>CM056510.1:32777591-33255923 GCA_029783415.1 Anisodus acutangulus | reverse complement strand
GTATTGATTGTCAGGACCTAAGTTGTCTTGCATTTGTATGTTACTTATGTTAGAGATTGCCTTCTTCTGACTGTCTTTATTTAATTCTTCATTGAGATTAACTGCTTAGTTTGCTTAAACTTTTCATCTCTCAAGCTATAAAAAAATATTTTCCTATATCTAGGGCTGAACATGTTGATAATCTCCTCAAATAGGGTATTTGTATCCATACCTGTGCTCATAGGATGTATCAGAAAGTGTACTCCTGTATTTGAGCTTTCACTGGTTAAATTGTTAATAAAATAAGTTAGCATTTATTGGTGTAAGATCTTAGATGATATTAGATGTTCTCTTTTATGCTATGGTGTCCATGGACTTCTATGGTGAGTATCATGCAGAATGAGTGAGATTTATTTTTGACATCTATTATCTATCTCCTATCATGTATTTTATCAACTTATGGTAAAAACTTTTGTTTGTTATCAGTACTTCGGAAGAGTTCTCTAATGGCAAAGGAAAGAAGTTGTCGCTGTTAAAGATGTTGTCCACAAGTTGCAACTCTGTCTTCTTGAAGGCATTAAAGATGAAAACCAACTCTTTGCTGCTGGGTCTTTGCTGTCTCTGAGCGATTATCATGATGTAGTAACTGAACGATCAATAGTAAACATGTGTGGTTATCCTCTCTGCAGAAACTCTCTGGCCTCCTAAAGGACATTACAGAATATCATTGAAGGAGCATTAAGTTTATGATCTTCATGAAACATACATGTACTGTTCAATTTATAGCCATGGAAGTACTGTTTCTGAAGGTTTGCAACCTTTCTGAACAGCCACTGAAAACTGGTGGGAAATTTAAATATGGAAAAGAAACCGGGTCGCGGGTCAGACACGCGGATCCGGCCGGGTCGCGGGTCAGGGTCACTAACGGGTAGGATTGGATAAGTTAATTAATTTAATTAAATAATAATTAATTAAATAATTAAAAATTAAAGAAAATTTGGTCCAAAAAGATCATTTGACCAAATCCGAATCCGAAGCCGAAGCCGAAGCCAAGTCGAGCGACGACGACGGCGCGAGGGGCCCTTGCCCCCTCAACCATTTTACTGACAAGAAGGAGTAATTCTACTTATAAGTAGAAGAACTTTTCTTTCCACTACCGATGTGGGACAAATGTTTATTTTATAAAGCAAGAGGGAACTCCCACTTTTCTTTCCACTACCGATGTGGGATAACTCCCACTTTTCTTTCCAATCATTTCTCATTCACCAATATCAATACCCAACAATCCCCCACATGAATGGGGAATGACTATAATATAAAAGCGCGGACAAGTGTGATATACAAGCGAGAATTGACTGCATCTGGATAAGTAGGTTTCCCTTTGAACTTTCCGCAGTGAACTTATATCGGATATACTCGATCAATCGGTAGATTTGATATCTTTGAACCGTCGAACTTTGTTGTATACCTAGACAACATAAGTCATATAATCAACACTCAACCGTTTATGGTTCTCACGGTTGTGTTCGTTTCAGCCATGAACACATCCTGATTTCATGAGTGCGTAGAGAATGGGCATTCACTGTCATTCCCCTTTAAAGCGGCTTACACTTAACACTCACATAGGTGATTTCTAAGAATGTGGTCCTATAGCCACATTATCTGGTCATACACTGCCAGATTTAGATAATCATTAAAGAACCTTAATGCTTTATTAACTCATTAACAAGCCATAAAATTTTATCCTTATTTCTGAACATTGTCTTTATCCGAGAATGGGTTGAGTTATTTGACAACGTTGAACCGTCAGTCACAACTTTGTTTGATCTCCTTGAACCTAGCTCTTGGGATCTCCAGTCTGCTAGGTAGAGTTACCGCCATGATGACTTGTCCTCGGCCTTACCATTCCCATTGATGATCTACTAACTCCCTCTCTAGATAAGCCTTTTGTAAGCGGATACGTCACGTTATCTCTTGACTTTACATAGTCAATCGTGATAACGCCACTAGAGAGGAGTTGTTTAACGGTATTGTATCTTCGTCGTATGTGACGAGATTTTCCGTTGTACATTACGCTCCCTGCCCTACCTATTGCTGCTTGACTGTCACAATGTATACATATATGAGCCAAAGGTTTGGGCCAAAATGGAATATCTTCTAAGAAATTCCGGAGCCATTCAGCTTCTTCACCAGCCTTGTCTAAAGCTATAAATTCAGATTCCATTGTAGAGCGGGCGATACATGTCTGTTTTGATGATTTCCAAGACACTGATCCACCCCCAATTGTGAAAACATAACCACTCGTGGATTTAACTTCAGATGATCCGGTGATCCAATTTACATCACTATATCCTTCGATCACGGCGGGATATTTGTTATAATGCAAAGCATAGTTTTGGGTGTGTTTTAAATACCCCAAGACTCGTTTCATTGCCATCCAATGGGTTTGATTGGGATTACTCGTGAATCGACTCAGCTTGCTTATAGCACATGCTATATCTGGTCGTGTACAATTCATAATATACATCAAACTTCCCAAAACTCGTGTATAGTCCAATTGTGAGTCACTTTCACCTTTATTCTTTTGAAGTGCAAAACTTACATCAATTGGAGTCTTTACAACATTGAAATTTAAATACTTAAACTTATCAAGTACTCTTTCAATATAATGAGACTGCGATAATGCTAGACCTTGTAGAGTTTTATGAATTCTGATGCCTAAGATCAAATCAGCAACTCCTAAGTCTTTCATATTAAATTTGCTAGCCAGCATACGCTTCGTAGCATTTACATCGGTAATATCTCTACTCATTATCAACATGTCATCAACATATAAACAAACAATGACTTCATGATTTGGAGTATTTTTAATGTAAACACACTTGTCACACTCATTAATCTTAAATCCATTTGCCAACATTGTTTGGTCAAATTTCGCATGCCATTGTTTGAGTGCTTGTTTAAGTCCATAAAGTGACTTAACAAGTTTGCACACTTTCCTTTCTTTACCAGGAACCACAAAGCCCTCAGGTTATTCCATGTAAATTTCTTCCTCCAATTCTCCATTTAAGAAAGCTGTCTTGACATCCATTTGATGAATTTCAAGACCATATATGGCCGCCAGTGCTACTAACACCCGAATAGATGTTATTCTTGTTACCGGCGAGTATGTGTCAAAGTAATCAAGACCTTCTTTTTGTCTATAACCTTTGACCACAAGTCTTGCCTTATATTTGTCAATAGTGCCATCAGCTTTCATTTTCCTTTTAAAACTCCATTTTGATCCTAAAGGTTTATTTTCAGGAGGAAGATCAACCAATTTCCATGTATGGTTGTTCAAAATTGATTCAATCTCACTATTGACTGCCTCTTTCCAAAATGTTGAATCAGAAGAAGACATCGCTTTAAATGTTTGAGGCTCATTTTCAAGCAAAAATGTCACAAAATCTGGTCCAAAGGAAGTAGATGTCCTTTGACGTTTGCTACGCCTTGCATCCGCTTTACTTGGTATATTTTCCTTTGGTTCTTCCCGCGGTCGTTTAGATCTTTCACTTGACGACTCACATTCAGTTTTATACGGATAAATGTTTTCAAAGAATTCAGCATTATCTGATTCGATTACCGTATTAACATGAATTTCGGGATTGTCCGATTTGTGAACCAAAAACCGACAAGCTTTGCTGTTTGTAGCATAACTAATAAAAACACAATCCACAGTTTTTGGTCCGATTTTTACCCTTTTGGGCAAAGAAACTTGGACCTTTGCTAAACACCCCACACTTTGAAAGTGTTTTGCTGTGGGGCACCCTGTTGAGTATTTGGTTAGCTGTAAGGATAGCTTCCCCCCACAAGCTTTGCGGTAAACCGGAACTTATTAGTAAGGCATTCATCATTTTCTTTAATGTTCGGTTTTTCCTTTCCGCAATTCCATTTGATTGTGGTGTGTAAGGGGCAGTAGTTTGATGAATAATTCCATATTCTAAACATATCTCTGCAAAAGGAGATTCGTACTCTCCACCCCTATCACTTCTAATCATTTTTATCTTTTTATTCAATTGATTTTCCACTTCGTTTTTGTATTGCTTAAATGCATCAATTGCTTCATCCTTACTATTAAGCAAATACACATAACAATATCGAGTGCAATCGTCAATAAAAGTTATAAAATACTTTTTCCCACCGCGAGATGGTATTGACTTCATATCACATATATCTGTGTGAATTAAGTCTAAATGATTTGAATTCCTATCAATAGACTTATATGGATGTTTAACAAACTTAGATTCAACACAGATTTCACATTTAGATTTATTACACTCGAATTTAGACAATACTTCTAAATTAATTAATTTTCGCAAGGTTTTGTAGTTGACATGTCCTAAACGAACATGCCATAAATTATTTGACTCCAATAAGTAAGACGAAGTTGAATTCTTATTAATACTGTCAACAACCATTACATTGAGTTTGAAAAGGCCCTCGGTGAGGTAGCCCTTTTCTATGAACAAATCATTCTTACTTATTACAATTTTCTCACTAACCAACACACATCTAAACCCGTTTTTGACGAGTAGTCCGGCTGAAACTAAATTCTTCCGAATTGTTGGAACGTGCATAACATTGTTGAGAGTCAGGACCTTGCCGGAAGTCATCTTCAGAAGTATCTTCCCATATCCTTTAACCTTGGCTGTTGCAGTATTTCCCATAAACAGTACCTCTTCGGATCCAGCGGGAGCATAGGTTGCAAATGCTTCTTTTGTAGCGCAAACATGTCAAGTGGCACCAGAATCAAGCCACCACTCCTTTGGGTTTCCAACCAAATTGCACTCCGATAGCATTGCACACAGATCATCCATATCATCATTATTTTCCACCATATTGGCTTGTCCTTTTCCCTTGTTCTTTTTCGGGAGACTACAATCTGGGGCTTTGTGGCCAGCTTTCCCACAATTAAAGCAGTTGCCCTTGAACTTTTTCTTGTTGGAATCCTTCTCCTTTCCAAAAAGCCTCTTCCTTTTCTTGTTCTTTTTCAGAGCAGCATCTTCAACGATGTTTGCCCCTTCAATTGGTGAAGTCTTACGGTACCTCTTCTCAGCGGTTTTGTTATCTTCCTCGATCTTGAGACGAATCACAAGATCTTCCAACTTCATTTCCTTTCTTTTGTGCTTAAGATAATTCTTGAAATCTTTCCATGAGGGCGACAACTTCTCAATCATTGCAGCCACTTGGAACGCTTCATTTACTACCATACCTTCAGCAATAAGGTCTTGGAAGATAAGTTGAAGCTCTTGAACTTGGGTTCCAACGGTTTTTCCATCCACCATTTTGTAGTCTAGAAATTTGGCAACCACAAACTTCTTCAAGCAAGCATCTTCAGTTTTGTACTTCTTTTCAAGTGCATTCCATAGTTCTTTGAAAGTCTCTACTGCACTGTAGACGTTGTACAAATCATCTTCTAAGGCACTCAAAATGTAGCCTTTGCACAAAAAATCAGCCTATTTCCAAGCCTCAGTAACCATGAACTGTTGGTTGTCAGGCATGTCGGCGGCAGGCACGGGAGGGTCCTCACTGGTGAACTTTAGCATACCAAGGGTGGTAAGCCAAAAGAACATTCTTTACTGCCATCCTTTAAAGTTGGCACCGATGAACTTCGCAGGTTTCTCAGCCGGTGGCACAGCCGTACGGGTTGTAGGAGTAACCGCTGGTGCAGTATTCGCAGAGGTAGTTCCAGTCTCAATTGCCATTATTCGTTTGTCACTGTCAAATTGACAAACTGTTTTAGTTAATAAAACCAGAATAACAATTCAATCACAGACTTAATGATGAAGATTTTATTTCTTCAAATCGCAGTATAATTATGAATCTTTAGTTTTCCAATGAATTTTTATATCTTCGAGTCAGAATACTAATATTCATATGGAGTAGAAAACTACACAAGTTTTAATCTCCAAACCAGAATACAACAACGATGAAGTTTTTATGTTCTTCAAATCGTTGTACAAGTATGAACTTTAATATTCCAATGAAATTTTTTATGTCTTCAAGTCATAATATGAAATTTCATACGGAGTAGAAAACCACACAGGTTTTAGTCTCCAAAACAGAATACAGATTAATCTAAAAATATAATTTCCTTAAGATTGTTATTAATCTGTATTCCAAAAAACCAGTAAATAATAAACACTAAAAATAAACAGAATCAGTGTTGAAAAATAAGAATAATTTTTCAGAATATAATCGAGCCCACTTAGTTCAAAGTGTGTCCTTAAGAAAATTATTCCCCTCACAGTACTCGAGGTTGATGGAATATCCCCTCCAAGGATAGAACGATTATCTTACCAGAATAGTAGTACTCCAAATTCAGGTAGCGGCGAACCACTCATCGGTAGTATATCACACATAATTTATTTGTGCAGAAGAAGAAGAAGTTTGTATTGTTCAGAAAATTCGTAAGTAAAATTCTGAGGAATCAAACGAATTTATAGCCATGGAAGTCTTTTACGAAGGTTTGCAACCTTTACGAACAACCATCAAAATCGGGTCGTGGTCGACACGCAGATTCGCCGTCACGGGTCAGGGTCACTAACGGGTAGGATTGGATAAGTTAATTAATTTAATTAAATAATAATTAATTAAATAGTTAAAAATTAAAGAAAAATTGGAATAATTAATTAAATAATTAAAAATTAAAGAAAATTTGGTCCAAAATCAATCAATCAGATCATTTGACCGAATCTGAATCCGAACCCGAACCCGAGCGACGACGACGACGGCACGAGGGGTCCTTGCCCCCTCAACCCTTTTACTGACAAGAAGGAGTAATTCTACTTATAAGTAGAAGAACTTTTCTTTCCACTACCGATGTGGGACAAATGATTATTTTATAAAGCAAGAGGGAACTCCCACTTTTCTTTCCACTACCGATGTGGGATAACTCCCACTTTTCTTTCCAATCATTTCCCATTCACCAATATCAATACCCAACACTTCCAAGTTGAAGATTCAGGAAAAAAATGGATGTAAAGGGTGGTGAAGTTTCACTGGAAGAGTGGATGGGTCTATCTAATGTAATTGAAGGCTATGTTCCACAGAGAGATCGAATTGTGAATCCAAGACTGTTGAAAAACGTTAACAGAGGTACGAGAATTTCAATGAGCTAAACAGGTATCTATAGTTAATAGAGGAAAGGTTCTCTACGCTTATGCTTGCTGGAGTCACTTTCATTGGAAATTTTAGAATATACGAGACTTCATGTTCTAGCTAATCAAAATTTATGCCCTTGTTGATCATGAGAAATACTTGTTGTTGGAAATTAGCCTTTGGCGGGGAGATGCGTCCACCCATCTTTGATGAATTAAACACTAGTGTTTCGCATGTTGGAGACCTTGTCTCTTCGCACATGCATGATCTACGAAGTGAGTAGATGACCGTAGGGCCAAGAATTGTATAATTTCGTTGAGAAATGAAAGAGATATTGGTCCACGAAGTAAGGTGTTTGAGACATGAAAATGTGGTGTGGGATAAATCTACCACATCGGTGGAAATAGGAAGAATTGCTCTCTATATAAGTCTCTAATGTGGTAAAGGGTTTGGATCCCCAAGGGGTATCCCATGTGTTTAAAGGAGGGAAGACCTAGATGTGCTTGGGTTCAAGGCTAAGCCCACACGCGCGCCGCCGCCGCGCGCCCGTCCCGTCCGGTTCACGGGTTCACGGGTTCACGGGTTCACGGGTTCACGGGTTCACGGGTTCACGGGCTGTGGGCCTTTCTGATATTATCTTTTTGGCCCAGAGAACTCTGTCAAATGTACAGTTTGGTCCCTGAAGTTTCATATGTATAGTTTGGACCAGAATTCTTTCATGTGTGCAGTTTGGTCCCTGAAGTTTCAATAATTACAGTTTGGTCCCCAGAGTTTCTGGAAAGCTTTCTGCCTACCGTTGGACTGTTTTCTGGAGCATTAACCAGCCATTATTTGGCTGATTAATTCCTCCTTTAACAGCCCATTACTTGGACAGTGAGCAGCCTTCCTCCTTTAACAGCCCATTACTTGGGCAGTGAGCAGCCTCTTTCAATGGCCTTAATAGCCATTACTTGGCTGTTTTAATGGCCTCCCTTAATGGCTATTACAGCCTTGTTTTTGGCAGTTGGACAACCCCTCTTGCATGCTATATATTGAGTAGTTGTTGGCTCAATTAAAAACTGGACAACAGGCTGAAAACATGCAGTAAACAGACCAAAAATGGGCAGAAAACAGACGAAAAACAGCAAGTAACAGGCCAGAAAAACAGCCACAAAATAGCACAAAACAGTGAGTGAAATTCAGCAAAAATCAGTGCAATTTTTGACTGAAAAACAGTGACCAAACCCTCACGTATACACAAGATATACACTACAGAGACACACTATATACACAGAGACAAAAGAGAAGAGTAGAGAGAAACTCTTCCTTCCTTTTCCATATCTTCAGCAAGTTGATTCATATTTGTTTTCTTCGTCAGGCTCAACCTATTGGCTTTGTAGTGTTGAGATTAAAGTGTTGTTTTATCTTGGGAGACTATTGTCCGCTAACGTAAAAACATATATACGGGGCAATCTTGTCTTAAGGATAGAGGGCTATCCTCGACTCAACACACAACATTGTAACGATCCAGATTTAGTTGTTTCTTGATTTCAGGTTATCAAGATTCAAGACACAACAAGCTTGCGGCAAGAAAAGAAGATTGGCCTATTTGTTCAACAAGATTCAATTTTTGAAGATTGAATATTTGTTCATCCTTTCGAATATTTGTAATAGTTATTACTTCCTGTACTGCTCTATAAAGTACCATAGAATACCAACAAGTTAAGACAATATTGTATTGTAATACTATTAGTGTTCGAAAGATGTCGGTCAAAAGTTGTGTGACCAAATCTGGATATGGCAATGGTTTTCTGGTAGAAGAGAGTGATGATGATGAACGTGTTTATGGTATCACCGCTACCAAGACTGGTTGGAACAAGCGCTCACGGGAGCTTGAGGATGTCAACTGGGACAAGAGGAGAAGACTGAAGATGTACTTCTATCTTGCGTGAGAAGGCTGTATCTATCCTGCATAAAAGATCCGAATAATGGTAAGAAGGAGATGACGGATCGATCGATGAAGTGGCGAAGTGAGCCAGAATCCGAAATTGGGATAAGTAGTTTTTCTTACTTGTCAAGAATAAAGATTAAATGATGTCTGATTAAAAATGGATTAAAGTAAGGAGGAATATGAAAATAATTTATATTCCTTACGCTTTTAAAAAAAAAACAGAAGTTTAATCTCATATTCTTTCCCGTTTAAAGATTGGATTGTAAACGACTTAAAAAGATCCATTCTTTTAAGTGTAACTATTAAAGTGTGTAAAGTATGTTCGCACATAAGAGGGAGTAAGATCCACTGACTGTGCGAAAACTGTTACCACTCTTAAGTAAGCGCCAAGAATTATCTGGGCACCAATCTTAACGGAAGGAGTCTAAAAGCGAAAGACGTTGAACCTGTCATACTATTTGGCAGAAGATCCTTCATAGGATGATATTGGACACTCAGTCATATAAAGCCTCCGGGCGACTGGAGTGGACCAAAATTCCTTTGATATGATGATATTGGACACTCAGTCATACAAAGCCTCCGGGCGACTGGAGTGGGGTCAGAATTCATTTCATAGGAAAAGTAATAGACACCTAGCAAGGTGGGCCAGAGTTTCCAGGTCTGAAATGATCTGAAGGCCTAAAGAAAGGCAGAAAAGAAGTTGGACACGTAGTCTGCAAAGCAACTGCAGTGGGCCAGAGTATCCAGATCACATATGATCCGGTTACGCCCTAACCACGGGCAAGAGGTTGTTCATGTGAAGCAACGCCACCTCTAAAATCAAAGGGGTTGGAGAGGTTGTCCTCAATAGGACTTCAGGGAATAGGATCACTCTAAGATAAGGTGATACATGTCCCAAACTTGGTTTAAGGGACGATGTTGGTCAAGCTGGTTTGAGACTAGTCCAACAGGTCTATAATAACTAAGAATGGTACAATATGTCTGTAGCCAAATGAATGATATATTTGTAATCCGTGCATCTATGCCATCATAGATTAAGACACGTTAAATAGCAAGTCATTCAAAAGCTAACGATGTTGAGATTGTTGCCTTCTGTCGACATAAAACCTCAAAATGAATGTGAGGTAGACGAAGAGGCAAAATCACCTTTCCAAATTCCGTCAAGGGAATAGCGAAAAGAGCACCGCTCCTCTAGAACTTAGTGACACCTACTTGGGTGATTTGAAGTTTATACAAAATAGAGGGGGGAGACAAGTACGTTGTGGTCTTCATTGATGATGGTACAACGTATGGAATCCTTGGTTTGTTGAAAAGCAAAGATGAAGTTGTTGAAGCGGATAAGCGTTACAAAGCAGAAGTTGAAAATCAACTAAGCCGACGGATTGAGAAATTCGTAGTGATAGAGGGGGAGAATATGAAGCATCGTTCATTAAACGACTGTTCATTTCTCACCTCAATCCAACGGTGTTAGCCAAGCGCAAAGTCGTACGCCCAAATTATGTGGGGTGGCTTGGTAAAAGTAGGAATACTGAAACAGGTCAAGTTCTACCTAAGACTGTAGATTGCATATCCATTGGATCTGCAAATAACAGTAGTGTTGATCACCTCTTGGCGTCAAAGAATACTGAATTATTTGAAGATAGCTTTCCTTGAAAAAGGAAAAAGGAGTAATTGCGCAAGGTTAACAAGAACCCGCGAGGGCCTGACTGTCCGGAACTAGACATTCCATATCTACAGGACTCGAAAGTTGCTGGCTATCCGGAACTTAATATTCCAGATCTACAGAACTCAGGGATTCTAGATGTTGAACCAAGACGAAGCAAAGAAGTGGACAAAGACTTGTTCCAGTCCTTCTAGCTTGTATGGTTAAGAATGAACCATGGACAATTAACAAATAAATGTCATCTCCAAAAGCGCTGCTTTGGAAAGAAGCTACAAAGAGAGAAATAAACTCTATCATATAGAACCATACTTGCGTAATGGTTGATCTTCCTCCGGGAAAAGAACCTTTGGGTTGTAAGATGTGCTCCCCTGTGAGTAGCTTCACATCCAGGGCCATTGCAGTCTTGCGTGGCATGAATGTTGAATTAGCCTTCCCAACCGGAGAGTTGGAAGAAGAGGATCAGAGTTAGTTTGCTGAACTGTTGAGTTTCTTCCTGAACTTTCATTTTGGTCCCTGAAATGTTTACATTTTGGTCCTGAAAGTTTCAGATAAAACAGAAACAATGAATCTGACCACATAAACATTGACTCTGAAATTAGAAAGCCAACAGTTGGAGAATCAACAGTCTGAAAGTAAAAGTCATATTAAAACAAAGTCTCGATATGAAAGATATGGGTATCACAGATGACATCTTAGGAATTGGATTTCTAAGACATCTAACGGACTGGTCGATAGTTGACAGTATCGTTGAAGCCACCAATGGATATGAATCATATAACTGATTGGAATCATGGTGCACCCATAGACAATGAGCGATATGCACAGGTCATGTGTAGTTCAATGTATTGTACACACTACAACCGACCTGGTATCGTCCTACGAACAGATCAGTTGAACTAAGGTTCACTGATGATCTTAATGCATGATCAATAGAAGGCTTTAAGTCGGATATGACGATATCTGAGTTATTCGCTTATCTACGGATTATAGTATTCTGGATGTCCAGCGGTTCTGGGAGAACACAGTGATGCAAACTGGACATCAGATCTGAAAAACACCAAAGCCACAAGCAAATGTGTATGGTGGGTCTTGGAAAATCCTCTAAGCAAACTTGCATCGGCCGATTCATGATGGAATCAGAGTTTATCGCTTTATACAAAGCATGAAAGAAGTTGAGTAACTTCACGGCTCCTTAGAGGACGTCCCTTATTGGGAGAAACCCGCGCCTTCAGCAGTTATACAATGTGGCTAGCCGGTCGGCTTCAGGAAGGACACGGATGACGGCGTCTGGACATATCTTTCAGGATCTGTCGGAGACATAAGACCGTATGGCAGTTGATCATCACGGGTGTCACATCCTTGTTTACTAACTAAGGGACTACCCGGAGATCAAGTGTTCTGCATGTCTAGGGGAATTGGCTTAAAACCCAAACAATACGAACCTTTGCGGTAGTAACCCAACCATACTAATTGGAGATCCCAAGAATTTGGTTCAATGGGAAAACTAAGCGGCAAAAGGTTCAGTTGAGCGCTTCGGTGGAAGCAAGAGCACCTCGGATGATGATTTCTGTAGAGAAACATGAATCCAAAGCTGTTCCCACGATAGACATTAAAGTGCTACCTGCATGGTGGGTAAATGTTAAGCTTCCAAACCTTTAAAAGATCCTCAAATGGTTGAGGTTAAGGTTGGGGAAACTTTTAATGATTCCTAACACTTGAGAAGTGGGGTATAGCAGGATACCTTGTAGGAGATCACCTATTTAAGTGCGAGGATGGCCGCCTCAAATGAACGCACTTAAGAATCCAAGTGTGT
The DNA here is from genome assembly GCA_029783415.1 of Anisodus acutangulus. Taxonomy (NCBI): domain Eukaryota; kingdom Viridiplantae; phylum Streptophyta; class Magnoliopsida; order Solanales; family Solanaceae; genus Anisodus; species Anisodus acutangulus. The sequence continues at coordinate 33,243,398 of CM056510.1, read as the reverse complement.
CCATGGCCACAACGAACAGAAACGTAAGAAGGAAAATGAATAAAAAGAGTTATTGTTTTGATATTATTGTCTTGGCTTACACTAAACACTGACGGTTCAAGACATAACATTCACCGCGCAGTAAGTAAGTCCGATGGTTTTAACTAGGGAATGTTCAAAGCGAAAGCTACCACTCCTGATGCAATATCTTTTCGCTGAAAGATTGCTGAAATGTAGGCACCTTGTGCGTGCGCCACAATCTCTCTTTCATAGAGGGGATTGTTGGAAATTAGCCTTTGGCGGGAAGATGCGTTCACCCATCTTTGATGAATTAAATACTAGTGTTCCGCATGTTGGAGACCTTGTCTCTTCGCACATGCATGATCTACGAAGTGAGTAGATGACCGTAGGGCCAAGAATCGTCTAATTTCGTTGAGAAATGAAAGAGATATTGGTCCACGAAGTAAGGTGTTTGAGACATGAAAATGTGGTGTGGGACAAATCTACCACATCGGTGGGAATAGGAAGAATTGCTCTCTATATAAGTCTCTAATGTGGTAAAGGGTTTGGATCCCCAAGGGGTATCCCATGTGTTTAAAGGAGGGAAGACCTAGATGTGTTTGGGTTCAAGGCTAAGCCCACACGCGCGCCGCCGCCGCCCGCCCGTCCGGTTCCGGGTTCACGGGTTCACGGGCTCACGGGCTGTGGGCTGTGGGCTGTGGGCCTTTCTGATATTATTTTTCTGGTCCCCAGAGTTTCTGGAAAGCTTTATGCCTACCGTTGGACTGTTTTCTGGAGCATTAACCAGCCATTATTTGGCTGATTAATTCCTCCTTTAACAGCTCATTACTTGAGCAATGAGCAACCTCTTTCAATGGCCTTATTAGCCATTACTTGGCTGTTTTAATGGCCTCCCTTAATGGCCATTACAGCCTTGTTTTTGGCAGTTGGACAACCCCTCTTGCATGCTATATATTGAGTAGTTGTTGGCTCAATTAAAAACTGCACAACAGGCTGAAAACAGGCAGTAAACAGACCAAAAACGGGCAGAAAACAGACGAAAAACAGCAAGTAACAGGCCAGAAAAATAGCCACAAAATAGCACAAAACAGTGAGTGAAATTCAGCGAAAATCAGTGCAATTTTCGACTGAAAAACAGTGACCAAACCCTCACGTATACACAAGATATACACTACAGAGACACACTATATACACAGAGACAAAAGAGAAGAGTAGAGAGAAACTCTTCCTTCCTTTTCCATATCTTCAGCAAGTCGATTCATATTTGTTTTCTTCGTCAGGCTCAACCTATTGGCTTTGTAGTGTTGAGATTAAAGTGTTGTTTTATCTTGGGAGACTATTGTCCGCTAACGTAAAAGCATATATACGGGGCAATCTTGTCTTAAGGATAGAGGGCTATCCTCGACTCAACACACAACATTGTAACGATCCAGATTTAGTTGTTTCTTGATTTCAGGTTATCAAGATTCAAGACACAACAAGCTTGCGGCAAGAAAAGAAGATTGGCATATTTGTTCAACAAGATTCAATTTCCGAAGATTGAATATTTGTTCATCCTTTCGAATATTTGTAATAGTTATTACTTCCCGTACTGCTCTATAAAGTACCATAGAATACCAACACTTGTAACTTGGCAGGATCCAAGAATAAGCATGCCGGACTCCAAAATGAGAAAAACATGATACTTAATGAGATTGACTTTTCCAGCATTATAATAACTCAAGATGAGTATAGCATTTCAAAGTTTCCGGCTCCTGTAAATGCTGTCTCGAGTAAAGAAGCCCAAACGAAGTCGAGGAACGAAGCACGTTGATGCCTTGCAGTTGCATTCTGGAGAAGAAACAGAAAAATCGGATAAGACCAATAGATGCTTTAAGGTGGATAAACTTAATTCCGGAGAAATGTCTTCTGGTCATTCCCAACATGATGTCAAGAACAAAAGCGCTGAGGTGCTAAATATGTCGGATGCGGGAAGAAAATATGCATCAGATGGTGCACAAGATCAACAATTGCTGAAATCTTCTCTAAAATCCTCAAATTCCAAGAGAATGGTTCGGTCAGTTACTTGGGCTGATAAAAATATAGATGATGGTGCTGGCAATAAAACGGAGAGTTCATGCAAAATATCAGAAGATGAGAATCAAGCTTATGAGAGATCAGGCTCTACAGACATGGAAGAGGATGATGATTCATATCGATTTGGATCTGCAGAAGCCTGTGCAGCAGCACTAAGCCAAGCAGCAGAAGCTGTTGCCTCAGGTTCTGATGTCCCTGATGCTGGTATGACAATTTCATTGACTCCATATTAGGAGATTTTGTGAGTAAGTCATTTTTTGTTCTGTTGCATGTGATAATTTAGTGTCCAAAGCCGGGATTGTAATATTGTCACCTCCACAAGAAGTGGATGAAGCAATACATCAGGAGAAGGATGAGGTGCTTGATACAGAAGCAGCTCCTTTAAAATGGCCAAGAAAACCAGGGATGCCAAGTTATGATGCCTTTGAATCAGAGGACTCTTGGTATGATAGTCCACCCGAGGGGTTTCACATGACTGTGAGTTGCTCATGAAACCTTTTACTCTCTTGAAACTTGCTATGACTATTTAATGTTCTTGTTCTCTCTTCATATCTGCCCCCACCCCTCTCCCTTTTCCTTTCTTAACCTTTTTTGGTGTGTCTCTGTGGGTCTGATTTTCTTCAGCTGTCACCTTTCGCTACAATGTTTAATTCCATCTTCACATGGATATCATCATCGTCCTTGGCATTTATATACGGGCACGACGAAAGCAATAATGAGGAGTATTTATCTGTCAATGGAAGAGAATATCCTCGCAAAATTGTGTTATCTGATGGCCGGTCAACTGAAATCAAGAAGACTCTTGCTGGCTGTCTTGCTTGAGCATTGCCAGGATTGGTTGCTGACCCTAGGCTGCCTGTACCAATATCAACTTTAGAGCAAGGAATGGTATGATTACACTTTAAGATATAACCTCTTCCGCTCCTCTTTCTGTTGTACACATTGATTATCAATACCTTTCATTCTAAAAAAAGATATAATCTCTTCCTCTTCCCAAAGCCCTAGAACTGTGGAAGTTGTCAAGTCAATGACTTCTGCATGCTGTCAGGAGACTTTTAAGTGGTTGCTCTTATTTTGTGAAGTTAAGAAGCAATTTTAATTTTTTGGTTTTGGTTTGGTATTAGGAAGCAATTTTGATCTCATGGTTTTTTTGGTTTACGATTTCATTTTCCAGTAGGGGATGCTTTAAATGCCATTATATGTTGTCTACCTGTACTGTATATTGCATGAAGTTGCAGAATACAAGAAGCTTGTAAAGGATTGTCTAGAGTACCTGGAAGTCCAAATTTTATGGTTCTCTCTTTTCATCAGCCACAAACACATCGACATTCTGTGACGGGGTGGGGAGGGAGTCAGTACAAGTACCACCCAGTCATTATGATGGAAAGATTTTGCCTAGCAGTATGTAATTGGCTGGTGGAGGTGATGGGATGTCATTTTGTTTCTACTAACAAATTAGTGAGAAAAGTTGGCTATGACACTTCTCTATTGGTGTGTTGACTATGATGGCATGGCTGCATAGACGTTTAAGGATATCATTGCATGTCATGACTAATGTAGCAATCATCATCTGTGAGGATGACGCATTTTCGTTTGACATGTGCAGAGTCTCTTCTTAGATACAATGTCTTTTGTGGATCCGCTCCCTGCTTTCCGGATGAAGCAGTGGCAACACACTGACTTCATATATGACAGGGCGAAGGACTTCGTTTCCAAAGGTAGAATATTGGGATCATAAGCTTCTGTATACTCATGTCCTGTTTCATATGTAGTATATTGTTTTGATAGGTAATGTGTTGGTTCGGCATCTTCCAAAAGCTGTATTTTGGTTCCTCTCATGCAATTGTGTTCTCCTTCATCTCTTAATATTTGTTCTCCAGAGTACCTTCCTCCCCTCCCCAGGTCAAGTTATTTCTTTCAAATCTTCACTAGGTTGCCACCTTCCAGAATTATATAGGACGTACATACTGTAAGAATAATTATGGGACAATCCCATAATTATTTTCAATCACTACTAATTAAGATGTAATCTTGTAATTATCATTGTAAATCAATTTGTCATCAATTAGGTAGATTAACATCTTATATTTTAGGTAAACCTAGATTAGTACTACATTGTAATATTGTATATATTTGCTATCATTTTAATGAAATACTCAATGAATTAATTCTCCTACATGGTATCAAGAGTCAAAAGATCATTGCCCTAATTCTTTTCTCTCATTACACGATTTCTTCTTCCCTTTTCTCCTAATATTTTTGGCCTCACCCTAACATAAAAACCCTAAACCATTTTTTTCAACCCTACCAAAACCCTAGCCAACTTCTACAAACCACACACACCCCCTCGGCAAACTCCCCTCCCAAATTCTAAGGGTCTTTTTTTTCCACATCCAAAACATCAAACGCTACTTCTTTCATTCTCTAGTTTGATTACTTGTGGACCAATGGCCGAAAAACAAACTTTTCATCCCGCTCTTGCTGTTAATAACGTCAAGAACTTTATCTACATAACACTTGAAATGGAGAAAGGGCAATATACCTCTTGGGCGGAATCATTCAAGATTCATTGCCACGCCTATGAGGTGATCGATCATATCATACCTTCCGAGTCATCCTCAGACGCCCGTTTGGTGAACAAAAAGCTATGATCCCGATTGAATGCTATTGTCATTCAATGGATTTATGGCACTATATCCAACGATCTTTCACATACCATTTTGGAGCCGAATTCTACAGCTCAACAGGCGTGGGAACGTCTACAAAATATATTTCAGGATAACAAAGTTTCTAGAGCCGTTTATCTTGAACGCCAGTTTACGAATATTAAACTAGATGATTTTTCCAATATCTCCTCTTATTGTCAGGAATTGAAGATGATTGCGGACCAATTATCCAACGTCTGTTCGCCCGTGACAAATCAACGATTGGTCCTTCAATTGATAGCAGGATTGAATGAACAGTATGATGAGGTTGCTACGTTCATTCAGCAAAGTAATATATTGCCTCCTTTCTATGAGGCCCGTTTGAGATTAATTATCCAGGAAACAAGGAAGGCAAAACATGCATCTTCTGGAGCATCCACCGTCGTCACTGGTCTTGTCTCCACCAACTCATTTTCCAATGATTCGAAGCCCCAAAATTCTGGTTCGGGGGCAATAATAATCGTCAAAATAATGGCAAAAACGGGGTTCAAACCGTAACAATAACAAAGGGAAAAATAATGGTGGAAAGGGATGAGGTCGTGGTGGTGGCCAACCCGCCGGCGGCAGCGGGCAGTACGGGCAGTGGCGTCCAGGCAACATCGACGGTAATTAGTGGGGGCAATACCCACTTTGGGCCTGGCCCCACAGCTGCCCCGCCATGTCCGTACCCTACTTCTTTGTGGGCCAGGCCTCCACCTTCAACTCGCCAATCAGGAATTCTAGGGTCTCGTCCTCAACATGCGTTTACGGCTCAGGCACTATCTTCGATAGGCTATGCGCCCACTGACATCGAACACGCCATGAATCTAAATTTTCCAGACGAGTCATGGTACATGGATATAGGGGCTACGTCACATATGACAGTATCTCAAGGTAATCTCTCATCTTATTTCAATATGAGCAATAATAAAAATATTGTTGTCGGCAGTGGTCAGGAAATTACAATTCATGGTATTGGTCAGGTAACACTACCCTCTCCACACACTCCATTATACTTGAAAAATGTCCTACATGCACCAAAATTAATTAAGAATTTGATATATGTTAGACGTTTTACAATCGACAACAATGTTTCTGTGAATTTTGATCTGTTTGGCTTTTCTGTGAAGGATTTTCAGACGGGGATGCCACTCATGAGATGTAATAGCACGGGGGACTTGTATCACATCAACTCTGTTTCCAACAACCGCATAACCAAACCATCCACCTTTGCTGCCATTTCTCCTATTGTCTGGCACAATCGGTTGGGTCACCCAGGAGCACCAATTTTTAATTCTCTTAGGAAAAATACTTTGTTTGCTTGTAACCGAACTTTGGACTCTTTTATTTGCCAATCTTGTGTGATTGGTAAACATGTTAAGCTCCCTTTTGTGTCATCTACTTCTCATACTTTTATGCCATTTGATATTTTGCATTGTGATTTGTGGTCATAACCTGTTTTGAGTTCTGCAGGTCATAAGTACTATCTGCTAATTCTAGATGATTATTCGAATTTTTTGTGGACTTTTTCCTTAGGGCATAAATCACAAACCTATACCATTTTAAAACAATTTAGTGTTTTTATCAAAACTCAATTTGGCAAATCCATTAAATGTTTTCAGTGTGACAATGGGGGGAATTCATAAATACCCATTTTAAAGATTTTTGTCACCAAAATGGGATGTTATTTCGTGTCCACATACATCACCACAAAATGAAAAAACAGAAAGAAAAATTCGAACAATTAATAATATAATTCGCACCATCCTTGTGCATTCTTCTACACCACCACATTTTTAACACCATGCACTTCAAATGATAATATATCTTTTAAATATTCTTCCTATGTCGAGTGCATCAGTTCTCAATGCAAAGTGGAGGCTAATTTGACATAAAACAGCTGATGCGGACTCCCTTCTATAATCTTTCATCGGAGAAAGAGGTTTGTGAGGATAGACTGGAAAGTGTGCACGTACGACAAATTTTATATGTTTGTTGCAACTTCATATCTGATTATGTTATAGAAATGTTATGTTGTCAAGACACTGATGCTATATGACTATTGACGGAGTAATAATTAACTTCTTTTGGTACAGTGTCTCACAGTAATCACATTTCATGCTATGTGACTATTGATGGAGTAATAACTAACTGATCCACTGGTCTAATAAGAAAACAATAGACGTCATAAGACACAATGCAATTTAAGATTATGTTACTCCCTATCAGCTGGTGGAGGGAACTTGACTAATGTGTTGAGGGACAGAAATGTATAGAAATTACACTGCAAGCGCAATTTATTACATAAGGCAAGAAAGGGATATAAAAGATTGATACTTGATTAGAATACTTAAAAGGAAATTTAGAGTTTTTTTCTAGTCCTTGAGTGACTTAGTTTTACCGTAAGTGTAACCAGTAAAATATTGATTTGTGCTTGATATTTATAATAAATTATATGATTTAATTTTATAATTACAATAAAGTAATAGTATATTACTATATAATTATAATTTATAATTAAATAATAAACGCGTATATGAGAAACACATAATTTGCATTCATTTGTGTGTATAAATTTCACAACCTATACCGTTTAAGCGGTGAAGCGTAAAGAAATATGGCTATCATAAATGGGAAATTGCCTTAATGGCATGACAAAGTGGACCAGTTGACATCTATAGTTGTTAATGTACAGATTTTGACTGTGTAATCATTTCTTGAACGTGGATAATTCAGACAAACCAGCTAAGCATTGTTGTTTTGATTAGAACAGAAATATATACTCCTATTAATAATGCAATCATAAAATTATTTAGACAAGTTAGCTGCTTTTAATACATGGAGATTGGGGACCAATTTTTTATTCTTAGTCCACATTATGATCTGTCACATTCTTACTGTTATTCACTATGATGATAAATCGTCCTTTTATCATTAGTCAACACCGTTCGAGATGAAAAGGATGAATTCCTCAGTAATATATTTTCATCTTTTTGGAGTTTAATGATGGTATATAACTGTATAAAGGCATTACCTTAGGAATATTCGCATGCTTGGAGAGTAAATAATACCCTTTTTAAACTACAATATTTTTAGAGATTTTTAACTGGTGATTTTTGATATTATATGCGTAAATATTAAAAATTAAGAAATTGATGCCTGAAATTATACAAAGAAAATTAAATTAAATTAAATGCATTAGTGGTCATCCTAGAACTACGTCATTGGTTTAAGATGGAGTAGCACATATGTTTACTTTGATTGCAAGTGCGGGTACTACTGTTGTTCAATTATTAGCTAAACTACTTTACAATATAGTTAAACCTACCTATTTTTCTATATGTAAGTTATTAATCCAAGTTATTTACCTGGGTTAGTTTTAAAATTAAAATGTCATTAATTGAGAAATAATGAAGAAATCCTTACATTTCTCGAAGAATATAGGAGTAGTATATATGGAGTGTCTCATAGTAATCAATATTCATATAATATAAGTAACTCATTTAACTAGATATGTGACGGATAGAGCCCAGAGAGCTTCAAGTTGATGTACCAAATTAAGATATTAGATTTTTCTCTTAGTTGATAATAGAGTAATTTTATGTCTACAATTAACACATTTTCCATGCTTAACTTTGTAATTTTAAAAAATTTATTTGATCAATATGATGTATTTGTTCATCGCTCCCGCTCACAAAGGGCCAAGAGTGAAAGTATATTTATGTTCTAGAGACAATCTGTATTAGGACAAATGTACTTTACACACATTCATATTATTATTAATGGAGATTAATATTTTGGCATTTGCAATTATTAAATTATTATTTAATGTTTGTAATTATTCATTAATGTGCATCCCTTGAGCTTACGTTGTCATTAATAGAGTGAGATATTTTATGATAGAGCGTAACTCTTAAAATAACCTCGACTAATGATCATCGAGAATGAGATATCGATGATATGTAATAAGTCGACATGTGGTCTGCATCACATCCTTAGAGGATGTAGTATGTCTCACCTACTACGAGTAATGGTTACTCGTGATGGACACATGAATACTTTGAAAGTATTGGTATACCCTGCTGATATACTGTTTGTTATACTTGTCTAACGTATGATCAGCGTGTGTGAGATAGAAGTCCTTAGACTTGAGGTCAATACGCGTCTTATCTACAAAGTAATGTACTTTGATCCCGTCCTAAGCTCAAATGCCTTGTAGGTTGAGATACAACTTGTATTGGGTACATTACGATGTGGATTGAAGGTGGTAGTTGAGCCAAGATTAGGATTCATTCCTCGAATGTATGTTCGAGAGAACACTCGGATTCTCAGTGATATTAGGTTGACTAAGTCGTTGGCCAACGCAATAGACATATTTAGAATATGGTCTTGTCGTCGACTAATATAGATGAGATACAATGATTAAGCCATTTGGATAGACACTTGACAAATCCTAAGCTTGATCGGGTGTGTCGTGAATGAAAGGATTTTATCTTACCACATAAAGGTTAAGTTTACTGGATTAGCGTAAACATACTTCACATATTGAGTTCGTCTTTCGGCGCCGTCTAGGAGTTTCGCGTAGACCTTAATTTGATTAATGTCAATATGAGAAGGCCTGTAGGGTCACACTATGTCGATTGTCCGTTTCGATCTAAGGATGTATTGAGAGAGTAATTAAAATGTTCGATTTGGAATCGAGACATTTAAATGAATAATGATTACATTAATTAAGTCAAAATTGGATTTTAGATTTAATTAAGAATGCACGGAAATTAAATCGAGGCAGTGCAACTGCACGTCGAGCGCCGCGTCGCCCATACCCTAGGGTCGCGGTACCTCTGCATCGATTTTTGGGCCAGGCCCAAGGTCAAACCCTAATTCGATTTTGACCTAATTTTCAACTATAAATAGAGGGATTCTCTTTCATTATTTACACACAATTTTCTTAAAAACATTCTAAGCCTTAGAGGCTTAGAATCAAATACTCTCTCGAACCTCTGCCGGATTTCCTAACTTTCCGAAAGAGAAATACACTGAAGCTTGAGCTTGCAATGGGAAGGGCAACCACGTGTGCACTTTATAGTAGTTAAAGATTTCAGATAATCTAGACTTGTAAGTAAATATTTTTATATTACAAATTCCAATTGTTGTATAACCATATCAGAAATTATTGTTGGGGTAAGTAAGAAACAAAATTTTTAAACTTCCGTTGTGCCTTACTTATGTGCTTTGTACCCAACAAATCCCTACAAAGAGTATATGTAAGCATGGGTTGCTGCATTTTTTTCTACCAAAGAGAGTTTGGATAAGTTTAAGCTGGTTGGATTAGCTTATACTAATAATTTTATTTGATATTTCTATGTATTTGATAAACACAAAATATGTTTATAAGGTAAAATCAACAAAAAGTCATAACTTCGTTTTCCTCTCATCTTTCATTGTATGATTTTTTAGCTTATAAATGTTTTTAGTTTGAAACTTTTCTTGCTACTTATCCCTAAAGACATTTCAGGTTATCATTAATTAGAGAAATACAAAAGTGAACTAAAAGAATCGAATTATGATCTGAAAGATGTTTACGAACAAGTTTTTTTTTTCGTTCAGTCGATATATTATAATCTATACTAGTAAATTAATTTTATAAGAGAACACTTGCTGTTATTGGACCCAAGATGACGTCAATTATGTCACCTCCATATCGATAAGGATAATATATTTAAGCAAAATTTGCATTTGGCACATACATGTGAATTTAGTCTACTTTAAAAGAACAACAATAATAATATATTCAGTAAATTCACACAATGTGTAATTTGGGAGTGTAGAGTGTACACAGACCTTACTTCAATCTTGGTAAGTATATCGGCTGTTTTCGAGAAACTCTCGGCTCAAGACAAAGCTCAAGCCCAAATAAAATAAGACACACAAAGTGCGTAAGTTGGTCTACTTTAAAAGTATTAAAAGAAAACTTTTTGAACATGGAAAAAAATTAGAAGTACTTTGGTGAGTGTTTGGTCTTTGATTTAGCTGAGATATGAGATATTCATTGGTTAAAATAGAAAAAAAGACTAATACGCGTTCATTAATTGAAGTCATAAATGAAGTTGTTGTTTAAGTAGTGAGGTAAGTCTTCTTAAATTTAGTGAGTGCGACCAAATTATAATTACCTCAAATAATAAATGAGAAAGCTAAATTAGTACTACTACTGCTGCTACTACTACTACTACCAACCAAGTACCAACCATTTAATTTTCAGAAAAAATCTTGGGAAATGAATGAAGCCTATTAATCGCACCAATTACTAAAAGGTCAACAAGGTGATTAAAAGTGGCGACTTTCCCTAAAATTTTACTTAATTCAATGAGAACACCATAATAATTGAGAATGCTAAATTAACCACTCAAATGGTACTACTACTACGTAATACTACTATATAGTTAAATTAATCAAAGCTATTTAATAAATTCTGTATAAAATTTTGGAACTTCTATGTCGTGAATTTTATTTGTAATGCACTTTTGGAAGACTTGTACTACATTGTATAAATTCTTCAGAAAGAAGGGAGTCTAGAAAGAGGAAGGGGAAAACATAAAATCTTAGAAAATGAGGAAACTCTAAATTTTAAAAAAGAAAACAGAAAAAAAAGAATGTGAAAGTGAGCATATAGGAGCGAGCATTTCCTAGTTTCTTAAACCTCATTTAAGATTTTTTTTTTAAACTGGGAACCAAATTGGCATTGCAAATATACCTAAAATATTAGTTATGGTAAAATGAAAAAAAAAACACTAGGAAGAATGAGAAAAACAAACCAAATCCAAAATCGTGATGTAATGAGCATAAGTGAGTGTTCCGTGTTAACAAAATATTTCTTTCAGTTCAACTTTTCATCGAAGAAACAATAAAGTTCCAACTTTTCATTTCTAACACTTTTGAATCCCATTTATATGATGAATATGATATGTAATTTGTATTGCAAGAAAGAAGTTTTAGTCCATAAAAGAAAAAAAATCAAATGAGAGTTAAGTTTTGTTTAGAGTCAGTCATATGTACTTACCCTGTTATTCCGAAAGAGCACTTATAAAGAAAAATACTACTATTCACACTATGACTTATTTTAATTAAACACCTGAATATATGATAAAAAAATTTATTAGACACTTTTGAATTTTTTTGTGTATATTTTCAAGTGTCTATAGGTAATTAGTTAACGACATAAATTATGATATCTCCTTTAGTTATACACATCATTCTTAATTAAAATATGTTTGAGGTTTTATGAATTATTGAGGTGAATATGTATAATTAAAGAAGTGACATATTTTAAGTAGTTAACTTAACGATCTAATAGACGCTTATAAATACAGATAAAAGCTACATTTTAAAAATTTGAACAAAAAATATTTAATAGAATATTTTATCATATGTTAATGTTCAATATAATAAGTCATATATTTTGAGTGTCTAAATGAGATTTTCTAACTAATTTAAATAAGTGTATGTGTATTAAGCCAAAAGAGTATAATTTACAAAATATTGATTTACAGTGCCAAAATAAATAAAAAAAGAGGTGTCCCTGCCCCCACTAAGGTATACAGTGTTGTCCAAAGCTGCTACGGACACTCAGTGGTGCCGAAATCATTGCGCCTTTCTTTTCTTTTATTAAATTAAATTAGTATAGGTAGTCACGCAATGCGGTGGATAATTTTCATTATTTTTATATTAAAATATTTCTTATATAATAATTTATATATATATATATATATATATATTATTCGATATTATTACTTTGTCAAATAACGTTATATTAGCTTGTCCTTTTACCTATGTTATTATTCATTACTTCACTTTTACTAATATATGAATAGATAAATATAATTTTTCTTACTCCTGAAATTCTACTTGTTTGTACAATTTTATTCTATTTCTCAAAATTCTATTATTTAGATTTGTCAATAATAATAATATTGAGTATTGTCACTTTCTTTTATCTTTTAAATTAAGTCAAAGAATAAATATCTATGATATTTCTTTAATCCTCCTATTTATACATTATTTTTCCTATTATCATATTTTAATTCAAATTTTTCATAGTTTAGTATAAACGTAAGTTCTCTTATTATTTTATCATAAAATCTATCAATATTTTAATAATTATTAATTTCGTATTACATGCAATAAGTTATAATTGTAATTGCCTACTTTAGAAATTTAATTATAGTTTTAATATTTTATTATATATATAAGAGGTTAAGAAGTTGGAATCTCATTCCATTAAAAAATTCAAATGCAAATATTATATCAATTTGTTAGAGATGTTTTATGAGATCAATTCAAAATTTTTATACCAAAAAGGAGATTTTATTACCATTTCTTCTCCTTGCCTTTTTAGTCTTTCCTTACGTGTTTTTCTCTTTTTTTTTTCTTTCTATATTGTAACTTTTACTTTCAACATAAAAAGGATAGGGTTTTGCTTCATTTATTTGTGTTTTCTACATGAGAGATTACTATATTTTATCTAATCTTTGCTTGAAAACTTTTCGTTTTTCTTTTGCATATGAATCTATCTTTATGATACCAGTTATAGTCTTATTCACATGATGTTTTATTGAAATATGGACATAGTTTACTATAATTAATGAGGTAATAATTATAATTTCAATATAAACGTGGCAATAATTTTAACTTCCGTATATCACTAAACTTTTAAAAAAAATATAAACTATGTTAAAGCCCTACAATTACTTCCTTTGAGCATGAGATCTTGTTTCATGACTCATTAATGTCCACTACAATAGGTTAGTGTATATTAATTTGAACTTTCAAATTTTTTATTTTTATCTCACATCTATTTCATATATTTCTCCAATCAATATCCACCAAAATAGGGATGTGCGTATTATCTTTAAATAATATCAATTAATAATTAATAAATATTTTAAAAATAAGTACAAATAGAATCCAACTAATTTTGCCTTAAAAGTGCCAAGTGGTTGTTCTGAAGTAAATTCATTTATTTTATATTTTAATTTATCTCAAAAATATAAATAGCTATAAGCTATCTCAGTCTACGTCTTTTTACAATTTTATTTTTCTTTCAATAACTTTATAATTAATTGTAATAGCCTAGGCATAACTTTATTAATAGTTTTATAAATATTTAATAGCTTACCACTTGGTTTAACCTTGATGCAATTACCTTCCTTATATATTATTATTATTATTATTATTATTATTATTATTATTATAGAGTTTCTTATATGATAATATCCTGGGATACCTTACTTGTTAATAATTGAATGATTTTCTTATAAGGAATAATATGTATGAGTATTTTTGTCTTTTAATATTATTTTTTATGTGGTAACATTTGAACAGTAAATATTGTAATGTCTATATAAGGAATAATACTTTTAATGATATGACATTATTCCTTAATTGATAATATTGAACTATAATTAATAATTTCTTTTTAAACTAAACGCAAATAGAAGTTATTGTCAAGTGACTTATTCATATTACGTCACTTGACTTAACTTCACGGTAGACTATCCTTCTTTTAATAGAATATAGATAAATAAAGAATGAATTGTTTTTCCAAATTATGGCTTTGAACTGTCAAATACAAGTAAAATGAGATTAATAAAGTACTATTGCTTTAGTTTTAATTTTATAAAGTAATATATAAAACTAATTTCTCTCTCTGCCCAAATCATGTGACAATTTTTGTGGGACGTGCCACATTGTTTTGAAATCATCAATATCCCATTTAATAATTTTCAAGAATTAAGTTATTAGATTATTCTTATTTACAAACTTAATTTGATATTTCAATAAGTAACTTTTAGGCTACTAAATTTTCTACGGGTCGAGGAAGAGTATATGTATGCAGATCTTTACTCTATTTTCCATAATGTAAAGAGACTATTTTTAATATATCATTATAGAAAAACTATCAAAAGAGGTTTGAAAAATAAAATTGAAAGAAGTTATAATGAAAATACTAAAATAATATTAATAATATCGATAATAAAAATAATGAGATAAAAATATATAATAATAATAATAATAATAATAATAATAAAAAAGATAAAAATATAATACTAGCTTGATAGTATAATTATAATAGCGTCAAACTTTTGATAATCAATTAAAACTAATTATGTTTTATTAAACCTTGTGGCTAACAAAAATCACGAGGGAACTAAACTAAACCAATGAAAATTATATATATTTATATAGCTTCTGCTTTGACTGTCACACTCTTCCCATTTAACAACCCAAAAAAAACTTGTGAACAAAAATGTAAAATAATTTACAAAAGTGATTATTCATATGGTAAGCGCTTTTTACCCTAAGGTGGTGAGTTCGACTTCGAGTGCAAAGTGCAAACTACAAAGGGAGCTCCGAAGGAAGAGTTAAAAAAAAAGGTAACACAATTTACAAAATAAATAGTACTACACACAAAAAAGCAAAATAAAAACACATAAGTACATCTCTCTTTCTCTCTCTCAATCAATATCATATAAGGTTCTTCTCTCTCATGGTGATGGTATCATATCTGCCACAATTTTTATCGGAAGGTCGCCGGTGATCGATCGGTGTCTTTTCCGTCTGCTCAACATTTTTTATTCCTTCGGTATTATTAATATTTTTCCTTTTTTTTAATTTCATTTTGGAAAAGTGTATTATCGTTGTAGATCCGTGTTGTGCTTTTTCGTTTAAATTGATATGGATCGGGTTATTTATGGATCCGGTTAGATCTTTTCGTAAATTTTGGTAATTTGTTTTTCGTTGATTTATTAATTGTTAAAACTGGTTGTGTAATTTATTTATTGATTTTGTTACCTATTTTGAAGCGGTCTTTTGGATTTGTTATTCTTTTAGCTTTTTTGATTTCTTTTAATTGCTGTTAATACCTGAAAATGTTTGCGCTGTTGCTCTTTTTGTCGATTTTTCTCTTGCAAGGAAAAGGTAAATTTGAGTTAATCAAATCTCAAATATATGTTTCTTTTTCGACGTAAATGTTTAGGAATTTGTGTTTCTATTTTTTGGAGAAATATTTGTTGGATTCAATATTTAACTTAATTAATTCTCATAATTTTCAATATGAAGCTATTTCTGCCCTAGTATTTATTATTATTGTGTTGTGACATTGATATTGAGCTGAGGTCGCGTATATTTGACCTGTTTGGGCAGTAAAATGAATGTTTCTTTGGTTGAATGATATTGAAACTAACCTTTTTTTATCATGAAATTTGATTTAATCATATGGTGATCTTTTGATTTTATTTTTCTGTTGTGTGACGTGCTACGCGTGTGGAAAAAAGAGGCAAGATTGTTCTGGAGGTTGAATTATGAAATTTCTGAATTTTCAATGGAACATCTGGGAAAATGATTAGTTGCAAGTAGAGAAAATAATAAAGAAGGAAATGGAGCGAGATAATTTGCAACTAGCTTAAATACAAAGCTATATTTGGTTATTACTCGATCAAAAAAAGAAGAAGCTATATTTGGAATATCTCTACATGGACAATGAGCTTAGTTTTCCTTTTTAAAGAAATTTCCTGGACAATCAATTGGAAACACATTGAGTTTGTAGGGCTTTTCTTGTATTTAAGCACATAATTTCAATTCGTTAGAAAGTCTAATGTTGTTTCACCGTACAGTCATTACCAGTTAAAGGTATATGAGTTTCATTCAATTCCAATTTTGGTTGGAGGGTTTTACCAGAAATATTATGTACTATGATATGATGTGTGATAAAACTAAATCCTTTGTCGGATAAGATCTTGATTATACGTTTGATGTTCCCATTTCTTATGGTTTATGATGTCATGTTGGTCAGGTGAATGACCTTTTGAGGTGATAACTAGTAAGCAAGCTTTCTTGGAAATGGCTTCTGTGGGATTAGCACCTACATCGGGTTTGAGAGAATCCAGTGGCCATAATGCTGGGGTAGATAGGTTGCCTGAGGAGATGAATGACATGAGAATCAGGGATGATAAGGTCTGCATATTGAAGAGCATAGGCTTTTTGCGTTTTGTCCTTACTCAATTGGATTCTCCTTTCTTTTTGTGGTGATTTCATTTTCCTTTTCCAACTTCGTTCAACAGATTTAAAGTGTTTATTTGTAGGAAATGGAAGCAGCAATTGTTGACGGTAATGGGACTGAGACAGGCCACATAATAGTGACAACTATTGGGGGTAGAAATGGCCAGCCAAAACAGGTAATATGTCACATTCTCACTTTGATTTTTATTCCTTTTTTATTCTGTCGGTCCGTTGTGGTGTTTGGTGGTTCCGGCTTTTACTCTTCTTGAATTGATTAGGGGTAGACAAGTAGACGCATGTTCTTATTATTGGCCAAATTGTTATTTGCATAATTTTACTTGGTCTTTACTAGTTGCTTTTCTTATTCTTGGCATTTTGTTTGGTGGGATTCATTGCAGACTATTAGTTACATGGCTGAACGTGTTGTTGGACAAGGATCGTTTGGAGTAGTGTTTCAGGTATTATTTTATTTTCTTCATTACAAGGGTCAATGTTCATGTATGCCTATCAATATACTCTTCCTACATCCGGAGAGAGCTACAATGTGCATAATTATGTGATTTTCTGATTTGGTTACTCAGGCAAAATGCTTAGAGACTGGTGAAACTGTTGCTATTAAGAAGGTTCTTCAAGATAAGAGATATAAGAACCGAGAGTTGCAGACCATGCGTCTTCTTGACCACCCTAATGTTGTGTCTCTGAAACACTGCTTCTTTTCCACAACCGATAAGGATGAACTCTATCTTAACTTGGTTCTTGAGTATGTACCTGAAACTGTTCACCGTGTTATCAAACACTACAACAAGCTGAACCAAAGGATGCCATTGATACTTGTGAAGCTTTATACATATCAGGTAGTTTACTATTATTTTAATTGAGTTGTCATTTATGTAGCCCCTCCTTGTTAAGAACTCCCAATATGAAAGTTTTTATGTGAAACTAGTTTCACTAGAGTTACCTTGTTGTTAATGCACTTGATAGATAATGATTTTCTTGAGGTGGTTGTATTTTCTAACGTGCCTGAAGTACAAGATGCTGTTTGTGTCTGGCAGATTTTCAGGGCATTATCTTACGTACACCGCACTATTGGAGTGTGTCACAGGGACATCAAACCTCAGAATCTTTTGGTATACTCATTGATCTCATTAACTTTTCTGTTTATTTCCTTTTCTTTTGGTAAAAAAATATTGTTGCCAGCTATGTTGCTCGGACTCTTCAAAAATGTCGACGGGTGCGTGTCGGATACTCCATAAACAGTGCATTTTTGGAGAATCGGACACGGGTGCGGCAACATTTTTGGAGAGTCCGAGCAACATAGGTTGCCCGTGACTCTTTGGCTGCAATTCCGTCATAATATATGTTAGTGTGAATATCCGCAGAAAGAAACAATGAAAGAGGAAGTACTTGATGCAACCCGAAAATATAACAGAACTGATATCTCTGCAATTTTAATGTCACACAGTGATGCACATTTTCTTAAGAATTTGAAAGAAAGGGTTTTATTTATTTTGCTTGACTCTCTTTGCTTATGACCATTGAACATGTTAGCAAATGCTATTAAGAATTATTCTTTCTGCCCATTTGCATTTCACATTTCTCTTTGGATATTAAGAAGCCATGGCCTGTTCTCTTTACAGGTGAACCCACATACCCACCAGGTTAAATTATGCGATTTTGGGAGCGCTAAAGTTCTGGTGTGTTTACATTTTTCCTTTGCCTCTTCTCCATCTTAACATAGGAGTCTATTTGATGCGTTTTTTAATTGGATAATCCGCTCTACTTTTTTGGCAGGTTAAAGGAGAACCAAATATTTCTTATATCTGCTCTAGGTATTATAGAGCACCGGAGCTCATATTTGGTGCAACAGAGTACACTACTGCTATAGACGTTTGGTCTGCTGGCTGTGTCCTAGCTGAGCTACTTCTTGGTCAGGTAGGTTATTTCCTTTTTCTAATATTACCTTACTCATGGAGAATGTTCTGTATTACATTGTTTTACGTTGACAATTCTCTGTATCTCATTTTTTTCTTTCTTCCATTTTCAGCCTTTGTTTCCAGGTGAAAGTGGAGTTGACCAGCTTGTTGAGATCATTAAGGTAATCTCCTCTATTTAACTTTCTTGTCTGCAGTCCCTTACCACCTTATTTCCATGAGCGTTGTGCCTTTTTCTACTGCTGTGTTGATTTCTTTTCATCTTTGTCGTTTTTTCGGGGTTTTCCTTTCGTTAATTGCATCCAATTGTGCTTCTTAAGGCCTTCTTTCCTGCCTTTCTATTTTGACATTGTTTACTACTCAACTCGCAATGCCCTGGGGAAACCCTTGTGTGATTTCTTCTTTCTCAGATTATTTTTTTGGGAGTGCATCTTATCGGGGGAGATGTTAGCTCTTTCTAGTGGCTGTTATAGTACATTCCTTTTTAATCATGCGAGGGGATTTTTTTAGCAATTAAGATTTCTTCAATATGTAATAAGGGAATTAAAGGAAATTAAAAGAAGATGAGAACCAAAGTCAATATACATACAGATTAACTTGGCTTTCAGCTAAAATATTGCTTCCCAGATGTCTTAACCAAGTTTTGATATTTAGTGAGGATCCACCTTTCAGCTTGACTAAGACAAGCTAACTGTTTTGACAAAGAAGGAGAAGTAGAAGTAGAAGTAGAAGTGCCGTTTTAGTAATAAGATAGCTTTCTTTATTATTAACATTTCAATTGTTGTCTCTGATAAATGTGGCTAAGATACACAACCTTTTGCATGCCCATGTTGCTTAATTTGTTGTCAATTTGGCCTATGTCGGCTTCTCTTTTGCCCATACTATATCTCCTATATTTTGCAGGTTTTGGGCACTCCTACAAGGGAAGAAATTAAATGTATGAATCCCAACTATAATGAGTTCAAATTTCCTCAAATTAAAGCTCATCCATGGCACAAGGTATTTGAAATACAACTTATCATAACCAACCCCTTTGTAGAACTGGCAAGTATACATAAGGCAACAAGTCATTTCTAATGTTTGATTTTCAGATATTTCATAAGCGCATGCCTCCAGAAGCTGTTGACCTGGTCTCAAGACTGCTGCAGTACTCTCCTAACTTGCGCTGTGCTGCTGTAAGTATACCGAATTTATTTATTTGAGCTAATCCCTTATGTCTATCTATACTCACAGATTATACATGGGTCATCTTTCTGTATCTCTGTTCAGTGTTGACATATTGTGATGCTATTCAGAGCCATTCCTATACTTTTAAGGGCCCGGTGCGAGAAACAAAAAGAGACAATTTTTTATTCACATGAAAAATTTAAATTAACTAATTAATCAATATTAAAAAAATTATTGATCAAAACATCAAATAAATGTATAGTAAAATTTATTGTGTGTTTAAATTTAAAAAAAGGTTTGTTTTTTGTTTAAAGAGGGGGGGGGGGGGGACTGGTTGGGATTTGGGGCTAGATCTGATTTTGTGTTAAAAAAAAAGCCTCAATGGATTCGAACACGCGACCTCTCACTAGGGAAGGACTTTTGAAGGGAGCCCTCAACCGCTAGGTTACAGCTCTCACTGATAAGATTGGAGTCATTTTTAATACATATCTTAATATTTGAAACCAACAAAAAAAATGAAAATTCTGGGGCGGAGGCCCTGCCGGCCCGGGGGCCTGTGCGACACCGCCGCCTCGACCGCCCCAGGCTCTGATGCTATTTTAAAATATTGAACACGAACCATTATATTGTTAAAAGTACCTGAGTTTTAGCTCAACATAGCATGCCATTATTTCTTCTTTTTGTCTTAATGCCTTCACAGAATTTCTTGAAGAGCAATGCTATGGTTACTTCAAGCAAAAATCTTTTTAAGACTTCAGGTTCAAAATACCCCATCCAAAACTTTAAGGATGCAATGCATGTGTTGTTTGAAGACCGTGTACTATTACAGATTCTCCCATTCGTGGGACATGTGTCAGTATTTTGGGGATCTGTTTTCTTGATCCTGATATTGTGGTTTGGTTTATCACTTGATATTAGGTATCTTACCAACAGAGTATAAGGTGTACATGTATGGGTATAAGTGGTTTATTTTCAGCCATCATGAGCACCGCTTCTCCCTTGCTCATTTTGATACTTGTTACTAGTCTAAATGTGTGTGATATATAGCATAACTGGCCTTGCCTAGTTCTCTCTGTGAAACTTTATAGTTGTTGAAGCTATGTATTTCATGATTCAAGGCTAGCTGCTGAGGTTTTTGGTCCGTAAGATCTTTAATTTGGTCCGTTAGCTGTTAAAATGATATTAGAGTTTTTTTCCCTTAAAAAAATGTGCATCTTGGTTCTGGAGTCTGTTAATTGTACAAGTATATATCTCTTTACTTCTTTGGTGATCATATTGTAGTTTAATTTGTCAATTATATGAGTATTCATGTCTAGTTCGAAGTTGTGATAGGTATATTAATTTTGAATGCAGTTGGATGCCTTGATTCACCCCTTTTTTGATGAGCTTCGTGATCCC
Source organism: Anisodus acutangulus (assembly GCA_029783415.1). NCBI lineage: Eukaryota > Viridiplantae > Streptophyta > Magnoliopsida > Solanales > Solanaceae > Anisodus > Anisodus acutangulus. The sequence goes on along the minus strand of CM056510.1, from coordinate 33,222,088 downwards.
AATACACGCCTGCCTAATGGACGCTTTCTTCCTCCCTTATTTAACTTCAAGGCTCATGGTATGTTGTTGACAAGACTTCTTTTGGATTAGCTTCATTCCATAAGTTGCAACTAAATCTATTGAATCTGGCTTTCCTGTCACCAGAGTTGAAGAATGTGCATGCAGAGGTATTATTGAAGTTGGTTCCAGAGCACGCCAGAAAACAGTGCCCGTCCCTTGGGTTATGAGTTCCTGCCTTGTGATAGAAATAATTCAAGTGTACCCTTTTAAGCTGTGTTTCTTCTCTGTATCAATTTGTTTTTTCTTTCCCTTATCCCCATGTATCTGTTGTCCCTTTGTATTATTATATCTTGTTTTGTAAAAGCAGATGTATGGAAATGATTTTAACAAATACCCGATCTTCAACCCGTGTTCCTTTTACCCTGTTCCGATATGTCCTACGCTTGTAACATTATGTGGTTAAGAATTAAACTTTATTATTATGGGATTTCAAAGTAATAGTAGGGTGATGGTTGATATGACCGTTTCTCGCTTTGTGATATTGCCATATGTAGTCTCCTGAGACGCTTGGTATTTAAACGATTACTGGCCTTTGATTTGTGCTGTCCTCTAGAGACAATTTTCAGTACAGCCTGCTGACATGGTTGACCAATGAAATAGGATTTAACTGTAATTCATTGACAATGTAAGACTTATTTTCTACTATTAGTGTATTTTAATCGATTGTAATTTGTTGCATTCTATTTACTGCATTTATCAAGTCACCAATTTTTTTTAATCACTACAGTCAGTTGCAGGTCATATTGGTCTAAAGAAATATGCATTTTGTTCATTAGGTTAAAACTCTATTTATTAACAAGATAACAATAAGATGGTGGAAGTACTGAGTATATGTTTTGTTCTCAATTGGTTAAGTAATCTGTTTTAGCCCTTGTAAGATTTCAGATGCGTGGAGCACTTGAACAGACCCAAGACCGGCGAAAATTGGAATAATGTTTTTTGGTCAAATTCTGATGGAGCTAAAAAAGGGTACTGAGCTGATGGCTCTTGTTATCACTTATGTTGCTCGGACTCTTTAAAAATATTGCCGCACTTATATTGGATTCTCTAAAAATACACTACTTTGGAGTTTGGAGTATCTGACACACACCTGTTGACATTTTTAGGAGGTCCGAGCAACATAGGTTATCACTATGGTTTTGTGGTTCCATTTACAAATGACTTCCAAATCCTAGTTAACTACAAAAGTGTAAATCATTGCATTAGATACACGTTTCCACACACTAATATAGTTAACAAAAGTTGTATGAACTGCGTGGTGCTTCTTAGTAGCAGCAGTCGAAAGGGAAAATGGGAAATGTGGAGAAGAATGTGCATTTAAGCGGAACCTTAGTTTCTTTTGCTTTCAGCTGCTCATTGTAAGAACTGTACAGACTACAGTTCGTTTTCTCAGTTCATCTCTCGAAATTCTTTCTGTCATGAAATTGAACCCGCCGAGTTTTAATCTCACGGGAAACTTAGAAGTCATGAGATTATACTACGGAATTTACAAGCGCTTCGCGCGGTTATTGGAAAAAATAAAAAAGAGTTTTAAGTAAAAGATCAATTTTACTCTTCGATCAATTGTTATATTCTCTTTTTTTTTTTTTTTTTAAATATTCTCTTTTTTCTCCAACCGTTTTATCAATTGTTTTAATTATATTATCATATCTGATACCAAATAGTAAAAGGAATCCAAGCTCAACAAATTTAATATTAACCAAATGAGAGAATGCATTTTTATTTAATAAACTAAAATATGTACTCCTTAATAACCAATTGATTTCATTTCTATTGCATAAACATCTAATTATAAATTGAAAATTTAAAGGCATCCCAATTGAAACACCACTTATTGAAAAAGACAGACGTTTCTGTCGAAACAAAATCAAACCGGCAAACACACAACCTAACAGTTATATATTTTCTTAAAGAAACTCAAAGGTAGCCGACTTCTCTTCGCAATACTTAAGTATTTCAATGTGAAGGTTCGTGCTCAAATTGCTCGATCAGATGAAAATGACTCCATGGTCAATAAATGATAGTATATGTTTTGTTTTTTGTTGTACTTGTTCACTTTTCAAATATTCAATTCGCATTTGTGAGATTGTTGTATACATCACATTTAGTATATGTAATAACCTGAAAGAAGAAAATGAAATGAGAAAACGATGACTGATTAACGTAAGAAAGCAAGAAAGAATACTTCATCAAAAAGCATATATTTGCGCAAAATATGTTATCCAAGTAGAATAGTAATGAACATTATAGAAACTCAAATACTCTAACCGCATGAGATAATTGTTGGGAGATTTTACTCTATTGCACTTTATAAAGCAGTACGGGAAGTATATCACTATTACAAGTATTCGAAAGGATAAACAAAGATTCAATAATTCAACTAGAAATATGAAATTACAATTGTAGAACGAGAAAAAAGTCGAAACTGCTTTTGTTATTGCTGAGTCGAGTGTGGCACTCTGTCCTTAAGACAATATTGCCCCGTATGTATCCTTTATACGTCCTGGACAATTTGTCTCCCAAGATAAAACAACAATGGAGCACTTGAGCAAAGGAAACTCAAGAGCTACCGTGAAGAATATTGAGTAACGAAATGATGCTTGGAAGTTGTAGGAAGAACTGTTTTTGCTTGTGTATATTTCTGTATTTTCGTGTATCATATATGTGTCTCAACAATGGTGTAAGGGGGTGTTTATATAGGTGAGGGAGGGGACTGAAAAAACTGTCTCCATAACAGCCAAATAATGGTCATTATGGAGGTAGTAAAGTCACCAACATAAATGGTGAAAGACCAACGGATTGGAGGAGTAATTCAGCCAAAACAAATGGCTGAATTAAGTGCTTGGCGCTTCTGTTCTCTTCTGCCAAATTCTGACTTTCTGGAAACTTTAGGGACCAAACTGTACATCTTGAAACTTCAGGGACTAAATTATACATGCCCACAGCCCACAGCCCACAGCCCACAGCCCACAGCCCACGACCCGAGAACCCGAGAACCCGAGAACCCGGAACCCGGAACCCGGAACCGGAACCAGACCGGAGGGGCGGGCGGGCGGCGGCGGCGCGCGTGTGGTCTTTCCTTGAACCGAAGCACATCTAGGTCCTCCCTCCTTTAAACACATGGGATACCCCTTGGGGTCCCAAACCCCAAACCAATTTCGAGTCTTATATACACAACAATTCTTTCTTCCTCTACCGATGAGGGAGAATTGAACACAATACCACACTTTCCATGCTTCAAACACCTTACTTCGTGGACCAATATCTCTTTTATTTCTCAATAAAATTTGACGATTCTTGGCCCTACGGTTATCTACGTACTTAGTAGATCATGCATGTGTGAAGAACTGGATTCTTCAACATACGTAACACTAGTGTTTAAGCCGTTAAAGTTGGTCGGTCGCAACTCCCGCCAAAGGCTAATTTCCAACAATCCCCTCTTGAAAGAGATTTTGGCGCACTCACATGGTGTCTTTTCATTTTCAGCAATATTTCAGCGGACCGATGTTGCATAAGGAGAGGTAGCTTCAGCTTTGAACCTTCCATAGTTGAATACCATCGGACTTACTTACTGCGCAGTGAACGTGATGTCTTGAACCGTCAGTGTTTAGTGTAAGCCAAGTCAATGATACCAACACAACAAATTCCCTTACTCTCTTCTTCGTAATGTTTTGTCCGTTTTGGCCATGGACAACGTCTTGGATTCTTAAGTGCGTTAATTTTGAGGCGGCCTGTCCTCGCACTTAAATAGGTGGTCTCCTACAAGGTATCCTGCTATACCCCACTTCACAAGTGTTAGGAACCATTAAAAGTTTCCCGAAAACCTAACCTCAACTGTTGATGAGCATTACAGGTTTTGAAAACTTAACCTTTACACACACTGCAGATAGCACTTAACATCTATCGCGGGAACGACTTTGGATTTGGTGTTTCTTTTCAGAAATCACTATCCGAAGTGCTCATGCTTCCACTGAAGCGATCAACTGAACCTTTACAGCTTAGTTTTCTCATTGAACCAAATTACTGGGATCTCCAGTTAGTAAGGTTGGGTTAACACTGTATTGGTCCGTATATTTTGGATTTTAAGCCCATTCCCCTAGACAGGCAGAACACTTGATCTCCGGGTAGTCCCTTAGTTAGTAAATAAGGAAGTGACACCCGTGATGATCAACTGCCCTACGGTTTTATGTCTCCGACAGATATGTCCAGACGCCGTCATCCGTGTCCTTCCTGAAGCCGACCGGCTAGCCACAGTATATAACTGCTGAAGACACGGGTTTCTCCCAATATGGGACGTCCTCTAATGAGTCGTGAAGTTACTCAGCTTCTTTCATGCTTTGTATAAAGCGATAAACTCCGATACCATCATGAATCGGTCGATGCAAGTTTGTTTAGAGGATTTTCCAAGACCCACCATACACATTTACTTGTGGCTTTGGTGTTCTCCAGATCTGATGTCCGGTTTGTATCACTGTGTTCTCCCAGAACCGCTGGACATCCAGAATACTATAATCCGAAGATAAGCAAATAATTCAGATATCGTCATATCCGACTTAACGCCTTCTATTGATCATGTATTAAGATCATCAGTGAAACTTAGTTCAACTGATCTGTTTGTAGGACGATACCAGGTCGGTTGTAGTGTGTACAATACATTGAACTACACATGACCTGTGCATATCGCTCGTTGTCTATGGGTGCACCATGATTCCAATCAGTTCTATGATTCATATCCATTGGTGGCTTCAACGAGACTGTCAACTATCGACCAGTCCGTTAGATGTCTTAGAAATCCAATTCCTAAGATGTCATCTGTGATACCCATATCTTTCATATCGAGACTTTGTTTCAATATGATTTTTACTTTCAGACTGTTAATTCTCCAACTGCTGGCTTTCTAACTTCAGAGTCAATGTTTCTGTGGTCAGATTCATTGTTTCTGTTTTATCTTAAACTTTCAGGACCAAAATGTAAACATTTCAGGGACCAAGATGAAAGTTCAGAAAGAAGCCAACATTCCAGAAAACCAACTCTGATTCTCTTCTTCCAACTCTCCGGTTGGGAAGGCTGTTTCAACATTTATGCCACGCATGACTGCAATAGCCCATGGTGTTAAGCTACTCCCAGGGGAGCACATGTACAAGTAGCCGAGGCTTTGAACTCGTCAGTAGATCCATCTACTTTGTACTCACTTTTGAGTATCCTTTTTCACAACCCAAAGGTTCTTTTCCCGGAGGAAGATCAACTATTACGCAAGTATGGTTCTATATGATGGAATATATTTCTCTCTTTAGCTTCTTTCCAAAGCAGCGCTTTTGGAGATAACAATTATTTGTTAATTGTCCATGGTTCGTTCTTAACCATACAAGCTAGAAGGACTGGAACAAGTCTTTGTCCCCTCTTTGCTCCGTCTTGGTTCAACATCTAGAATCCATGAGTTCTGCAGATCTGGAATATTAAGTTCCGGATAGCCAGCAACTTTCGAGTCCTGTAGATAAGGAACGTCTAGTTCCGAACAGTCAGGCCCTCGCAGGTTCTTGTTAACCTTGAGCAATTGCTCCTTTTTCCTATTTCAAGGAAAGTTATCTTCAATGAATTCAGCATTCTTTGACGCCAAGAGGCGATAAGCACTACTGTTATTTGCAGATCTAGTGGATATGCAATCTACAACTTTAGGTACGAAACCACCTCACATCACAACATTTGTATGTGAGATCATTTCCATGTCTCACACGGAGGGTTATCCTTATCCTTATGCGGAGTTCTGTTGAGAATCACATTAGCGGTAAGGATCGCCTTGCCCCACATAACTTGGGCGTACGGGTTTGCGCTTGGCTAACACCTTTGGACTGAGGTGAGTAATGAACAGTCGTTTAATGAACGATGCTTCACATTCTCCCCCTCTATCGCTATGAATTTCGCAACCCATAGGCTGCTTTGTAGCGCTTGTCCGCTTCAACAACTTCATCTTTGATGTTCAACAAACAAAGGATTTCATACGTTGTACCATCATCAGTGAAGATCACAACGTACTTGTCTCCCCCCTCTATTTTGTATAAACTTCAAATCACCCAAGTAGGTATGACTAAGTTCTAAAGGAGCGGTGCTTCTTTCGCTATTCCCTTGACGGAATTTGGAAAGGTGATTTTGCCTCTTCGCCTACCTCACATTCATTTTGAGGGTTTATGTCGAAAGAAGACAACAATCTCAACTTCACTAGCTTTTAAATGACTTGCTATTTAACGTGTCTTAATCTATGATGACATAGATGCACGGATTACAAATATATCATTCATTCGGATACATACATACTGTACCATTCTTAGTTATTACAGACCTGTTGGAGTAGTCTCAAACCAGCTTGACCAACAGCGTCCCTTAAACCAAGTTAGGAACATGTATCACCTCATCTTAGAGTGATCCCATTCCCTGAAGTCCTATTGAGGACAACCTCTCCAGCCCCTTTGATTTTAGAGGTGGCGTTGCTTCACATGAACAACCTCTTGCCCGTGGTTAGGGCATAACCGGATCATATGTGATCTCGATACTCGGGCCCACTCTAGTTGCTTTGGCAGACTGAGTGTCCAATTTCTTTACTGCCTTTCTTTAGGCCTTCAGATCATTTAGGACCTGGAAACTCTGACCCACCTTACTAGGTGTCCATTACTTTTCCTATGAAATGAATTCTGGGCCCCCTCCAGTCGCCCGGAGGCTTTATATGATTGCGTGTCCAATATCATCATATCAAAGGAATTTTGGCCCACTCCAGTCGCCCGGAGGCTTTGTATGATTGAGTGTCCAATATCATCCTATGAAGGAATTTTGGCCCACTCCAGTCACCTAGAGGCTTTGTATGACTGAGTGTCCAATATCATCCTATGAAGGATCTTCTGCCAAATAATATGACATGCTCAACATCATTAACTTTTAGACTTCTTCCGTTATGATTGGTGCCCAGATAATTCTTGGCGCTTACTTAAGTGTGGTAACAGTTTTCGCACAGTTAGTGGATCTTTTTCCCTCGTATGTGAGAACATACTTTACACACTTTAAAAATTACACTTAAAAGAACGGATCTTCTTAAGTCGTTTACAAAATCCAATCTTTAAACGGAAAAGAAGATGAGATTAAACTTCTGATTTGTTAAAGCGTAAGGAATATAAATTATTTTCATATTCCTCTTTACTTTAATCCATTTTTAATTAGACATCATTTAAATCTTAATTCTTGACAAGTAAGAAACATACTTATCATTTAATCTTTATTCTTGACAAGTAAGAAAAATACTTATCCCAATTTCGAATTCTGGCTCACTTCAGTCACTTCATCAGACTGAGTGTCCATTTTCTTCTCACCATTATTCGGCTCTTTTGTCTGGGACAGATATAGGCCTTCTGCTGCAAGATAGAATAACATCTTCAGCCTTCTCCTCTTGTCCCAGTTGACATCATCAGGCTCTCGAGAGCGCTTGTTCCCACCAGTCTTGGTAGCGGTGACACTATGAACACGTTCATCATCATCACTCTCTTCTACCAGAAAACCATTGCCATATCCAGATTTGGTCACAGAACTTTTGACCGACATCTTTCGAACACTAATAGTAATACTATACGAATATTGTCTTAAGTTGTTGGGAGATTTTACTCTATTGTACTTTATAAAGCAGTACGGGAAGTATATCACTATTACAAGTATTCGAAAGGATAAACAAAGACCTTGGATGACCAAGACGAGCATGCCACAAGGAAGGAGCAAGGGCTGCAAACACTGATGACAAGACTTGACTCGATGGACCGGAACTGGGTGTGATAGGATAAAGATCTCCCTTACTATCACACCTCATGAGAGGACTCTCCGTCTTGAAATCCTTCACAGAGAAACCAAATGGATCAAATTCTATAGAAACAGAATTGTCAGTGGTGAATTTACGGACATACACTAAGTTTTTAATCAATTTGGGGGCATGTAGGGTATTTTTCAAGATAAGGGGTGGATTGGGGGGAGACAAAATTTTATGACCATAACCACGAATTGGAATAGAGTTATCATTACCAACAATTATACCACGAGGGTTGCTCAAATTGGAATAAGACGAGAGAGTACCTTGATCGGATGTCATGTGTGTAGTCGCGCTGATGCCATTTACCAATTCGGATCGGTTGCATTAATCCAAGTGTGTGCATTGCGGTCTTAATGTCTGTGTGAGTTGGTGTGGGGCCTACTGTCGAGAATGCTTGTGTGGGCCGAGGTCCGCTTCCTTTCACGCCAGCCCGGCCAATAAACGAAGGAGAGGTTCGACCGTTGGGCTCGAATCGGGTCGCCAAAGACACTGCCCATTGGATGAACAACCTGGAAAATAGGGGTTGTTGGGCCACGCCCCACTGCCCCAGCCCCATTTCCATGCCCCCCACGGCTGGGATCAGTGGGGAGGTGGCCCACTGCCGGAATGTTGTCCACCGGAACCGCTGCGTTTGCCCCCGCTGTTTTTGCTATTATTCTTACGATTATTTTTGTCGCCACCATGAGCACGGTTTTGCCCGAGTTATCAACAAAACCCGAAGAATTTGTGGAGGACATCATCATGACTACAGGGCTCATACCGGTAGCCGCCTTCTTAGCCAAAACGGTTTCTTCCAAAGTAAGCATGGAGCGGGCTTGATAAAAAGCGGGAAGTGGGTTACTTTGACGAAGGAGAGTCCCAACGCCATTATAGGCCTCAGAAAGGTCGGCAACCAATTGTAGAACCAGACGATTATTTGTCACAGGTGCGCCAACGTTACAGAGTTGGTCCGCCAACTCCTTGAGTCTTTGGCAATATGGAGATACGTTCGGGAATTCTTCCATGCGAACTTGAGAGAATTCCTGCTCGAGTGTGACAACACGTGAATGTTGGTTATCTTGAAATATATCACGCAATCTATTCCAGGTATCCATAGCCGTAGTGTCCGGCTCAATGATCGTCTGTAAGAGGTCGACCGAAATAGTGGAATAAATCCACTAGAGAACGGTAGCATCAAGAGTAATCCATAACTGAGGATCCTCCGTGGAAATAGGGGCAACGGGAGGAATTATGTGATGGATGACTTGATGGGAGATAGCGTGAATTTTAAACAATTCTGCCCACGTTGCATATTGGACGTTTTCCATCTCAAGAATAATATGAATGTTGTTCTTGATGTTAGAAACAGTGAGGGCAGGATGAAACACGTTCCTAGACATAGCGAAAGAACAAAGGGATTGGAGGTAAAATTTGGGAAGAGTGGAGGTAAAATATATCACGAATTCCGGTGAAGGGAGCCGGAAATCGAGGCAGGTTTGACTGAGAAGTGGCACAAAAACCGAGAGCAATATTCGGAGAACAAAGGCAGAAGCAATTTAGACCTAGTCTCTTAATACCATGAAAGAAATAATCCCTTGATTATTTTCATTAATTGAAAGAGTATATATACAATTTACATATTTTCATAATAGGAGAATCACATTCTTATTCTACTCCTAAAATCTTATTCTTCTTGGACACTAACTATACAATTATGGCAATACAAATATTATGGTAAGTGTACAATACTAATTAAACCACAACATTACCTAAACTAGGAGATTAAAACCTTACCTAAACTATATACCATATACACGCAGAAACCGAGGGCCAATATACATAATATACACATGTATAATGTGTGTATATTAGGTATATTTAACAGACTGCTAATACCCCGTAGAGATTGAGGAGCAAAATGAGGAATTCACTCAAGTAGTAATTCGTGTCAAATTAGCTAGTTGGTGGGGCAATCAACAACAACTATAAACTGTTATGGCTAGACGGGCGATTTTTTTTTTTTAAGATCCCTTTTTCTTTAGTGAAACTCTTGAAGGTTTTTTAACTAAATGAAATCTTATTTTATCGAAAATTATTAGTAATAGTTTTTTTCTAAAATAAGATTGGAAAGATTTATTTCCTTAGCAAAATTAACAAAAAGTTGGAAAGGTCTAACTAGGCGTAGCGACCAAGAAATCACAGGATTCAAATTCGTGCAGTTGCGATTCAAATTGTGACCTCTTAATCGCTGAATTTATGCTTTGAGATTGATCTTTTAAATTTTGTTATGTTAAACACTGTTAGTTTTTGGTGGAAAACAACACTGTTAGTTCTTTTCACCTATCAAGAATTGTTGACTAATTGCCCCCAGGTCACAGGCGAGTTGGTAAGTAGCAAGGTGATTGGGGTACAATCACTCCGACGTCACGGGTTCGAATCCGTGTGGTGACAGTCTTTGCTGAAATATTGCAAGGGCTGTTGCTGGGTTCGTGTCCCGTTGGTCCTCTCCCTTGCATGGCTGCCACTCGCGCATATCCCTCGATTTACATCCCACCTAGTCAAGGAGCCTCTGGTACAGGTGGGGGCTGCCACTCGCGCATATCCCTCGATTTACATCCCACCTAGTCAAGGAGCCTCTGGTACAGGTGGGGGGTTTCGCCTTTGGGACTTTCCCCCCACAAAGAATTGTTGACTAATTGTATAGTGGATTCATGTATCCTCTCAAAACCACCAGCTAAAGGAGTATATTGCACATGCACTCAATGTTCCACTTTCAAAGAAAAGATCCCATAGCTTGACTGCTTGAGTTAGTGGTTACTTTTGCAAATAGCTACTACAACACCTATGTGAACTACATGAAAAAACTACATCCCTAATATGTGCCTTTTAAGTCTTAACATATGTAAAAACAAGACTTCACTCATATTGGGGCATGTTCGAGCTCACCAATTACGTGCATAATCTAAAGATAGCAAGCACTATATATTAAAATTTTGATAGATAAGTCATTAGTCATTTTCTGTTAGTGTAATCAAGCAGACAAATTTGAAATGTACCCGCCAATGCAAATGTATCCTTTTGCTATGGCCACTAAAAGAAGCATTTCCTGAGGCAGATTTATAACCATACATATTAACCATAACATGTTCCATCAGAATAACTGAAAGAAGAATTGCCTATTGGGCAGTCTCACCAGTTTTGGGACAAAAGAAAGTGGCAAGTAATGGGATGAAAACGTGGGGTTCTTTTGATTTTCACTATTATGATTATCTCTTTTTATTAGAATTTAACTTTTATAAATTTAACTTATATTATTATATATAATGATAATGTAAAGAATATATATAGATAATGTAAAGAATTTTATGCTATTAGTGTATTTTAACATATAGCAAGTGAACAATCTTATCTTTCAACTAGCTAACTTTTTATGTACAATTATATGTAATTATCTTTTAGGTGAACTGATAATGTGAATTTTTTTATGTTGACAGTGTATAAAAGTTAAATTCTTGTGGTTCAAGGGACACCCTCCATTTATCCTCAACCAGAAAAACCATTCTGCAAATGGAATAGGTCGGTTTTGATATGATTAAATGAATACCGACCATGCAAAAGAATCATTCTTCCACTAAGAATCACTTAGTATAAAAGGGATATTCACATTGAAAACTTGTAAGTAACATACATACTCATCAGCAGCAGCAAACTGAACTACTTGCATAGTCTTCCAACTTGTTTACAAGTGCTCTTTTTTTTTAGGTGGTGGTCACATAAACAACTTCATTTTTGTTGTTTTTTGACTTCCCAGGACGTGGGTACCTTGCCTTATATCCTTCACCTTCTGAAAAACCTACTGATAATGACAAAAGAAAACCTACTCATGAACTTTGAGTATGGCTCTTTGAATTACTGATACAAAAATAGCGTGATCTTTTCAGCCTAGTGAAATTGACATTATTCTTCTATAGCATTAGCTAGGGGTCTAGTAAAACAAGTAGCCAAATTGTGTTACTTCACTTCCTTTTTTGGTTCTATAAATACTCTATTTCAGTTAACAAGCTATTACTAGCTAGACACAAAATACAAATTATGGAATTCACTAGATTTGGCTTCTTGTTTTTTTCTATTTTCTTGCTTCACTATGTTTGTTCAGTTCATGGTAGGCTTTATGATTATCCCAAAGTGTCGCGTTTTCGTGCATTGTCACAAATATCACTGCCACCTTCCCCTGCACCTGCACCTGAGGGTGCTCAAAAGATTGACAATGGGAAGAAGTCTGCAGCCATTTTCAATGTGTTGTCTTATGGGGCAGTTGGTGATGGTGTGAACGACGATACACAAGCGTTTAAGATGGCTTGGGATGCTGCTTGTCAAGTTGATTCAGCTATTTTACTAGTTCCAAATCACTATTCCTTCATGATTCAATCCACAATCTTCACTGGTCCTTGTAAAAGTGGACTAGTTTTTCAGGTAATGTCACAAACTATTTCAATTTTTTCGGATACTTTAACCGTTCTTTTACTAATGCTTAATGGTGTAGATTGAAGGAACCATTATGCCACCAGATGGACCTGATTCATGGCCAAAAAGTGTAAGTAAAAAACAATGGCTAGTTTTTTACAGAATTGATGGGATGTCAATGCAAGGTGATGGACTCATAGATGGTAAAGGAGAAAAATGGTGGAATCTTCCCTGCAAACCACATAAAGTAATTTTCTTGATCCCATTATAAATTTGATTTAGGATGTTTGAGTTTGTATATAATTTAAAAACTTCAATGCAACAGGGAATAAATGGAACAACTCTACCTGGTCCTTGTGACAGCCCTGTGGTAAGTTCAAAAACACATTATTTTGTTCCTTTAGACAAAAAAAAACTAGTACTACCTTTTTTTCAGGGCCAGGCCATAAAATCTGAAGTATGTTTAATTTTTCAGGCTATAAGGTTCTTCATGAGCTCAAATTTGACAGTGCAAGGGCTTAAAATCAAGAACAGCCCATTGTTCCATTTCAGATTTGACAGTTGCCGTGATGTCCATGTTGACTCACTTCACATAAAAGCACCATCTCAGAGCCCTAATACTGATGGAATTCACATAGAGAACACCAATGATGTCACAATAAGAAATTCAATAATCTCCAATGGTAAAATCTTAAATTCTTGGATAGTAAGTGATCGTGCTCTTCTTATATTCTCTTTCTAAGCACTACAAATTTATCTTGTAGGTGATGACTGTATTTCAATTGGAGCTGGTTGTTACAATGTTGATATAAGGAACATGACCTGTGGTCCAAGTCATGGAATAAGGTATATTCAAATGCTGCAACTCTGAATATTACACCATCTTTTTATGTCAAAAAGTAACAAGCAATTTTGCACGACATATCTAACCTTAAAAATGGCACATTAACTAACAAAACTGCCAGAATGAAAGAGGTATGCCCTACCCCTATACAAAAAAAAAAAGAACAAAACTTTTAAGCCCATAACAAGAAGTCTACTCTGTCTCTTTCCTTTTACCCTTTTCCCAAATCTTGAAAATAAAGACTCTGTCTTTGCATAATTTTCAGCATTGGCAGTCTAGGCATTCACAATTCCCGGGCATGTGTGTCCAACATTACAGTTGCAGATTCAACTATTAAGTATTCAGACAATGGTGTTAGGATCAAGACATGGCAAGGAGGATTTGGGGCAGTATCTAAGCTTAATTTCAACAACATTAGAATGGAAAGTGTCCGAAATCCGATAATTTTAGATCAATATTACTGCGACAAAAAGACCTGTGCGAACCAGACTTCAGCAGTGTATATTTCTGATGTGATTTATTCAAACATAAAGGGGACTTATGATGTGAGAAGTCCACCAATGCATTTGGCTTGTAGTAACAGTGTCCCTTGTACAAACTTGACATTTTTGGATGTGGAGTTATATCCTGCTCAAGGACAGAAAATATTGGAACCATTTTGTTGGAATGCTTATGGAGCTCTAAGGACTCTTACTATTCCACCAGTTTTTTGCTTGTTGGAAGGCACACCTCAGTCATTGCCAAGTAATGATGTTGGTCAGTGCTGATAGATTTGCTAATTAAGAATAGAAAGTTGTAAAAGATGTATTATGGTTTTCATAGAAAAGATACTAATATGATGGAGTAATTAGTAGTATGTATTAAAGTTTTAGTTCTACTAGTATTGTCGCAGAGGGACTAAAAGCTGAAGTGTAAGCATGCATCCCTTTGTTAATGATATAAATGTAATTTAAACCTTGGTATAATGCTTTGTCAGTTTTAGAATATCTTCTTACTTTGAATTTAACTTATATACACGGTTGTATAAACAATGATTAATTATCAATGTATTCTAACCAGTTATTTTAGGAAGTGTTTAATTACTTCCCATACACTGTCAATATTCAAATAAAATTAGTTATTTGAAAAATAAGTCAGATTATTCGCTACAACGAGTTAAAATACATGATAGTGTAGGTTCTTACACTATCAATGTATATAAGTCAAACAAGTAAATATATTATTTGTCTATCAAGTCCTTAAACTTGGGTGTTTTGATTGCTATTTTCATTTGACTTTTGAAGTTGATATTTTTCTGTCAAATGAATAGTAGTTTACCTGATTAAAATAGTTTGGTGAAGGTAAAAGACCACAGTTTAGAGCTTAGTAGACCATGTTAAGATGCGTATTTATGTGTTATTCATGGGCATGTGAACCTATGATCTTTTTCCAAAACTAGATTTTTTATATACAAATTTTCTATAATTGATCTAATATTATTTATTGGCATCCATGCAACAAAAGGCTTAATGGTGCACTTGTTTAAAAGATTAGTTATTTACCAAGAGGAACAAGGATCAATTCCCACTTAATACATTTTTTCTTCTTTGTTTAGTAGTGCACCCATGCCCAGTGCGGATATGGCGCATGTGCAACTTACTGAGGACATGACCTTAGATAGGGGGTTGTGGAGGACATAGAGAAGGGTAGAAGGGTAGTAGATAATCGAGCGTAGTCCTACTTACGCTTGTAAATTGGTAGTTGTAGTGTTAGTATTGTAGGTTCGCTTAGCCTATCATACTAATAGGCGCAGTATTGCTCTATAGTCCCCTGTAGCTTGATTTCTGCTGCTATGTGTCCTACTTTGTGTCCTACTGTGTTCTACTTTGTCTAGCTTATTTACCTGCGCTAGTTACTTCTTACTTTTCGGAATACGCTATCATGACCTATTCGCTTTTGATACCAGCATTTCCATACTGCTTTAAATATTTTCTGACCGTCTCTCTTGCTTTGCTTTTGCTTTGTTTTTGCTATTGCTTTGCTTGTGATTATGCTCTGTCTTGAGCCGAGAGACTCTCAGAAACAACCTCTCTACCTACCAAAGTAGAGGTATGGTCTGCGTACACTCTACCCTCCCCAGACCCCACGTTGTGGGATTTCACTAGGTATGTTGTTGTTGTTGTTTAGTAGTGCACCCATGTTCTAGAAATCATAGATTTGTTAAGAGTCTCACATCGGATATGGAATGAGAAAATGGACTTCTTATATTGACTTGGACAATTCTCACTCTACAAGCTAGCTTTTGGGGTTGAGTTAGACCCAATATTTAGCCTATTGTAAATAAGATTACTCTATGAAATGCAATGGAAAGGAATCAGGAACTTTGTCACTTTTAGCCAATGAGAAGTAGCTTAACCACACACCTGTCGTTCACCACACGCTAATAAGATTTTTATTTAGGAACGAAATGTAGTCAACGAAAAAGCAAGTGAATTACTGAAAGAAAGGAAGCTAATTTCCTTGTTAGAATTCAGAGTGACTGCAACTATTTTCGGTGTAGACATATCTCATAGCTAGTGTCTCAGTGGAAGTATAGATCTAGTACTTTCACAAGCTCGTAAAAAAAGTAAGTAAAAATTATCAGGTCATCTAAAAAAACAAATTCTTGTCCACCAAAAATAATATTAGTAATCTGGAAAATAAGATAATTACCTACTATCCCATATTAAATGACATGGATAGTGTAAAACTTATTTACTATAAGTGTATATAAGTCAAATCCAAAAGACGACATCAAAGGTTTCTACAAGAATAGGTTTGGCAATCCTTTTTACGTTATGCATCTCTCATAAAGTTGCTAAGTTTAGTACTAGCTGTAGTAACAGGTAGGTTAACCGTGCACGTAGGTTTTTGTAGGTTAACTCGAGATGTCCCTACAACTAGAAATCCTTGGAGTAAAAGACGCACAACATCTTTTTCCTTTGGGTAACATGCATGCAAATACTAGTGATTCTAATTAATTACTCAACATTTTTCTTTGTTTCCATCCGGTGCTCGATATTCATTTTGGAGTCCCAAATAATATGAATAAGCACCATGTAAGATCCATTAAAGGGGAAACACTCTCTAGCACTAGCAGATTTTTATCTATTTTCAGAGCTTGAACCTACTACCTATTATAATTATAATGGAGAAATCATATCTGTCTGACGATAATTTTGATGGTAGTTCGTTACTCAACATCACTATCTTTTCTAAACAAAGGCTGCACAAAGCGTTTTCTTTCACTCACATGTGAAGATTGAGTGGTTATAAGAGTAAAACCCACATTCTTTCGGTGTACGTATGTAATGATGTTAAAAGATTGGTTTACATAAGTTTGAGAACCTCTACCCCCACCCCACATAATTTTTTATTTTCTTGGATTATTTCTTCTTCTCTAAATATTTTATTACATAGGAGGGCGAATGGAAGGGCTAGAATGTTCACTAATTAAAGAACATCCAATGATTAGAGTATACAATAATGTGGGAATAGTGGGAGTGGCACTATAAATGGAAAATTGGAGGTCCCAACATAGCAAATGGAGGAAGGCGGCGTTGTGGGATGGGGCTGCAAGCTACTTCATCCCTTTCCAACTTCTCAAACACGACATTTACATATATAACACACAAATTACATGTACATCTTTTTAACTTTGGTGTAGGGGTGTGCCAAAAAATAGTTGTGGACGGTGCACGAGGGATCCTACACCAAATCGACTATACTAGTAGTAGTAGCAGTAGTTTATCACTCTCTCTTTTCAACATTATCATTTCTTTGAAGGTCATGTGTTTGCTATGTGATGAATTCTTCTATTTTGCTTTCTTTTCACATTTAAAACCCAAACTACTTGTATGGAACAGTCTTGTACTGCTATCTTATGCAAAAAAAAAAAAAAAAAACTAGTGTATTTTAGTAGTAGTTCTCTCCTTTTCTTTACTTGACACCACCAATCAAGTCCGGATGATTTAGGTGGACGGTCTTGAACTTTTGACCCTGCTTGCCCCATAATCAAAACTACAAGTTATGAAATTTTAACTTGAAGGTTTGCCCATGGAGCAAGCGGGGGTCAAAAGTTCAAGACCACATATTTTCCAGATCACTGTGTGTAATTTCCTGCCCAATTTCGTTACTGTCATCAACCACAAGAATCATTGAATGTTAC
Organism: Anisodus acutangulus; assembly: GCA_029783415.1. Classification (NCBI taxonomy): domain Eukaryota; kingdom Viridiplantae; phylum Streptophyta; class Magnoliopsida; order Solanales; family Solanaceae; genus Anisodus; species Anisodus acutangulus. The sequence goes on along the minus strand of CM056510.1, from coordinate 33,204,715 downwards.
AAGAACAGAAAGGCACTAATACAAATTTAAATTGAAGGCCAGCTTTCTATCTTTTCCAGTGTACTTTGAAAAGGAGATACAAAAAACTGCAATTTTGCTCATACATTAGCATGAAACATCTCCAAGTGGAGGAGATTAACCACCCAAAGAATGTTCACAAAGATAATGTGTAAATACCATATGCATTTGCCATTCACTAAAAAGTTCACTGTTTATTAAAGCATTACATTTATATCCAGATCAACTTTCTTCTGCATACACAGCATAAATAACAAGGCAAATACACTTCCGTACACAGATGTGGGAAAGACTAGTATAAAGAGGCGAGTAACTCCAGTAACGAAGCAGCGAATTGCATTTGTGTCTCCTCGTCTATGGTAAGGAAGAGGGGAACATGTACAAATAGTGATCTGATCCCATTCTGCTCTGCAAAACGCAAGGAATGGTAGTATACATAATTGCATACAAACCGGCCTGCATCATCAGAGGTCATTACTTCATATCCCATCTTTGCCAATACCTTGGTCATTTCCTCCACCGGAAGAGAAGTCTAGACAAAGGGCGAACACAGTATAAGAGAAGTGGTAAAGATCCCAATAGGTGCAAAGACGAATAAAATAAATAGTTTCTGCATCAAAAATTACAGGAATCAACTATTACCAGAAATCGGACGATCAGCAGAAAAATTAGATGCTAGTAAAAACTCCCCACTCCAAAAACTAAACGTTCAGAGGAATCAGTGTGGTGAATTTCCGAAGTATGTTCCTCTTTTTTCCCATTTTTTAAAACTATCTATTCGTCTGACATCTTTTGAACAGGGCTATTACCACGTGGTCCATGATTCAGCATAAACCTTATTTATCATAAGGAGAAAAAAAGAAGTGGAGAAACCTAGGCATCCGTTCTTAGGCGGATTGGAAAAATGAAAGGACTGATTATGCAGGGATCACTTGAACCAAATAAAGGTATGGAAATGAAAAAAATTTGAGGGTCACTTGGTTGACAACTCCAACTATTCAAGGTAGGAAATATATTTCAAGCAAGCACCAAATCACTTCATTATTCATTCAGCTCCTACTTAAGGAAGTCAGACATAAGCTTCTCGCTTAGATAGAGATATGTGAGCAAAAGTGAAATAATTCAGATGCCATGTTATGTTCTAGTCCTGGTAACAATGCACAAAGTCATACTTCCTCTGGGAAACCAGACTATCATCCCACAAAAAAAACAAAAAAAAAAATCTGTAAAAAATTGACGAGCTCAAAAAGTCAAAACTTTAATAGGAAAAATTGGATTTAGATTGTATATCATACAATGAAGAATCAATACCCCTCACAAGGAATTGCTAAGGCGTGTAAAGATAAGACAAATGAACATTTAAGCATTTTGAAAGTCCAAACAAGGAAATAAACAACAGAGAATCGTGCTAGTCCTGCTGCTATATGGAAACAATTACTTTATAGAACCAACTCTAATGCTCCCAGGAGGATCCATTTCCTAGCCAGGAAGCATATCAAGAGTCACTCTAAAGAAACGCAGACAAACAAGAAAATGCTTTTGCTAGCACATGGGTAGTAGGAAAATATTGAGGATGGAAAGACTAAATCTTCTCAGTGCGACCAAGCATCAGGCTATACGTATGTATCCATAGCCAAAATCAAGGAGACAGGCTACAATTAATTGACCACACAACCATCTTACTATCAAACTTTTCGAGAGAGGGAAGAAGAAAACTGAGACAACAGCAGTAACACCTACTCCTCAATTCCAAGCTAGTTCAATCGATAATATAAATTATCCAGATCTATTATGCTATAGTTGGGTCAACTTTATCCAAATACTCGACATAAAGACCAATTAGAGGTTCTCTAAAGCTAGGGGGGTTCTGTAAATTTCACACAGTTTTCTGTACTGAACTAACTGCACATGAAGTCCTAGAGAATGCAGTTTCTTCGAGCCGAGGGTCTATCGGGAACAGCCTCTCTACTTTCAAGGTAGGGGTAAGGTCTGCGTACACTCTACCCTTCCAGGCCCCACTTGGTGGTATTAAAATGGGTTTGTTGTTATCCATCCAAATGATTTTAGGTCTACCTCGTCCCCTTTAATATCTTTAATCATCATGAATTTCACCAACATAGTGTCACCTCATACTAGGAATTTGACATTCGTTTGTCATGTAACTAGGATGACATCTCGTTCATATAGTAATGTCCCTAGCTTGTGCCCTAACCTTGTCTATCACTTTTAAATCCCTAGCTCTCTTTCTAAATACAACTACCCTATCCCTACCATGGAAATGTCTATATTTCTTATTCTACTCTAAAATAATAGATAGATATATAATACCACTGTGTAATACTATTCATAAACATTGTACTCCCATAATAACAAGGCAAGAAAGCAAAAGATTTCAAAAAAAGTGAAATGGAAAGTGTCCCCTTTTGATTAGCCAGTTTCCAAGAGGGAGTAGGTCTTATGGCAATCTCTGGCATACCAGAAATCAGTTATTTGGCTTTCTGTGATCGTGCAACCCATGAACAGTTATACTAGAAGGTACTAGTTCACTTTTAAGAGTCCTTTTGTTAAACCAGTTCCTTTATTCTTTTTAAATGAAATACAATTAGTAAAGCAATCTGATGAAAGCTGAACTGCCTTCTCTAAGGAGCTTGAATAGTTCGTTTATTCTAAATTTTATTACCGATGCGATGGATCGCTAGTTGAAAAGGGGTGCATACAATAAAATTTTGCTTCTTCTGTTTGTTCTATCTTTAGCTTTAGAATAGAGAGGGAGAGAAACTAGGGGTACACTTTCTAGAAGATTTGCTTTTTTCTTCACTTGGTCACTTGGTATTTTGGGACTTCTTTGCTTGCGGTGGTAAAAGTGAAAAGAGTGGTTGGCGATATTATCTTTCTATCAGTATACAAAATAAAAAACTGAGATAAAGAAAACATTTTCTATCAAATTCGTCAGAAACATTTTCTATCAAATTCTTCATTGTTGGGAAGAGAAAAAGGCAAATAGGGCAAGTCCCTATCATTCTGTCCGCTCCTGGTGCATTTGAAGGTTTACACAAAAGATGGTCAAAAAGAAGGAACCATGGAGGCTGGAATATTAAGCATTTAACTCAAGGTTTAGCATGCATAAGCATAGACCCTTTTGGAAACCAAGACCAAGTAACAACTCAAAAAATGGAGTATAAAATTCAATGAAGTCTTAAAGCAAACTCACTTCAACTTTTATATATTAACGCATAACACTGTCATATCTGTCCAACCATATTTGGTTGACTTCAAATTTGGGTAACAAGACAAGTATTAAATTAATAACCATTCTAGAGAAATCATGACAGATGGATGCAAAAAATCATAATACCTCTCGTTTTCGAGAAATTGCCCCATCTGCAGGAACAATAGGGACTTTCTGCAAGTAACAGGATAAAAATCTTGAGTTCAATTGATGAACTGAATAATCTGAAACAAGACCAACGACAACTGAAAGGTGTTTTAACTTTTAACTGACCTGAGGCTTCCACCCCATCTCATCTGGACAACGGAAAGTGGCTTCATTGACAGCCTGATTCTCTATGGCAAACATTGTGGCACCACTATTAACTCCAAAGTGTACCTGGATACAAATTACCAAGAATTAGATTAACCTTGGTATACAAAGTACGAACATTGGGCATCAAAATACTCCACACATAATTTGACTGCGTCAGAGAACTTGCAACAAAAACTGGAGCATATGCATAACCATAATACTTTCTGGCCACTTGGACACAATAAACTCCATTCCCTCCTCATGTCATCGTGGAATGATACTCCACGCAACTATGTTATGTGCTCTGTATTCTAGATCTTGGAGCAATTAAAAGGTTTAATGGTAATCTCTAAACACAAATGTGACACTCCGCAATTTAAATGAAAAATGGACAACATATCCACTCACAAGTATGAAAGACAAAAGCATGAAGAAAGAACTAGGTCATTTGGTTGTAAGCAAATGGACAACTCCTCTCTTTGTTTAGCTTTATCCCTCCCTTTTTCCTGTTTTAACATCTGAATACAACTCTGATGTTATAACTGATTTTATAACTTTCCTAAGTCTATGAAACAAACACATTTTGTTAAGGTAAATTTGCGAGCTCTTCTAGCAGCATATTTAAGTACACATTTTCAGGATTGGGCCCAGAAGAATATATAGGGTGCCACCTTACACATCATAGCATGCGTCAAATTTCTGAAGAAACGGTAGTAAACCTGTTTTCAGGATTAAAAAATTAATTTAATGACCATTTTGTCAGCAAATGGATCCTTCCACAAATACGAAAGCAGTAGCGTGTAGCATTCATAGAGGATCAGCTATAATGGACTAAGATCCAAAACTTCCGTATCAAACACGACAGAAGTAGAAGTATGATACATCCTAACCGAATCCAAATTAAAGAAGAAGTGATACTGTGTCGTGACACAAAATGGTCATGTCAGATTCCGGAATGAAGAATTTCGATCTTTATGTCATATTATGGTCCAACAGAATTACCGGCCATGTAACCATATTCTAACTAAAATAAATAAAAACCTATGCTTTCCTCATTTGGACAACAGAACAAAGTTGAGCACGAAAGGTAAAAAGTAGCCAAGTGAGCAACTGACCCAAATAACTCTCCTGGAATTAGACGACTCCGAGTCACCACCACCGCTTAAAGAGGCTTGCAACGTCTGGTACAAGGGAACTAGAGCTCCCTGGCCTGCAGTATCGAGGATGCTGCAACTCCCAAGGATCAGCCCTTTGGGCATACCCCTTTTCTTCATATAATCTTTAAGACTACTTACAATGGTTTCTGTGGGATTCTCAGCAACTCCATGAAATTTCTTGAAACCAGTCACGTGAACGATCACAGGTGAAGGCCCTTCGGACCCCATCTATCCCCTACTCAGATGAAACTGAAAAAATTCAAAGCATCAAAAAGAGATTCACTTTCTAAAACCTAAAATCTTTCATTGCAAGAATTTTCAGCATAAATTCTCATTACAGCCACCGCGAAACAAAACAACAACAACAACAACATAGCCAGTGTAGTCCCACAAGTGGGGTCTGGGGAGGGTAGAGAGTACGCAGACCTTACCCACCGCGAGTCAGTGTCCAATTATGACAATATGAACCTTTCCATCACATTCCAATACCAATCAAGCAAATCAGTATGGACAAATCCCAATCTTTTTTGTCTCAAACTGACATAAAAACTAGAACTTTTGCACTAACAGTAATCAATAAAGACTAACAGAGCAAAACTTCATACTATATAGCATGGCAAAAAGGGATAACAGAACAAAAAATAGACATTTGTGAATTGAGAACAATTAAAGCTCAAAACTTTGATCCAATAACTAGAATCTTCCAAATCTTTTAAACAAGAACCCCAAATTCATCACTAATGAGTCAAAGTCATCATTATAAACAAAAAAGATTAAACCCCAGTTAAAAATAATCAGAGATCACGTGCATCAGAAGAACCCCCAAAATCAAGACTAAAAGCAAATAACTTTGAATTGAAACTTAGAAGATAACATTATTTTTCTTACCTGACAGATGACAGATGACAGATGAAAGATGAAAGATAGAGAGAACCAAAAGAATAAAACGACTGAAGCAAGTGGTCTTATCTGATCAAAAGGTGATTAATAATGGTACACTAATTGGGATTCCTCCTTATTGATGAGTAGAAATATATAAAAATAAAAAAATAAAAATAAAATTAAAAATCGGATAACGTGGTAGTGGTGGGTCGTTATCATAGAAAATAAGAAATTATATTACTAATTTAAAAATACATTGAACGTAATTATTGTGTTATCAGTGATCACTTTGTTCGTTTTTGTTACTTGCAAATTGCAATAATCTGATGGCATTGCCTTGCTTTAACATTTTTCTTTTCTTTTTTGAGTTTAACATTTATATCAAGTACTTAATAGTTAAGAAAAGATAATATCAAATTATCTAAATAATAATTATAGCTAATTGTCTATAATCTATATAAGTGATATTAATAATAGTATAAAGATTTTCAAGATTAAGAAAATCTGGTTTCTTTAATGGGTTGAATCTTGTCTGATAATAAGTATAAAAAAGAAAGAGTAAAGTTACTACTACAAAATTTCCCTTTCCACTCACTTTCCTCTAATTAACTAAAAAGAATAAAGAAAAGAAACGGAGATATTTCTTTAATTTTTCTTATTATTTTCCGTGCAATAAACATATTACCATATGATTTTCAAGAAATAGTCTTCTTCAAAGGAAACCCAATTTTTTGTCTTCAATAAAGAAAAAGAGTGAATTATGTTAGAAATCATCAAAGTATAAAAAGTACTGCACTTCATAATTGATTTCTATTAGCCACCATACTTCTCTTGAAAAGCATAATAATAATAATAATAATAATAATAATAATAATAATAATAATAATAATAATAATAATGTGGAACACTGGCCTACATGATTAATAATAACAAGGCAGATATATTAGTAACATTGAAGGAACTTTAAGCAAAATCCACCCTATCGCGATGAAACAAAACAGTTGTTCTCATGTATTGCAACTTAATAGAAATATCTAAGTTTACAGCCTCCATGCTTACAATTTTGCAGCTGATAAAAAAAAATGGATTTCAAGAGTTTTGGTGGAATGAAAAGAGGTGGAACAAAAATGCTATGTGCCAAAGTTCAATAATCACTATATATGTGCAACCAGACCATAAATTCATTGATTTGCTTTTGCAGTAAAACTAGGGAAAATGGTGATCAAGGAAGACAATTTTCATACCAAGGTTCTAGTGACTCAAATGCTTCATTTGTCTATTTAGTAATCACACAAGTAAGAGGTTACCAGTCAAAGCATAAATTATTCATAATGTCATAAATTTGAACTGATGGCCTTTTAATTAACAACGTTTAGTCTGTATTTTCCCCTATTAGCAGTATAAAAGTAAAAAAGAACGAATTGTTTGAAGAATGTCACTTATTTTTTGTTAACATCGTGCATTTGAAATTATATTACAAATTTAAATATTAACTAATGATAGATGGAACTTTTTTGTTTTAATGTTATATCAAAATAACGGGATTATGTGTGTTGTTTAGGGTGACTCGTATGAAGCAACACATTACTATCAATCTAATGATCTATGACGATTTGTACAATAAATCAAAAGTTATAACTATGTCAAGTTGATGATAAAATGCAACTCCCAGTAACTTAATATAATTTCTATTGTTATCACCATTTAAAGAAAGAGGGATGAGGAGAGAGATTTGGTTTTTTATGGAACTAGTCTTAATTTCTTGTAAAAATAAATAATAGTATGCTAATTATCAATAATTTGACAAATTCAATGAGATCTTTTTGTAGGCCCATAAAAATAGCTTAAAAGTCTACAAGACTACAAAATATGTAATGTTCTATATCTCAATGTTTATCTCCTAAATCCTACATCTAATATTACATTTTATCCACTTAAGACTAAAGGATGGCGCACCAAATGCTGAATTTGGCTGCTTCAAATATTCATTTCGGCGATTGCTTTCGTTTTTTTTTTCTTTTTATGTAGGACAACATGGATCTATAGACTTGATTTTTTCTTTCCTACAGCAACTGAAAGTTCAAATAAAAAGTATATACATATGACAAATCGTAGTATATTCAATGATTGAGTTATGGGGCTAGTTTTACAAATGTCATCTAACTTTTAATTTATTGCATTAATGTCATAAAAATATATTTCAATTCAACTTTGTGTGTATATTACAAACAATAAGAAAATGCCAAAAAAATATAAACCACGATCTCGAAAATACAAATAAGTTATCACTTCAACAACTCACGTAAGGAGAATACTATCTTAGTAGTCAGCTTCTTGTGAACTTTTGAGCAACTCCAATTTTTCCTCTTTGGTACATTAGAATTAGATAGAAAAAGATCAATAGCTCCAAAGAACTCCATGTCATGCATTCATCAACAACTCACGTATACCAGTCCTCTTACCATTTAAATAGAGTTTAATTAGGACTAATTAAGCTTTAGTCTTTATATCATGTACTATTTCACTTTAAAAGTAATGTGCAACAAATAATATTGATCGTAGTTGCAATTAATTACTTCTGGCATCATAACGTGATACTTTTGAAAATTCTATAATGAATATAATAATATGCAGTGAACTAGACTCTTTTGAAGGAAATCATAAAAATAAATTAAGCCAATATACACATGATATTTGTCACAACATTTTTTCTACGAGGGCGGCGTGCTTGAATTTATTTTCCTTTTTTGTTGTTTTTGTAGTGATGAGATATGTTTTTGTCACATCTTTTCTGGTCAGGGAGACGTACTATTTAAATTGAAAGCAAAGTATTGATAAGAAAAGTCTTAGCCAACTCAAGCGAGAATGACGTTTGGTTACTAATAAGCCAATCCCTTGAGGACTGAGGTTGGGACTTATCTTAATTGGAAAGTATTTCTAGAATTCCACTAGTAGGTAGGTTCTAGGGACCTGCAGTATTTTGACAGGTCGGTTCAATCCCCTCGACTTTAAATAGGTGCAATTGCACCCAAGAAATTTTATATCCGAACCTAATCTATTTTCAGTGATAAATTGAGAATATATATATATTTGTTAAACAAGGTAATATACTCGTGATATACACTTAGTATACATAGTGTATATCATGGGTACATGAGGAATGAAGAAGCCCATATCGGCAGAATGGCTGAGGCCCATCACAGGCAGTAGCCTGTAGCCCATCACGGGCAGTGTAGGATATTATATATTAAAAAAGTATATTTGTAATATATTGTAGTGTAAATGTTACCTTAATTAGTTTTATACACTTATCATAATTGTATAGTTAGAATTATGGTAGAATAAGATTTTAGGAGTAGAATAGAAATATGATTCTCATATTTTATAACTTGTATGTATACCTTTCAATTAATAAAAATAATCAAGGAAATTATTTCTTTCAATATTAATTATAACAAGTGATAAATTACATAATTTTAAATGTCATGCGCTTATAATGTTGGTGCAGGCATAAGGCGCATTTCAAGTTTACAAACTTGAAATCCAATATCTACCTGACAACCTTTACTAGTGAAGTCTGATAAATAGGAACAAACATCTATATAATCCTATAAACTTCTTTTAGAATTTCAGGGAAATGACAGTCTTTATTTTGTCGTATAAATTATCATTTTCATAATTAACTTTTCCCATAATAGTAGCAAATTTATTCTTTTAACTTACTGAGGAAAAATTTATAAATTAATAAATATTGTAGGCTGATTTTTTACATAATATTTTGAAAGCAAGCAGACTTCAGACATTTTTACATCAACTTAGGTATATATGTCTGAAGTTTAATTATTTTTTGTCTGGACTTCAGCCATTTTTATATGAACTTAAGACACATGTCTGAAGTTAAGCCATATTTTTGCATAAACTTTAATTATTTTTGCCCAAAAATAGTTTGTTTTCAAATTTTTACAATCCAACAAACGATTCAACATCTAGATCTACTCCAAAATGAGCTCAAATTTGAAGCATAAATCCCAAATATGATAAAAACAAACTTCAATAACCAATTTCTCAAAACAACAACAAATCTAACAAATTCATTGTACAATAATAGTGATTTGTTAATGTTTTAAATTTTTTTAATAACATTCATTTGATTTAAACTCACTTTTTCATATTCAAAATACCAGATCACTTCTTCAAAATATTATACTTCAACTTAGTAGGTAGGAGTTAGCGTGTTTTTATCTAATATTTACTAAAACTGGTTGTAACTAAATGATTTTAAAAATTGCGTACTACTTAAATGGTAGCGACCAAATAAGACTCTGAAATTTTACACGGGGTGGATAATTAACATCTAACCTACAATAACAATACATTAAATTATTTACATATCGTAGGATTACATCAGAGAGAAAAAATACATTGAGAACAAAGTCTCCTTCTTCTCATTTCTCCAGATCTGGCCGTCTCCTTCCCCAAGCCTGCTTGAGCCGCTCCGGCGAAATCCAAAGTCCGGCCAGTTCCTCCACGAACAACACCAACGAAGATCAATTGATTTCCCTCTGTCTCGCCATTTTCTCATCACAATAAGGCTCATTACCTTTGTTGATGAAATTCGCCGAAAAACTTAAATTCCAGATCGGCTTCGTCAACACCTCCCCTACAGTCGTCATCTTTGGTCGAAATCCACGGCCAACCGATTGAATTTTCTCAGATTTGCGTGTATTTTTTTAGATCTTAGTGTATTTCTCGAATGTGAGTGTATTTTATTTTTGTATTTCTTAGATATGATCATATTTGACTGCATTCATCATCTTTAGTGTAAAAACCAAATATTTTTTTTTATATTTTTGCATGCATTTTTTTATTTTTTTATTATTTGAATACAATGTAAAAGTATCTATAAATGAATACAATGAATTGAATACATCCAAATCTCCATATATTTTTGAATTTTTGTTGTTTGAATACAACCGAATTAAATATAGTAAATTGAATATAATGTAAAAATAGCTACGTATGAATAGTCGAATTGAATACAATGAAATACACTCTATGACAAGAATTAATAACTATAAACCATAATTAGCTAAACTATAATTTGTTAGAATCGTTCAAACTGTAGTTATTTTTGTGAGTTCCCATGAAATTCTTACAAAAAGAACTCCAAACGGGAACATGGGCCCAATATCAAGAACGAAATGGACGGGCCGAAGTTAAGCTGCAATTACACGCGTAGCAAGGAATCCATCCAAAAATGTGAGAACCCAAGCCCAAAAAGTCAAAACCCAGACGAGAGAGGTTTTAGTTAACGCTCTTCATAGTAAACTGGAATCACTATCAACGTCTTCATCGAAGCCTTCAATCTTCCGGTCAACTCATTGGAAATTTTCTGTATTACCGACAGCTGTCCATACTTTTCCGGTCAGTTTTGAACCATTTTCCTATATTTTTTCTGGTCATCCAAATTGAGTTATATGGTGGTCTCTCTATCCTCCTTACGTCATTTTTCAATTTATGTATGAAATTCAGTTGTAAAATTAAGTTACATCAGAATTTATGAAGAAAATAGGTGTGAATAATGTTACAATTTCAGTGATATAATAAGTGGTTAAGTCCGATAAAATTGGAACGATACGGAGAAGTGACTAACCATTTATTCTAGTTTTGAATTTAAGTACTAGTGTGATTATGCAAAAAATTGAAAATATTGCAGAGGGGAATTATGCTACATGTATATATCTGCTTTTATTTAACACACCGAGAGAGAGAGAGTATGTGTATGCCTATGTATGTTATATGTATATGTTTGTAGTTTGGTCTTGGCTTAAGTCATCGACCCTTAAAGTTGTCCACATACTTCACTTATACACCTCAACCCAACCTTATACCTATTACACAGTAGACACTCCAATATTACCAAATCCATACCTGAATATGGGATGAGAAAAAAAGTGAACTTTTTTTGTGCTTAAAAATGGGAAGGAAGACACCAATTGTAAAATCTGCATCTATTTGTGTTTCCAAATGATTATGTAAATTAGTTACGTTAACCATGTTCAACTTTTCCCATACTTCTAAATCACCTTTGGGCTCCTTTCAAGACATGTTCACTTGAAAAGATAATGGTCATGAATTAGAAAGACATATAAATCCATTCCCCACATTTGTTGAAGTGGTATTAGCATGAATGTTCTACATGCTATAGTGCCAAATTGAAGTATCTCTCTGATACGATCCGACTTGCGGAAGACACAGATTCAAACAACAAAAACGCGGAAACTAAAATAATAAGAAAATTGGGATGAGAATTGAAGAAATTGGGATGAGAATAGAGGGATAGAAACAAGACCCAAAGAGTAATGATTCTATGGCCAAACTTAGGTATGTGAAACCTAAATCCTCCCAATTGGAATCAACCCTAAGAACCTATACTATTTGATCTTCAACAAAGAGTAATTCAAATGAATCCACAAATGAACAACTCTGTATGAAAATCAATGGAAAGAGTTTCAATAGCCAACAATGGAATCCACCATAATTAACTATCACTAACACTAATCACTAAATTAGCACTACCCTAAACTACCATACTAACGATGATACGATCCCGAGGAGCACACATGATTCAAATTGCTTCAGTCGAGGCCGAGCTAAGAAACTTCAAGCCCTACAAGCCATGTTGATGCAAAGAGAGGCTTTGGAGACATTTGAGGAACTTCATAGGAGAGCGTATGACGTATGGATGATTGCTTGGTCGTGTGGAGTGGAGATGAGATGGAGGGGAACGATGGTGGTTAGTCATTCAAAGAGGTTATTTTCTAAATTCAAGCCATCATCCATAAAGAAGAAACAAGACTCTTACTTCATTAAGGGTATTATTGTAATAACTAGTCTAGTCTTCTTTAGCTTGTTTAGTATAAATACCATACTTGGTCATTTCATTACTTAGTTTTTGATGATGTTGAGATGAATACTCTTAAAGAGTGATATTTAGTATGGTAGTTTAGGGTAGTGCTAATTTAGTGATTAGTGTTAGTGATAGTTAATTATGGTGGATTCCATTGTTGGCTATTGAAACTCTTTCCATTGATTTTCATATAGAGTTGTTCATTTGTGGATTCATTTGAATTACTCTTTGTTGAAGATCAAATAGTATAGGTTCTTAGGGTTGATTTCAATTGGGAGTATTTAGGTTTGACATACCTAAGTTTGCCCATAGAATCATTACTCTTTGGGTCTTGCTTCTATCCCTCCATTCTCATCCCAATTTCTTCAATTCTCATCCCAATTTTCTTATTATTTTAGTTTCCGCGTTTTTGTTGTTTGAATCTGTGTCTTCCACAAGTTGGATCGTATCACTCTCTCTTGTACTTCGATCATCGTATTAGTTTGCTGCGTACATTTCTTCATAATGCTTATCCATAGTATTTTGTCATGGCTGCTTTACTTCTGTCAATTCTTGTCTGATCTTTTTTGTCATCTTTCTCGGAAACAACCTCACCCTCCCCAAACCTCACTTGTGGGATTACATTGGGGTTGTTGTTGTTGTTGTTTAGTCGGGTGAACTGGTTGACTAGATGAATCTAAACCTTGGGCAATATCTTCAGTTTGACTGATACTTCTTTGTAACTCTTTCATCTTTGAATCAGAAACTGGTGAATCATGTTTTTAGCTTTAGCTCACTGATCAAAGCATTCTATAATAGCGTGGTTTAGTTGGGTATTCATCGCATGCATCTTTTCTGTCCAATTCCATTGCGATGATGAATATTTGTCTGGAGACTGATATATATTCTTTTCAAAGAGGCAGACGATAAAGAAATCCAGAACACAAATAAATTATGTGGCATATGTTCAACCTCATGATGTCAAATAGACCGCAATGCTCCATGAGGTCGACATCTTTTAACGTGGAAGGATCTGGAAGCACTACTTCACTTGACGAAGAAGTTAAAGTTGACACTTCCGGGGCGGAGGCTTCCATAAATTTGCCTTTGCCTTTGTTTGAGACTCAGTCATCCAGTACTGATGGACAAACTGATGATTTATCCTCTCTTAGCATTGCTGTTATTGGGGCCACTGGTGTACTGGCCAGAACGAAAATCTTTCTAGCATTATTTGCTTTGTATTACAGTGGTCAACTTCCAGAGGTAGGTACATTGATCAACTACCGTTGTGCTCCTTTTTGGCTTCTACGGCATCTGTTGAAATTTTTGTTCTGTTCGGTATCCAGAATATTCATGTCTCATCCGAGTGGTGAAACATAATTTCATCTTAAGGTTTTATTATATACTTCTTACTAATGAAAAATTTAATTTCTCCTTGGATTGTCTGTCAAGCTACAACTCTAACTTTATTAAAAAAAAAAGGGCAGCCCGGTGTACTAAGCTCCCGCTATGCGCGGGGTCCGGGGAAGGGCCGGACCACAACTTTAACTTGATTATTTTCTAATAATTGTTGTACCTCACAAGTCACATTAATCGGTGGTATCAGATTATAAGTTTCAGAAAGTAACTATTTGGAATTATCATTGATAGCTTGAGCTCAGCTTGTATATATTTTTTTTGAGATCAAACATAGTAGCTTGATTAACATCTAGAAAAACCTTTTGAAGGGGAGGGGTGGTGCCATGTTTGTTACGCTGAACTAGTTGGAAGATGTATGAGGCGTTAGTTTTTTTCCACTTTGTGTGTGTAAGCTTTTGGGCTAGTGATGATACCACTTGTTACCTGGGCTTGTAATTTGGAGGCAAGTTGCAGCTGTTAGGACTAGAGCAAGCTTCATGATGGAAGAGTGGACTCATGTGCCACACCAAGTGAAATTGTATTGTAAACTATCAGATGGATTGTGGGGCTTTACAAGGAGTCGGGGTATCCACAAGTGAAGAAGAACTGACCACATCATGAAGTTATGAATAAATGAATTTCGTACTTTAAGTTGAAGGATATAATAGTTAGTAATTCCTTGTTCTGTTAGAATGATTTGAAGTAGATTCATGCAAGGACAGTTGAGGGGCTCAATATTTGAACCTTTTTGGATAAAATGTTAACAAGGTAGTCGAATAAAAAGATCAAGCTAAAAGATTGAATCAGAATATTTGAAGTATCTTGCTAGTTTCATCTGCCTACTGTTTTTTAATGATAAGAAACATAATACCGGTAAGTTAAATATAGATGAGGTTCATCTTCTAGGCTTACTGGCTTTCTGATGGCTGCAGAAATTTGGTATATTTGGGTACTCGCGGAAAAATTTGACAGAAGAAGATCTGAGAGCCATGATAGCACCAACTTTAAGTTGCCACATTGATCACCAGTATGCTCTCAACTTCAAAATGCTTATATAAACATGTATCTTTGTTTTAGATATTTACCATGTCTATCTGTTTATATCATATGGAACTTTAGAAATATGTGCATACGCACACACACAGAGTGCGAGTGCACTCGAGAGAGAAATTTTGTCACTGACGGATTTCCTATAGCTTGAAAGATTCTCTTCTAGATTTGATTTTTTACTAAAAGCATCCAGACTTTTGCACTGCAAAATCTAAGATATGTTTACTAGAGCATCTGGAAGGCTAGTGAAGGAGTTATGATAGATTAGGGAAATAAATGGTTTGTATCATCAAAATTAACATATTTTTTGTATTTGATCTATTAACATGAAAATTAAACAGAAACTCGTCTTTATTTTCATATGTTAAAATAAAATCATCGGTGCAAGATGATGTATTTTAACTTTATAAAGTTACTTTACGCAGCGAAAACTGTGAAGCGAAAACTGTGAAGAAAAAATGGATGCATTTCTCAAAAGGACATTCTATCTTAATGGAGGGTATGACAACCGAGAAGGATGTCAAAGCTCAATACTCTCATGGAAGAAGTTGAGGTAAGTGGATTGTCAACCTACGGCTTAAAAGGTTTACCTTTTATGCGCTTAAGTGCTCGTTTTGTCCAATTATATGTTATTTCTATTCCTGTCTTTAACAGCTCGTGTATCTTAAGGAAAGTCTGAAGCGAACAGAATATTTTACCTTTCTGTGCCTTATGAAGCACTTATCGATGTAGCATCCTCTCTTGCTGAGAAGGCCCAAACCCAGAGGGGGTTGGAATCGTCTAATAATTGAGAAACCCTTTGGTCTGGGTTCGTTTTCTTCTCATCAGTTGACTTCCTTGCTTCTTTCAAACTTTGAGGAAAAGCAACTATACAGGTTCCAAATGCATTTTGCGACACGCGTGAGTTCAGAAGACTTTGTATTCTAAATTATTTATTGATCATTGTATTACTTGCCTATCTTCCAGGATAGATCATCTTTTGGGAAGGAACACAATTGAAAACCTTGCGGTTCTAAGGTTCTCTAATCTAGTAATTATGCCATTATGGAATCGAAGTTACATACACAACAAACAGGTTATTTACTTAGGATAAGTGACTCAATTCACATTGGGAATAATGAAAGTAGTCTTCATTTATCATTAAACATATATTTTCAGGTGACTTTTTCTGAAGAATTAGGCATGCAGACCTCAGCAAGGTAGCCAAGGTTTCAGTAAACTTATGTAGGTTACAAGTATGTGGTCCTAATCCTCACCCTCTACTTTTTCCCCCTTCACTTAATAGATATCCTAATGGCTATGGGATTTTAGGAGATGTTGTACACAGTCACATCTTCCAGACAGTGGCCTTGCTTGCTATGGAGCCCCTTGTCACCCTTGATGGTGAAGATGTTCGTTAAGAGAAGGTATATAACCTTATTCTCTATATGTTACAAAAGAATTCAATAATTTGTTGAAATTGGTGATAAGCTTTTACTCCTCAGGTTAAGGTTTTGAGATCAATTCAAAAATTGGAATCATCTGATGTAATTCTTGGGCATTGCGATGCTGATGCTGGAAGTAACTTCAAGGATACGGACAACCTAATTCCTACTTATTTTGGTGCTGTTTTACACATTGATAATGCACGGTGGGATGGTGTGCCTTTTCTTATTAAGGCTGGCAGGGGGCTAAAAAAACAGGTTTGCCTATTGCTGTCTAGTTATAGCATATTAGCATCTCTATTTCACGGTCAACCATTTGAAATATCAAATCCTACTGCATAAACACCAAAGGAGGTGAATCCTTTTCACATTGTCTTCAAGTATAATGCATATCCGGATTGCTGTTATGATAGTTTCACATGTTCCATTCAAACTATTCGTATCTGTGTGAGAATGCGAGAATTTGATGCTTCTTTAGATTATCATTGAATAGGTCTTTTCTTTCTAATTTATCCTTACTGATATGTTGCAGAGTTGAAATTCGTATTCAATTTCGCCGTGTTCCTGGAAACCTTTATCATAAAGATGGAGGGCATACACAAAATCTTGCCACTAATGAGCTAATTCTGCCTGATGAGGCCATACTCGTCAGAATCAATAATAAGATGGGAAAAGGATCAAATTTGCCCTCCAACTATGTTTTACCGTTTAAAATTGTCCTCCGTCAAACTTTGGAATTAAAATTGCCCTTCCCGTTAGCATACTTATTAAATTTGCCCTTACATGGATGGAAGTCTGACTTGGACTCCACAACACAAAAAAATTTGCCACGTCAGATCCACATAGACGCCATGTAGGCTCCCACCCAATTCTTTTAACCTGTTATCCCATCGTTTAAATTGTTTCAACTCGATCCATTTTAGAAGAGAGGTAATCGATAATACCATCGGGTGAGAGAAAAAAAGGACTTGGAGAAAAAATCGCAAACATAAACCCTAGTTGCCGATCCCTTGCTAATCGGCTTGAGGGATACAAAATTTCTTCATTTTCCTTGCTAATCGATAGTGTTAGGTTCTTCCATATGTTGTGTTCGTATTTGTTCAATTTTTGCCGATTTAGCGATTAGGGTTTCGTATGTGTTCCATTTTTTTTGTGTTTTTTGTTTCGATTTCGCTTTGTCTTCAAGTTTCTTTAATAGCACAAGTTTGTTTGTCAAAGAATTTCATATATTTTGGATCTATATGTGTTCATGGTTTTATCTAGGGTTCTTAACTTCAGCCCCCATTTTCCTCTCCTACCAGCCTTCCTCTTCAACCTAAATTTTGTTGTTTCCTCTAAACAAAATGTCTCAAGTGAGTTGTTCTTCACGAAGGAGGTGCAATTGTGGTATGATTGCGAATCAATTTACTTCGACGACTCCTTCTTAGGCTTGGGGCATTTGAAGAATTTCCTTCCATGATTAGAAGGAGTCGTCGAAGTAAATTGATTCGCAATCAAACCACAATTGCACCTCCTTCGTGAAGAACAACTCACTTGAGACATTTTGTTTAGAGGAAACAACAAAATTTAGGTTGAAGAGGAAGGCTGGTAGGAGAGGAAAATGGGGGCTGAAGTTAAGAACCCTAGATAAAACCATGAACACATATAGATCCAAAATATATGAAATTCTTCGACAAACAAACTTGTGCTATTAAAGAAACTTGAAGACAAAGCGAAATCGAAACAAAAAAAAATGGAACACATACGAAACCCTAATCGCTAAATCGGCAAAAATTGAACAAATACGAACACAACATATGGAAGAACCTAACACTATCGATTAGCAAGGAAAATGAAGAAATTTTGTATCCCTCAAGCCGATTAGCAAGGGATCGGCAACTAGGGTTTATGTTTGCGATTTTTTCTCCAAGTCCTTTTTTTCTCTCACCCGATGGTATTATCGATTACCTCTCTTCTAAAATGGATCGGGTTGAAACAATTTAAACGATGGGATAACAGGTTAAAAGAATTGGGTGGGAGCCTACATGGCGTCTATGTGGATCTGACGTGGCAATTTTTTTTGTGTTGTGAAGTCCAAGCCATACTTTCATTCCATCCATGTAAGGGCAAATTTAATAAGTATGCTAACGGGAAGGGCAATTTTGATCCCAAAGTTTGACAGAGGGCAATTTTAAACTATAAAGCATAGTTGGAGGGCAAATTTGACCCTTTTCCCTAATAAGATTCCAGGATTAAGCATGAGCTTGGAGGCTTCCGAATTGAACCTGATTTATAAGGACAAGTAATGTTTTCTATTTTCTTATTGTAATAACTATAGTGAATTAGTGTGATGTTAGGATCTCCATTTCCATGCCTTATCCTTTCCCCTTGGTGATGTACTAGGTACAATGTTGATGTAAGTATGAGCAACTTCTTCATGTTGTAATAGATGGTTCCATCTATTCATGAGAAGCAATGAGGTTGAAGCTGCATGCATTTTATCTCCAGTTTTAAGCGAGTTGGACAATAACAATGTGACACTTGAACATTACAACTTTGGTAGCAAGGGTCCAGATAAAGCCGGTAATCTCTGGGCTAAACATGGGGTCAAGTGGTTGGATGATTAGTGAATTTCCTATTAGGCAATTACTTACAGTTCTACATCATACAAACAATGAAATTCCTAAGAAGGAAATATTAGAAATTCACTCCCCATACATGGTATTCGTGGTCATTGATTGAGATGGACTCAGTACCATAAAATTCCCACACCTGTTACACACTATAGAAAAATTAGACTTTAGATGATGAGATGGGCATTTGAAATTGGGTTGGTATTGTTGGTGCCACTTGCTTGTTTGTTTTGTATTCTGCTTACTTGATGATGTAATATATCAAGCTGGCATAGTGACATATTAGTGAACTAACCATTTTGCTGATTGCCTCATCGTCAGCCCTTTGAAGGTGGATATTTGTTGTGGTTTAAACTTGACGCCCACAAGTTTGGGTGTTGATTTGGTCAAATAATCATGTCACTATATGGATTGATCACTACTTCATAGTTGGGGGTTGAACAGGACAAGGCTTTTGAGAAATTGAAGGATAAGTTTAGTTCGGCTCCTTTGTTGTAATTTCCGAACTTTGAATGGGACCTTTGAGGTTGAAGATGCATGGTCCTACATTGAATTATTACAACAATATACCCAGTGTAATTCCACAAGTGAGGTCTGGGGAGGATAGGATGTACGCAGATCTTACCTCTTACTTTACAGGATAGAGCAATTGTTTCCGATAGACCCTCGGCTAAAAAAAACTGACCGGAGGTGCAAGGAATCGAACCCCGTGCCTCTCGCATGCGAAGCTAGCGCTCTACCATATGAGCTACACCCCCTTGACCTACATTGTTATTCTACCTATGATAAAGAATTACTCTACTTATTATTTGGAGCTACTTAGCTATAAGCACTTACCTAAATAGAATTTTTCGGTGTGAATCTGAGTTAATCGGGTCTCAAAAGATATCGCATATTGGGAAACCAGAAAAAAGAAAACTCGGTAAATCTCCGATTTGAGTTGCGAATCCACTTCATGAGATTTATAGCCTGTTAAGACTTTGAATGATTGATAATAGTAGTGTCTATAGGATCTGGAGAATCAGATATATTGTAGATCAAGTTACATGACGTATTTAAAAAATTGAAACCCAAAATTTTATTAAAGTCTATCCAAGGTTCAGATGAAACCCAAGTAACAGAGCAATGCTAAGGACATCCCTAATTGAATTACCGTATTAAGTTTTAGACATTATTTCTACAATGGATGCACTTCTAAGTTGGGACGTAGCTAATTGGGTTAGTGCAGACACTGACCTAAACAGAATAAAAAGTACTCTATGTACTGCTTATATCTTAAAGCAAAAGCCAAATCCATTCACATGCCATCGACCTTTTTTCTAAAATCTGCTTTTGAGATCTTTGATTCTCTAATTGCTACTATTAAACTTTTTGACTTGTCCATGTTTGTGTAAATCGGAATCATCGCTTATTATTACATAACAATGATATATTACTCAAGACAGACTTGACTTGTGTCGAGCAAATTGCTTCAGGAAACTGCTTTTAACACAATTTGAATTATGTCCGCTTCACGCCATAGCACGCACTTATCGATTCCGGCCAGGAAAAGTTACCCATCAGTGCCCAGCGCGCTATTGATAAATGAAATAATGGGTTTATGTTCTTTGGGGGAGGCATAGAATCCAAAATATGCATAAAATAAAATATATAGTGCACAATAGGTGCCGTAGAGTTAGTCGAGCTAGTCCTGTGAATATGTGAAAATTCATACTCTCTTCATCCCGATTTACCTTTCTATTTTCTTTAAAGATGATTTTCAACAGAAATGATATTTAACTTTATTTAACATAACTAGTTTAGCGTACACGCGTTGCACGTGTCAATAAATTAAAAAAATTATACAAATAAATAAATTATGTGAAATAGCAAATTTAAATGCTAATATAATATTATCACATTAACTTAGTTTTCGAATTACGTGTAATAAGTATTTAGATTTTTCTTGTCTTTATTTTAAACCTGTAATTTGAATTATAATTTTATTAATGATGTTACCTACCTGATAAATTTATAATTATTTTTAACATTCAAGAAATGAAATTTTGTTTTTATATTTAAACCTTTATTTTTTTTTGTCAAAATTCTTTGATTGTTTGGATTAGTTATAATACTTTTAAGCATTGAGTTTACTTACTTTTTAAGAATTATCTCGCAATATAAATCAGATAATCTTACATTAACATACTCTCTTGGTTCACTCTTTGAATTCAAATTATTAGTTTCATTCTTCCTTTATTTTACTGTACTTATTTCGTTATTTCGTCAAACTATTTAATTTTATGTTCTACTTTGTTGGAATGAATGCAAATAATTAAGGCAATTTATTTAAAATAAATTTTATCTTCTAATGTTTGTTCTCTTTCTGTAAAAAATTTGCATTTTAACATTAATTAATCGCCTCTTATACTACACTATAATTAAATTTGGTCTATTTTTGAATTTTCTTTTACCACCAATGTTCTTTATATTTGGAAAAGAATTAAACATCTTCATTCCTAAATCTCTAAAAGATTAAAGAATTTAATATTTTAATGTGTTAATCTAACATGTTTGAACAATTGTGATTAAAATATATTAAAACCCTAATAAAAATAGCTATTACAGTCAAACCTTTCTATAGTGGTAGCGTTTGTCCGAAAATTTCATAGCTGTTACAGTGAAGTGTTGTTATATATGTATACTGACAGTTCATATTTGAATTTCATTTAGCCGGTATAAATGAAAGTACGCAAAGAATTATTTTTATGTTATAAACAAAAATAATATACTTGTTAATTTTAAAGTTTCAATTGATTTCCATATCTCATTAATTAAAAAGACTAATAAATTACAAATAAATCCATGACTAGTTGTATCATACCGATAAATAATTGAAATCTAAAGAACATATGCATTTAAAATTAATTGAAAATTTAAATACAATTTCAAGTTTGACGTAAGAATTCTACAATTGTAGGTTGTTTCGTAAATTCCAGTCTCTTAACGATATTATAACGCTTGAATGGACGAAGAATTTCAAACTTTCAACAAATAGCTTTCCCTTGAAGGCTATCTAAAAGCTTAACAGCTGACTCTTCTATCTTACCCCAAGTAACAATAGGTTGAGGCTCTTCATCAACACTTTCATTTCTGTATCCGTTGTCTCTTGTTCTTCCACTCCAATTACTTGTGCAATAATCTCTTCATCAGTGTAAGTTTCAAGGATTTGAAGAGTTGTGTTAAACTCCGTATAAGTGGTAGCATCCATTGCTTGATTGGTGTTATGGATGGGATTTGGGCTATAAGCAAATTCTAAATTTTCACTATTAATATGTGGGTTTTCATCTGTAGGTAGAATTTTGATATTTCTCCAAAAATGGAGAATGATATTTCTACAATTGTAGGTTGTTTCGTAAATTCCAGACTCTTAGTGATAATATAATGCTTGAATTGACAAAGATTTTTTTTTCAGACTTTCAGCAAAAAGAAATTCAATCTTTCCTTTGATGATTGTCATAAATATTTTGATATTTTACTTTTTATACATAATATATATATACTTCTTACAAATATTATTACACAATATTTGAGTATGACTGTTATAGAGAGGTAATTTTATAAAGAGTGTACGGCTATAATGAATGTCATTGTTGTTATAGGTAGAATGTTGTTATAGAGAAGTAAAACATAATAAGAAAAATCGGTTTCGGAGAAAATCAGACCGTTATAGTGAAATGTTGTTATAGCGAATGACAATTATAGAGAAGTTTGACCGTATAAAATATAGTTCAAATAAGAGGATTTACTACATAAAATAGTAAATAATTATTTTTTCTACTGTAGAGTCTTCTAAGAAAGGGCAAAAAATAGGAGCATTTGGAAAAAAGTTTTATTTATGAAATAAAATACATACCTAAAGATTTGGGCACAATAACTTTTCTTCCTAACAAACTTCAATTGTGTGGAACCAAATACGATACAGATAGTAGCCACTCACAGAATTAATATAGTATATGCAATTGAAGACCACAAGAGAATAGGAATACAGAATGCTGAAACATAATTCAAACATAGACCACAAACCACACCGGAAAGGAAAACAAGGTTAACAATTGAAACGATGAAGCAACCATGAAGCCGTACCTGCAGAACTCGATATATACGTGGACGATTAAAGAATTCTAGATGAAATCATGAAATAGAATTGGTTACATACACATATTTATTTGGTAAGTATTAATTGCCATTAATTCTGATGACAATTTAATGTTTGTTAACTTGATTCCATAAATTTAGATTAAATAATATAAGAAAAATTTGGAGATATATTTTTATAAGATAAAATAATTTGAGAAAAATAGTAAATGACAATTTTAATAATATTATCATATAGTTGACAGAGTCTTCCTTAGGTAAAAATTCGGCAAGAAAACCTGCTAATGAAGAACGTCACACAGGTTGACAATAGAGAACCCTATCAAGCACCCCAGTCTAGTTTTAGTGTGCGGACCTTGGGCGTGTATGCAAACATCTGTTAATAAATAGATTGTATAGCCAAAATAATGGCTACAATGTGTGTAACTTTTTAAATTGAAACATGAAAAAATAGATGTATTAATGACGAAATTGGTCATGCAATTAACATATGTAGAATAATCAATTACGTTACTCACCCGTTGAAACGTCAGGAATTAATCACAACTTTCAATAAATCATCACTTGTCATAACAAAAATTAATTGTCACAGAGTTGATGAATTATACGGAGGAGTGCACTGCAGCATAAGCAAAAAACATGTTATTAGAGAATCAATAAATATAGATAAATATACATCCATATCAATATTGAAAGAAAAGTGAATTATTTCAGATGTAAAAAAGAAGTAAAAGCTCGTTAGCAATAGCGTATGCAATAAAAAAAATACAGTATTAAAAAAAAGGAAGTAATAACTAAATAATACATATGCATATGTGATATTTTAGTTGCAGAAAGAGCATATATAGGTTGAGAACGGCAATTTTTTAAGGGACAAATTGGAACTCTTTTAGTTGAAGAGTTTCTATTTATAGTGGACATAAAACAATAGCTTAGTTAGAATGAACTTCGAATTAGGTCTAGTCGGCTTGCAGTGGAGATTTACAAAATATCCTGATTGATTTCTACTGCAGGGTTAGGTGAAATATAATAAAAATAATTAAATATTAATTTAAGTAAATTAGTAAATGACAATTTTGTCAATTGTAGAGTCTTTTAATGAAGGACAAAAAGTTCACTTAACATTTCTAAGATCCTCCGTGCTTTTAATATAACTAGTCACACGTTATTCTCAATCAATGTCAATCATAGTTAAAATATTAGATTATATTATTTATAATTCGATGTATTTAGATGTGTTACAAAAATATTACTATAGTATAAGATAGGGGTTTGAATTAGCTCCTCCTGATCGTATTTCTCCCGATTGTATCTACTTTACTTCTTTGAAATTGATTGTGTCGGTTTTTATTTTTCCTCTTTTTCTCCATTTAGAAAACATGTTACGACTAAGATAATTCAATATTAGAGATTAAGTGATCATATATTTATTTATTGTCATTTACAAAAATAAAAGTGTAGAAAATCATTACTAAACTAAATTACAGTATACAGAATATCAATCAGTTTTAAGAATATTTAATTATTTATTTAAAAAATAAGTTGATCACAAAGTCATATATAGTAATTAATATTTATCTATTAAAAAAATCAAGTACATATATAAAAAAAAGTTACATCCAAACAAATCTACATTCCATGAAGAATACCTTAGCGTAATTTAACAAATCACAAAAAATAATAGAAAAAAGAAACTTGCATTAAATGTTGAGTATGATTGGTTAGTTAGAAACTTGCATATTAAAATGAAAATAAATCTGAATGAGTTTTCTAATATGACAATAACAATAACGTGCATAACAATGTATTCGGCTCCATATACATTAATTTTGAGATTTAATGATATACATGATAATGTATTCGACTTTATATATAGAGTAAAACGGAAAAAAAATGTTGAAGGCTCTCTAACGAAGACTCCTTTAGACAAGAACGTTTTTGTAAGTTCGCTGAAGGTGCCTTAAGGATATATGAGCCTTTAGGTCTAGAAATACCGTCTCATTTATCAAATTAAAATAGAAAAAAATTACTTTTTTAGATTCTTTGATTTTTAAATTTTTTAAGGTGATTTAGAAGGGATGAGACTCTAAAGTTTGAAATATCCACTGAAGGCTCATGAACAACAGATTACCTTCAGTGTAAATATAGTTAACGGATCGTCTATTTTTTAACGTGAAAATCATACACTGAAAGTGCTCCGTCGAGGTGCATTTTCACCATTTTAGTTAACAAAATTCTGAATTTGTCTAAAAAAGGATACCATTTCAGTCAAAAAATCATATAGATTTATGGCTAATTGAGTAGGGTCAAAAAAGAAAAAAAGAAAACAAAAATAAGAAGTGATTGGAAAGTAAAATATATCACATGTCACGGTATGGGCCGTGGCATATATTCTGGTCGGTAATTGACATAATGGCTGTCGTAGTGGATGATGCAACCTCCAGATATTTTTTTTCTCTATCTTAAATCACATTACAATTACATATCTAACCATAGTTGTCAGGATGTGAGCTAATTTCAGCAACTTCAATTAAAAGGTCATTTTGGACAGCTTCGTTAATTTTTCAGCTTTAATATGTGCATTGCTTCTAGACTATGAATCCCAATAAGTCAATTTAAATAGGAGTTGTTCACCCAGTCGAAACCCCATTTATTATATTCTCACTTTCTAGTCCTTGGAGGGACATTATCTAAAAAGAGTACAAAATGAGAAAATACATAAATTCCCCCCTTGACTTGTGTCTAAATTTCAATTTAATAATTTAACTTTATAAATATTTATTTGTCCTCTATTCTTATTTGAGATGAAATAAATATCACCCAAAAATTATAATATCAATCTCACAATTTGAGTTAGTATTATACTAGCGTCATGTCATTGCAATGTCAACACCACGTGAGAGCCATGTAAGAAATTATCTAAATTTTAATTTTGTTTTATTTCTTTGCCATGGCCCTGACGAAATTCCATCAAGAAGATTCAACAATTATTCACACTTAAAGTAACTCCATGAAACTCTATTTTTTAGAAGGAAAGAGGGGACACAACATGAGTGACAAATATATAGAGAAGACATTAAGTTATTTAATTAAGTCTTAGCAGGTTCATTATTCAAAGTACGTGCACCTGAGAACTGGGTATTTGCATGAGGTACATTCACAGGTTGCCAAGTCTGGTGCTGAGAAGATGAGTCGGAAACTTCAAGTCCGACAATATTTCCGGCCGGATCTGAGTAGAAGAAAGGAGAGTGGTGAATTAGAAAAAGAAAGAAGATGATATTTGAAGTATTGCAATGAGCTTCAAACGATGGGGAAGAAGGAGAGGGTGGGGGTTGGAGGTGATTTTTTTATTTTTTTATTATATATATATATATCTGTGGGGCCGCCTGATTTTTATGAAATTTACGCGTTTAAATTTCTTTTTCTTTTTCTTTTTTTGCACATCAAATAAGAATAGACTGGTAAATAAATATCCGATAAAATGAATTTTGAAAATAAGTTAAGGGGTGAGTTTACGTATTTTCTTATACAAAATTGACAATGTAAAATATATAATGCAAAGGTAATCTTACTACTAGTAAGTATTTGTGAACTAAATCTATACTTCTCTTATTCTGAACGTATAATTTATGCTTCATTTAATAGTATATCTCTTTTCTCCTTTTTGAAAGGAGTGAATCATGACTTGAATACAAGAAAAATAACCCCACAAAAACTATTCTTTGGCCTGGTAAAAATATCATATAGTCAAAAGAATATTTATGATGAGCTACCCTATGATACCTAGAAAAAAGATGTGAAAAATAAGTTATTCAATGAAGTACCTACAAAATGTAGTGCATGTTAATGTGACGCTCGTGACGGATGAGATTGATCAATGAGGGTTGGGCAAAGAGAAGGATTGACAGATTTCAAGATGGATAATCTTTTGAAAAGTGATGCATATGACACTTTAATCAAATTTCAAATAGAAAAGAAGCTATCAAATATAGCACAAATTTACATGTTATGAGTGTTTTTGGGTTCTACGATGGCAAAGCCCAAATGAACAAATGCGTAACTTATGTTGGACCATATGTGTGCATATGTGTGACCCTTTCTTTCTAATCTTGGACAATTTTCTTCACTATTCTTTTCCCCCTTTTTTGGATTGATTCTTTGTGTGTGTGTGTTTTGCTCTTTTTAGAAGGGATTGCCGGATTGAAGGGGTAGGGGTGGGGTAGTTGGGGATCGAATAGTTTATTTATTAATAAGGGTCCAAATCTTATCTTCCATATTTGTTGCCTAGACCCCTCTCTCTCATTATTTCTCTTTTTCACATTAAGGCATATATGGATAGAGAGAGAAGGAAGAGGAAGAAGAATACAGATAATCAGAGATTAGAAAAAGAAAAAGAAAAAGAAAAAGAAAAAGAAGAAGATGAAGATGAAGATGAAGATGAAGATGAAGAGAAAATGGAGAAGTTTTTTGCACTTATAAGAAGCACTAAAGATATACGCGACCGTTTGTTAGCAAGAAATCATATCGTAGACAAATCATCAAAGATTTTGGAAGACAATAATAATAGAGCATCAGCTCATAACAATTTCCATCATCCACATGATTTCATGGAAATTGATGCTTCTGCAACTGCAGTTCCTTCCACTTCTAACTCCAAGAAACAACACCACAAAGAAGTAGAAGAAGGTGGAAGAGAAGAAGAAGAAGAAGAAGATTGTAAGGAAGAAAGAAACCATAATATGTTGGACCTCAATCTTTCATTGTAATGTTTTTTGTTTGTTTGTTTAATCATAAGCCGTAATATTCTATCCTCCCCAGAGCCACGTTATGAGATTTCACTGGGTATGTTGTTGTTTGTTGTTGTATTCGGAATTTGCTGGTTCGATCAATCCAAATGTGTGTCGTGTAGAACCAATGTAAGAGGAACTAGTATTTTCTATCAAAAGAAAATTTCATTTTCAAAGCTCAAATCGAAACCTTCTATAATATAGTTATGATATCTAGGAAATGTTAACTGTTCAATCATCAGTGCTATCCTTTTAGCTAAGGCAGTAGGTATAGACCTTTTCCCTCAGTTCGAAATGTTGCTCTATTCTATTCGAAAATCTGAGGATTTATGCTGATTTTCAACTTTCATTGAGTGCTCAGGGGATAGAAAACGGGTTGTCGGCAAGCGTTAGGGGTGTACATAGACTGGGTTGGTTTGATTTTTTCCTTTACCAAACCAAACCAAAGGAATCAGTTTCTATATTTATAAACCAAACCACCGTTGTTGCGGTTTTGGCCCGATTGTCAACAAAACCGTGAGAGTTATCGGATGAAGTCATCATCGCCACAGAACTTGCGCCGGTAGCCACCTTTTTTGCCAGCCGGCTTCTTCTAATGTGAGCATCGAACAGGCTTGATAAAAAGGTGGAAGCGGATTACTTTGACGGAGTAGAGTCCCAACGCCATTATAGGCCTCAGATAGGCCTGCAACCATTTGTAAAACAAGATGATTATTGGTAATAGGCGCTCCAACGTTACAGAGTTGTCCGCCAATTCCTTGAGCCGTTTACAATAAGCTGAAACATTCGGAAAAAATCTTCCATGCTGACTTGTGAAAATTCTTGCTCAAGAGTGACAACTCGGGAATGTTGGTTATCCTGAAATATATCACGCAATCTATTCCAGGTAGCCATGGCCGTAGTGTCTGGTTCAATGATCATCTGTAAAAGGTCTGTAGAAATAGTGGAGTAAATCCACTGAAGGACGGTAGCATCAAGAGTTATCCATAACTTAGGATCCTCCGCGGGTGTAGGAACATCGGTTGTGCCAGGTGCCGGAGGAATTATGTGATGGAGGAATTATGTGATGGAGGACTTGATGTGAGATTGCGTAAATTTTGAACAATTCTGCCCACGTTGCATATTTGACGTTTTCCATCTCAAGACCAATAAGGATGTGGTTTTTTATGTTGGAAACATTAAGGGCATGATGAAACATGTTCTTTGACGTAGACATAACGAAAGAACAATATGTGAATGAGGGATTTGGAAGAAAATTTGGGAAGAGAGGAGGTAATGTTGCACTGATATCGAGAATGGACACGGAAATCGAGACAGTGGAAGAGAGAAAATCGGCAGAAGCAAGTTACACCTAGACCTCTGATACCATAAAAGAAATAATCTTCCTTCCTTATTTTCATTAATGAATGAGTATATATACAATTTACAATATCCATAATATGAAAAATCCTATTCCTATTATACTCTCAAAACCCTATTCTATTTGTACAAGAACTCTACAATTATTATAAGTGTACAATATTAATTAAATACAAATAACATAATACCAAAAATAGATATACACGGTTGTGTATACCGTGTATATCATGGTCTCCAATTTATCTTGAGTTTCCGTGATATACACGGTATACACAAGGTATTGTATATGTCGTGTATACCGTGTATATCATACTTTCAGTCGGGATTTTCAACCTCGGGTTTTCTCGAATTTCTCTGATTTTTTATTGTGGTTCGATATGAATCATTGAGTTCGGGTATATATGGTTGATTAATGATGCCACCCCTGCATATGAGTTTCCAAAATATTTTTAACTCCAAGAAACAACACCACAAAGAAGTAGAAGAAGGTGGAAGAGAAGAAGAAGAAGAAGAAGATTGTAAGGAAGAAAGAAACCATAATATGTTGGACCTCAATCTTTCATTGTAATGTTTTTTGTTTGTTTGTTTAATCATAAGCCGTATATTCTATCCTCCCAGAGCCACGTTATGAGATTTCACTGGGTATGTTGTTGTTTGTTGTTGTATTCAGAATTTGCTGGTTCGATCAATCCAAATGTGTGTCGTGTAGAACCAATGTAAGAGGAACTAGTATTTTCTATCAAAAGAAAATTTCATTTTCAAAGCTCAAATCGAAACCTTCTATAATATAGTTATGATATCTAGGAAATGTTAACTGTTCAATCATCGTTTAAGTCTGTGATTGAATTGCTAATCTGATTTTATTAACTAAAACAGTTTGTCAATTTGACAGTGACAAACGAATAATGGCAATTAAGACTGGAACTACCTCTGCGAATACTGCATCAGCGGTTTCTCCTACAACCCGTACCGCTGTGCCACCGGCTGAGAAACCTGTGAAGTTCACCAGTGCCAACTTTAAAGGATGGCAGCAAAGAATGTTCTTTTGGCTTACCACCCTTGGTATGCAAAAGTTCACCAGTGAGGACCCTCCCGTGCCTGCCGCCGACATGCCTGACAACCAACAGTTCATGGTTACTGAGGCTTGGAAACAAGCTGATTTTTTGTGCAAATGCTACATTTTGAGTGCCTTAGAAGATGACTTGTACAACGTCTACAGTGCAGTAGAAACTTCCAAAGAACTATGGACTGCACTTGAAAAGAAGTACAAAACTGAATATGCTTGCTTGAAGAAGTTTGTGGTTGCCAAATTCCTAGACTACAAAATGGTGGATGGAAAAACCGTTGAAACCCAAGTTCAAGAGCTTCAACTTATCTTCCATGACCTTATTGCTGAAGGTATGGTAGTAAATGAAGCGTTCCAAGTGGTTGCAATGATTGAGAAGTTGCCGCCCTCATGGAAAGATTTCAAGAATTATCTTAAGCACAAAAGAAAGGAAATGAAGTTGGAAGATCTTGTGATTCGTCTCAAGATCGAGGAAGATAACAAAACCGTTGAGAAGAGGTACCGTAAGACTTCACCAATTGAAGGGGCAAACATCGTTGAAGATGCTTCTCTGAAAAAGAACAAGAAAAGGAAAAGGCCTTCTGGAAAGGAGAAGGATTCCAACAAGAAAAAATTCAAGGGCAACTGCTTTAATTGTGGGAAAGCTGGCCACAAAGCCCCAGATTGTCGTCTCCTGAAAAAGAACAAGGAAAAAGGACAAGCCAATAAGGTGGAAAAGAATGATGATATGGATGATCTGTGTGCAATGCTATCGGAGTGCAATTTGGTTGGAAACCCAAAGGAGTGGTGGCTTGATTCTGGTGTCACTCGACATGTTTGCTCTACAAAAGAAGCATTTGCAACCTATGCTCCCGCTGGACCCGAAGAGGTAATGTTTATGGAAAATACTGCAACAACCAAGGTTGAAGGATATGGGAATATACTTCTGAAGATGACTTCCGGCAAGGTCCTGACTCTCAACAATGTTATACACGTTCCAATAATTCGGAAGAATTTAGTTTCAGCCGGATTACTCGTCAAAAACGGGTTTAAGTGCGTGTTGGTTAGTGAGAAAATTGTAATAAGTAAGAATGAATTGTTCATAGGAAAGGGCTACCTCACCGAGGGCCTTTTCAAACTCAATGTAATGGTTGTTGTGATTAATAAAAATTCAGCTTCGTCTTACTTATTGGAGTCAAATGATTTATGGCATGTTCGTTTAGGACATGTCAACTACAAAACCTTGCGCAAATTGATTAATTTAGGAGTATTGCCTAAATTCGAGTGTAATAAATCTAAATGTGAAATCTGTGTTGAATCTAAGTTTGTTAAACATCCATATAAGTCTATTGATAGGAATTCAAATCCTTTAGACTTAATTCACACAGATATATGTGATATGAAGTCAATACCATCTCGCGGTGGGAAAAAGTATTTTATAACTTTTATTGACGATTGCACTCGATATTGTTATGTGTATTTGCTTAATAGTAAGGATGAAGCAATTGATGCATTTAAGCAATACAAAAACGAAGTGGAAAATCAATTGAATAAAAAGATAAAAATGATTAGATGTGATAGGGGTGGAGAGTACGAATCTCCTTTTGCAGAGATATGTTTAGAATATGGAATTATTCATCAAACTACTGCCCCTTACACACCACAATCAAATGGAATTGCGGAAAGGAAAAACCTAACATTAAAGGAAATGATGAATGCCTTACTAATAAATTCCGGTTTACCGCAAAGCTTGTGGGGGGAAGCTATCCTTACAGCTAACCGAATACTCAACAGGGTGCCCCACAACAAAACACAATCTATTCCATATGAACTATGGAAAGGAAGAAAACTCAACTTGAAATATTTCAAAGTGTGGGGGTGTTTAGCAAAGGTCCAAGTTCCTTTGCCTAAAAGGGTAAAAATCGGACCAAAAGGTGTGGATTGTGTTTTTATTGGTTATGCTACAAACAGCAAAGCTTGTCGGTTTTTGGTTCACAAATCGGACAATCCCGAAATTCATGTTAATACGATAATTGAATCAGATAATGCTGAATTCTTTGAAAACATTTATCCGTATAAAATTGAATGTGAGTCGTCAAGTGAAAGATCTAAACGACCGCGGAAAGAACCAAAGGAAAATACACCAAGTAAAGCGGATGCAAGGCGTAGCAAACGTCAAAGGACATCTACTTCCTTTGGACCAGATTTTGTGACATTCTTGCTTGAAAATGAGCCTCAAACATTTAAAGCAGCGATGTCTTCTTTTGATTCAGCATTTTGGAAAGAGGCAGTCAATAGTGAGATTGAATCAATTTTGAACAACCATACATGGGAATTGGTTGATATTCCTCCTGGAAATAAACCTTTAGGATCAAAATGGATTTTTAAAAAGAAAATGAAAGTTGATGGCACTATTGACAAATATAAGGCAAGACTTGTGGTCAAAGGTTATAGTAAAAAAGAAGGCCTTGATTACTTTGACACATACTCGCCGGTAACAAGAATAACATCTATTCGGGTGTTAGTAGCACTGGCGGCCGTATATGGTCTTGAAATTCATCAAATGGATGTCAAGACAGCTTTCTTAAATGGAGAATTGGAGGAAGAAATTTACATGGAACAACTTGAGGGCTTTGTGGTTCCTGGTAAAGAAAGGAAAGTGTGCAAACTTGTTAAGTCACTTTATGGACTTAAACAAGCACCCAAACAATGGCATGCGAAATTTGACCAAACAATGTTGGCAAATAGATTTAAGATTAATGAGTGTGACAAATGTGTTTACATTAAAAATACTCCAAATCATGAAGTCACTGTTTGTTTATATGTTGATGACATGTTGATAATGAGTAGAGATATTACCGATGTAAATGCTACGAAGCGTATGTTGGCTAGCAAATTTGATATGAAAGACTTAGGAGTTGCTGATTTGATCTTAGGCATCAGAATTCATAAAACTCCACAAGGTCTAGGATTATCGCAGTCTCATTATATTGAAAGAGTACTTGACAATTTTAAGTATTTAAATTTCAATGTTGTAAAGACTCCAATTGATGTAAGTTTTGCACTTCAAAAGAATAAAGGTGAAAGTGACTCACAATTGGACTATGCACGAGTTTTGGGAAGTTTGATGTATATTATGAATTGTACACGACCAGATATAGCATGTGCTATAAGCAAGCTGAGTCGATTCACGAGTAATCCCAATCAAACTCATTGGATGGCAATGAAACGAGTCTTGGGGTATTTAAAACACACCCAAGATTATGCTTTGCATTATAACAAATATCCCGCCGTGATCGAAGGATATAGTGATGCAAATTGGATCACCGGATCATCTGAAGTTAAATCCACGAGTGGTTATGTTTTCACAATTGGGGGTAGATCAGTGTCTTGAAAATCATCAAAACAGACATGCATCGCCCGCTCTACAATGGAATCTGAATTTATAGCTTTAGACAAGGCCGATGAAGAAGCTGAATGGCTCCGGAATTTCTTAGAAGATATTCCATTCTGGCCCAAACCTTTGGCTCATTTATGTATACATTGTGACAGTTAAGCAGCAATAGGTAGGGCAGGGAGCGTAATGTACAACGGAAAATCTCGTCACATACGACGAAGACACAATACCGTTAGACAACTCCTCTCTAGTGGCGTTATCACGATTGACTATGTAAAGTCAAGAGATAACGTGGCGGATTCTCTTACAAAAGGCTTATCTAGAGAGAGAGTTAGTAGATCATCAATGTGAATGGGGTTAAGGCCGAGGACAAGTCATCATGGCGGTGACTCTACCTAGCAGACTGGAGATCCCAAGAGCTAGGTTCAAGGAGATCAAACAAAGTTGTGACTGGCGGTTAAACGTTGTCAAATAACTCAACCCATTCTCGGATGAAGACAATGTTCAGAAATAAGGATAAAACCTTATAGCTTGTTAATGAGTTAATAAAGCATTAAGGTTCTTTAATGATTATCTAAATCTGGCAGTGTATGATCAGATAATGTGGCTATAGGACCACATGCTTAGAAATCACCTATGTGAGTGTTAAGTGTAAGCCGCTTTAAAGAGGAATGACAGTGAAGGCCCATTCTCTACGCACTCATGAAACCAGGATGTGTTCATGGCTGAAATGAACACAACCGTGAGAACCATAAACGGTTGAGGGTTGATTATGTGACTTATGTTGTCTAGGTATACAACAAAGTTCGACGGTTCAAAGATATCAAATCTACCAATTGATTGAGTATATCCGATATAAGTTCACTACGGAAAGTTCAAAGGGAAACCTACTTATCCAGATGCAGTCAATTCTCGCTTGTATATCACACTTGTCTGCACTTTTATATTATAGCCATTCCCCATTCATGTGGGGATTGTTGGGTATTGATATTGGTGAATGAGAAATGATTGGAAAGAAAAGTGGGAGTTGTTCATCGATAGTGGAAAGAAAAGTGGGAGTTGTTCATCGATAGTGGAAAGAAAAGTGGGAGTTCCCTCTTGCTTTATAAAATAAGCATTTGTCCCACATCGGTAGTGAAAAGAAAAGTTCTTCTACTTATAAGTAGAATTACTCCTTCTTGTCAGTAAAAGGGTTGAGGGGGCAAGGACCCCTCACGCCGTCGTCGTCGCTCGCTCGGCTCGGCTTCGGCTTCGGATTTGGATTTGGATTTGGTCAAATGATCTGATTGATTGATAATCTTTTTGGACCAAATTTTCTTTAATTTTTAATTATTTAATTAATTATTATTTAATTAAATTAATTAACTTATCCAATCCTACCCGTTAGTGACCCTGACCCGCGACCCGACCGGATCCGCGTGTCTGACCCGCGATCCGGATTCTTTTCCATATTTAAATTTTCCACCAGTTTTCAGTGGCTGTTCAAAAAGGTTGCAAACCTTCAGAAACAGTACTTCCATGGCTATAAATTCGTTTGATTCCTCAGAATTTTACTTACGAATTTTCTGAACAATACAAACTTCTTCTTCTTCTGCACAAATAAATTCTGTGTGATATACTGCCGTTGAGTGGTTCGCCGCTACCTGAATTTGGAGTACTACTATTCTGGTAAGATAATCGTTCTATCCTGGGAGGGGATATTCCATCAACCTCGAGTACTGTGAGGGAAATAATTTCCTTAAGGACACACTTTGAACTAAGTGGGCTCGATTATATTCTGAAAAATTATTCTTATTTTTCAACACTGATTCTGTTTATTTTCAGTGTTTATTATTTACTGATTTTTTGAAATACAGATTAATAACTGTTTTATTTTGTTTTATTTCTTTGCCATGGCCCTGACGAAATTCCATCAAGAAGATTCAACAATTATTCACACTTAAAGTAACTCCATGAAACTCTATTTTTTAGAAGGAAAGAGGGGACACAACATGAGTGACAAATATATAGAGAAGACATTAAGTTATTTAATTAAGTCTTAGCAGTTCATTATTCAAAGTACGTGCACCTGAGAACTGGGTATTTGCATGAGGTACATTCACAGGTTGCCAAGTCTGGTGCTGAGAAGATGAGTCGGAAACTTCAAGTCCGACAATATTTCCGGCCGGATCTGAGTAGAAGAAAGGAGAGTGGTGAATTAGAAAAAGAAAGAAGATGATATTTGAAGTATTGCAATGAGCTTCAAACGACGGGGAAGAAGGAGAGGGTGGGGGTTGGAGGTGATTTTTTTATTTTTTTATTATATATATATATCTGTGGGGCCGCCTGATTTTTATGAAATTTACGCGTTTAAATTTCTTTTTCTTTTTCTTTTTTTGCACATCAAACAATTGGGGTATTATTTATTCCACATCAAATAAGAATAGACTGGTAAATAAATATCCGATAAAATGAATTTTGAAAATAAGTTAAGGGGTGAGTTTACGTATTTTCTTATACAAAATTGACAATGTTAAATATATAATGCAAAGGTAATCTTACTACTACTAAGTATTTGTGAACTGAATCTATACTTCTCTTATTCTGAACGTATAATTTATGCTTCATTTAATAGTATATCTCTTTTCTCCTTTTTGAAAGGAGTGAATCATGACTTGAATACAAGAAAAATAACCCCACAAAAACTATTCTTTGGCCTGGTAAAAATATCATATAGTCAAAAGAATATTTATGATGAGCTACCCTATGATACCTAGAAAAAAGATGTGAAAAATAAGTTATTCAATGAAGTACCTACAAAATGTAGTGCATGTTAATGTGACGCTCGTGACGGATGAGATTGATCAATGAGGGTTGGGCAAAGAGAAGGATTGACAGATTTCAAGATGGATAATCTTTTGAAAAGTGATGCATATGACACTTTAATCAAATTTCAAATAGAAAAGAAGCTATCAAATATAGCACAAATTTACATGTTATGAGTGTTTTTGGGTTCTACGATGGCAAAGCCCAAATGAACAAATGCGTAACTTATGTTGGACCATATGTGTGCATATGTGTGACCCTTTCTTTCTAATCTTGGACAATTTTCTTCACTATTCTTTTCCCCCTTTTTTGCTCCAAAAAGGTGGAATCTCCCACCCCAGGAGCCCCCACACCCCGGTCCGACAGGTCTGTGAAGGAGGTAAATCATGGTGACTCAATTGATTTCAAAGGTTAGACCACTACCACGCTGCGCACAAGGGGCCCTCCTTTATTTCAAGAAGAAACCCCCACACTGCCGCTGACGGGATTCGATCCTTGGTCTTTGCTCCAAATATCCCCCTTGAAACTAATTGAGCTGCCCAAGCGGACTCTTTTCCCCCTTTTTTGGATTGATTCTTTGTGTGTGTGTGTTTTGCTCTTTTTAGAAGGGATTGCCGGATTGGAGGGGTAGGGGTGGGGTAGTTGGGGATCGAATAGTTTATTTATTAATAAGGGTCCAAATCTTATCTTCCATATTTGTTGCCTAGACCCCTCTCTCTCATTATTTCTCTTTTTCACATTAAGGCATATATGGATAGAGAGAGAAGGAAGAGGAAGAAGAATACAGATAATCAGAGATTAGAAAAAGAAAAAGAAAAAGAAAAAGAAGAAGATGAAGATGAAGATGAAGAGAAAATAGAGAAGTTTTTTGCACTTATAAGAAGCACTAAAGATATACGCGACCGTTTGTTAGCAAGAAATCATATCGTAGACAAATCATCAAAGATTTTGGAAGACAATAATAATAGAGCGTCAGCTCATAACAATTTCCATCATCCACATGATTTCATGGAAATTGATGCTTCTGCAACTGCAGTTCCTTCCACTTCTAACTCCAAGAAACAACACCACAAAGAAGTAGAAGAAGGTGGAAGAGAAGAAGAAGAAGATTGTAAGGAAGAAAGAAACCATAATATCTTGGACCTCAATCTTTCATTGTAATGTTTTTTGTTTGTTTGTTTAATCATAAGCCGTATATTCTATCCTCCCCAGAGCCACGTTATGAGATTTCACTGGATATGTTGTTGTTTGTTGTTGTATTCGGAATTTGCTGGTTCCATCAATCCAAATGTGTGTCGTGTAGAACCAATGTAAGAGGAACTAGTATTTTCTATCAAAAGAAAATTTCATTTTCAAAGCTCAAATCGAAACCTTCTATAATATAGTTATGATATCTAGGAAATGTTAACTGTTCAATCATCAGTGCTATCCTTTTAGCTAAGGCAATAGGTATAGACCTTTTCCCTCAGTTCGAAATGTTGCTCTATTCTATTCGAAAATCTGAGGATTTATGCTGATTTTCAACTTTCATTGAGTGCTCAGGGGATAGAAAACGGGTTGTCGGCAAGCGTTAGGGGTGTACATAGACCGGGTTGGTTTGATTTTTTCCTTTACCAAACCAAACCAAAGGAATCGGTTTCTATATTTATAAACCAAACCACCGTTGTTGCGGTTTTGGCCCGAATTGTCAACAAAACCGTGAGAGTTATCGGATGAAGTCATCATCGCCACAGAACTTGCGCCGGTAGCCACCTTTTTTGCCAGCCGGCTTCTTCTAATGTGAGCATCGAACAGGCTTGATAAAAAGGTGGAAGCGGATTACTTTGACGGAGTAGAGTCCCAACGCCATTATAGGCCTCAGATAGGCCTGCAACCATTTGTAAAACAAGATGATTATTGGTAATAGGCGCTCCAACGTTACAGAGTTGTCCGCCAATTCCTTGAGCCGTTTACAATAAGCTGAAACATTCGGAAAAAATCTTCCATGCTGACTTGTGAAAATTCTTGCTCAAGAGTGACAACTCGGGAATGTTGGTTATCCTGGAATATATCACGCAATCTATTCCAGGTAGCCATAGCCGTAGTGTCTGGTTCAATGATCATCTGTAAAAGGTCGGTAGAAATAGTGGAGTAAATCCACTGAAGGACGGTAGCATCAAGAGTTATCCATAACTTAGGATCCTCCGCGGGTGTAGGAACATCGGTTGTGCCAGGTGCCGAAGGAATTATGTGATGGAGGACTTGATGTGAGATTGCGTAAATTTTGAACAATTCTGCCCACGTTGCATATTTGACGTTTTCCATCTCAAGACCAATATGTTCTTTGACGTAAACATAACAAAAGAACAATATGTGAATGAGGGATTTGGAAGAAAATTTGGGAAGAGAGGAGGTAATGTTGCACAGATATCGAGAATGGACACGGAAATCGAGACAGTGGAAGAGAGAAAATCGGCAGAAGCAAGTTACACCTAGACCTCTGATACCATAAAAGAAATAATCTCCATTCCTTATTTTCATTAATGAATGAGTATATATACAATTTACAATATCCATAATATGAAAAATCTTATTCCTATTATACTCTCAAAACCCTATTCTATTTGTACAAGAACTCTACAATTATGTAAGTGTACAATATTAATTAAATACAAATAACATAATACCAAAAATAGATATACACAGCTGTGTATACCGTGTATATCATGGTCTCCAATTTGTCTTGAGTTTCCGTGATATACACGGTATACACAAGGTATTGTATATGTCGTGTATACCGTGTATATCATGATATACTTTCAGTCGGGATTTTCAACCTCGGGTTTTCTCGAATTTCTCTGATTTTTTATTGTGGTTCGATATGAATCATTGAGTTCGGGTATATATGGTTGATTAATGATGCCACCCCTGCATATGAGTTTCCAAAATATTTTTATTAGTAAAAGAGTATAGCACAACTGACAAGCATAACCCCTTAACAGCGAGCTTCCTTTGTCCATCCAGAATGAGCCAAGCACTTGCTGATCATCGGGAACATTTCTGAGCAAATTTTGGACTTTATGACATCAATATAATGACATAGTTTGGAAGTGTAAATTAGTTTGGTTTGGGCTTATTTACCTTATTGACATATATGGGCAGTGGGCTTAAATTGCAAGCCCAAATATGATGTTAAAAAATAAAAACTATGACAACGTTACAGAAAAATATATAAATTATATTATAATAAATATTTCTTATCTATACAATAATTTTAAAAACTATATATATAATGTCGGGTTGAATTGGTCTCGGTTGAATTTTTTTAGTTAATACCAAACCAAACCAAACCACTTATAGTCGGGTTTTTATTTTAAATACCATATCAAATCAAACCAAACCACTAGTAGTGTTTTTTTCCGGTTTTTTTCCGGTTTGATGCGGTTTGCGATTTTGTGTTGTTCACCCCTAACAAACGTGATGAAAGGGCGAGGTTCTAAAGAGGAAAGACTTGAAACTGACACCAACTCTCACTTTAGAGTCCGAGGTTTGGTTTGTGCAATCATCTCCGAAAGCTCCTTATTCCTTAGATTATTCAAATGATTGACTGATAAAGACATAAAGGATAATAATTTGGAGTCTCCTATTTAAATTTCTGCTACAATACGCAATGAAAGGACATTTATTTCAATTTTTTTTTATATCCAGCTTTCCGGCTTACGCGTAAATTGCGGTATGTGTCTGAATGACCAGAGTTTGAGAACAGAACAACTGATATCACCTACCAGGTCCTACCCTAGAAGAGAGCAAGGTCTCCAACTGGATTTTAAGTTCCGCTCATTTGCCATCCAACTAAGGCACTCGGTTATTGCATCTTAGGTTCTTTCAGTGATTCTTCTTTCTCTAGCTTAATATTATGTGGCCATTTTAATTTTACCACCCAACTTAATGGATTTTTAAAATTACTTTCCCTCTCTCGTAATTTTTTGTATCTTAAGACTATGCAATGTTCAATTTATGAATAAAGGATTTTACTTTTAATCACCATAAACTCTAAATCTTTGAAGCACCCTTCTGTGCAGTCCGCGTTAGTGTCAAATTCCAAAATGAGGTTCTAATTGGAAAGAGAAAAATCAAAAATCCAAAACAAATCATACCTAGAGATAAATTCTTGCTATTAGAACAGAG
This sequence comes from Anisodus acutangulus, assembly GCA_029783415.1. NCBI lineage: Eukaryota > Viridiplantae > Streptophyta > Magnoliopsida > Solanales > Solanaceae > Anisodus > Anisodus acutangulus. The sequence goes on along the minus strand of CM056510.1, from coordinate 33,164,065 downwards.
TTAGTGATTATGTTCTCAATACGTGTGGGGAGGTCGAATTTTTGTTTCTTTTCTTGAAGGGCGAAAAAATATTATCAATTTTTGACGGTCTTGAGACTTGAGACCTCTATGATTTGTGCAACAATGTAAAATCTTCAACTCGAACTGACTGATAATCCTTTCCGGAGAAAGTCGTGGCTGTGTGAAAGTGAAGCGATGTGTTAAGAGTCTCAAGTCGGAAATAAAATGGGAACATAGACTCCTGCACTTAGACAATTCTTACTCTACAAACTAGCTTTTGGGGTTGAGTTAGGCTCAAAATTCATTTTTTGCGTGGTAAAAATGATGATGGTCATGGTCGTGTTGATGGTGACTATAATGGTGGAGGGGAGGAAGAAGTGGACGGAAGTGTAAAGAAGGTTAGGGCTGTGACGTGGCATGTCAGTGACATTCATTTCATTAATTTTAGTGCCACAGAAGATGTCCACGCTGGACAACTTAATGGAGTAAAGGTTTATTTAAACTACTATAATAACATCATGGGTATATTTGTACTTGTAAGATAACGAAGAGTAATAGTGATCATTTTCACAGAGTAGAGAGGCAAATATAACTCTTTTTTAGTAGACATATTTCACTAAAGTCACGTGGTAATTTTTTTTCGTGGTGGGTTGGGTTTAGTTCGTTAAAAAAATAGATAGACTTTTTTTTAAAGTCACCAAAATATTTTCTTTAAATAAATCAGATTCGATCCATCCGAAAAAAATTATCATATGTCTTTAGAAAAATATGTCTACTAAAAAAATGGGTAGACTTTTTATTAAAGCAACGAGTTACTTTTTTAATTAAAAAATAAGCTAAACGATTTTAAAAAAAATTTATGTCAGCGAAAAAGATATATTTGCATCATTTGTTTAACGGCAAGGGTATATTTACACCATTTTATAACGATAAGGATATATATTCATCACTTTTATAGTGGGATATATCTGCTCTAAATCGCAAAGTCAAGGGGTATAATTGCAACTTTGGCTCTTTTTGTTTAACCACCTCTTTAATATTCTGGAACATTAGAAAAAATAGTTTGGTCATTTTTCGAGATCCTTGCTTAGGTTCTTCGAGACCAAACACAGTTGCTAGAAAGAATGCATGCTTGGAAAGAAATAATGTTTTGATTATTTTCATTAATGAAATAGTATATATACAATTTACAATTTTCATAATAGGAAAATTCTATTCCTATTTCCAAAACTTTATTCTACTTGTACAATAATTATACAATTATGGTAAGTGTACAACTCTAATTTAATTACAACTAAACTTACCAAAATTAAGCCACTAAATCGTGATATACACGACATACCGTGTATACCACGGAACTTAACAGCCCATTTTACATCATTCTGCCGGGATATACACGGTGTATATTTCGTGTGTATCACAGATATTTATCACACTCCCGCAGTCATAACGGGCGGTCTTCATAGGCTGAGACTGTCTCTAAAATCTTCAAATAGAACCGATGGAAGGCCCTTGGTAAATATGTCTTCAATTTGATACGTGGAAGGGACATGTAGGACTAGAGATGGAAATGGATCCTGGACCCGATCCGGATTCGGTGGATCCAAATCCGTTTTATAGGATATGGATCTTCAAAATTTGGACCCGACGGACCCGGATCAGATCTGGATCTGGATCTTGTATTTGAGATCTATTCCAGGTATCAAATTGCAGACATATTTACCAAGGGTCTTCCATCGATTCTATTTGAAGATTTTAGGGACAGTCTCAGCATACGAAGGCCGCCCGTTATATCTGCGGGGAGTGTTATAAATACCCGTGATATACACCGTGTATATCACGAGCAGAATGATGTAAAATGGGTTGTTAAGTTCCGTGGTACACGATATGAATATATCGTGTATATCACGGTTTAGTGGCTTAATTTTGGTAGGTCTAGTTGTAATTAAATTAGAATTATACACTTACCATAATTGTATAATTATTGTACAAGTAGAATAAGATTTTGGGAATAGAATAAGAATGAGATTTTTCTATTATGAAAATTGTACACACTCTTTCATTAATGAAAATAATCAAAGGATTATTTCTTTTACTTTCATCCTCGCCGTCTAGAGTACTGAATTTGTGAAAAGCATGATTTGAGATATGCACGGATAAAAATAGGTGTTTAAGTTGCAAATATAGAATACGGCTCAAATCCACAATTATTGTTATTGAATTTGTTGTTCTCAAGTCTCAACCCCGCCTTAGAAACTAGATAAGCCAGGGATAACTTTAAACTGTTAAGCGGTGCCCAGCGCTTCATAAAAAAAGATGGCATTCTTAGGGGATTATATGATTGATTGAGTAAATTCAACTAGAAAGCTAGGAACAAAGAAATTGATTCAGTGAAGATTGAACCAATCTTCTGGTAAATATAAATGTCGACACTAGAAAGTTCCTTTCTCTGTGTCAGTCTTAAGAAAAAGAAGACAGCAGATGCATGTAGTTTTCATGGATGACATGTGCAAGAAATATTATATTTTGGATTATGTCAACTAGAAGATATCATAATACTCACCTACAGAATAAATTAATACATGCCTATAATCACAGGGAGAAGTGGGCTGAAACAAACAGTGTTAGGGAATCCTGACTTCAAAACTAAGAGCAAAGAGGTCACCTTGGCCTCTTTCGAAGAACCAGCAATATCAACGCGTGGTATCTATTTTTTTCTACTTTTCCAAAGATTTTTCATCTTCTCACTTCAGCAACTAAGATAACTGCTTGCACTTTATTCTAGAAAATGACCATCAATGGCAAAAGAAATCGAAGCCAATTCGTGGAGCGGAATACTCCATTGAGAGTATCTTAGAGGCTATAACTCTGTTAGCTGCCTCAGTATAATGAACTCCATCCCAACTTATGAACTCAGACCCTTCATTGCAAACCTGATAATCGTGCTGGCCGCATGTCACTCCTTTACGGTAGTTGTATGGAGGTTCTCCGTAGCCACAGCATGCCATTAATGGATTTGAGAAGCCTGCAAATGTAGAATCATCACTTATGAACAGTAGTTTTCAGTAAGCTGCCAACTTTCTACAAACAGTCAGTAGCTCTTGAGTATGATTACTATGTTGTAATCTCCCCCCAACTGTTCTTTCAAACTTTCCAAGTTTGGTGAATGAACAAGGTAACGGTAAAGAAAATGGACCTTAGGCCTAACTCAACCCAAAAAGTTAGCTCATACGGTGGGAATTGCCCAAAACCTATGTTGCTCAGACTCTCCAAAAATACTGCTGCACCCTTGTCTGATTCTCCAATAATGCACAAATTTTGGAGAATCCGACACGCCCAAAACCATAAAATTCATTCCCTCTCAACTAATGTAAGATATTCTATCAATAACAATAATTCAATTTGCAAAAAGTTTTTGATGACAAGTGAAAAGAATCTCTCTACATGAGGGTACACAAAGAAGGAAAAAAAATATTATTTTGAGAATTAACATGTTGGAGAATGTGTACTTGATGTGGGAATACCTGAGGGTGAAAGCAATTCATCTTTGCACATCGTTTTCTAAGAAGCTGGTCAACCCAATATTAATTCATGCCATTTGGAAAAAAGATTTCGGTAGCTTCCATAGAAATGGATATATTAATAAATTTCTCGGGTGTATAAGACAAGTGAATTTTCTATATAGACTTGTCATCTTACTTCCCACATGAAGTACCTAGACCATGATTTTAGTTCATGAGATGCCAAATTCTTTTGTTTCCTTTTTTCTTTTTTAACTTAAATTACAAGAGCAAGGAAATGACATCTCCTGCCAATAATAGTATCAGCATTTCAGCACCAACTTTAGTAGATTCATTCTGATCATTCCCAACCTTTAGCTAGGAAAATTTAGCTGACTAACCAAACGAGAAAGTTTTTCTGCTTACCATAATTGCTGGAGTTGGCTATAAGATCATATTTGATAGCATATATGTCTACATACACAATAGTAGCATCCTTCATTTCAGATCTCAAATCTTGCAACAAATGTCGCAGCCCTTCATTAAACAGTTTTGCTGCAGAGTTGTAATTTGCAAGACAGCCATGTGGATCGAGATCGGAGGAAACTTTCTGAACCAGAGCAAGTTTTTGAGGCAGGCATCCTAGTGGCCCAGTGTTGTGGACCCAAAATTTCCTCCCTCCTTGAGAATACATGACCTACATTTGGAAAGTTCAATAGAATGGACGAACTCTAAAACTGTCTAATTCAAGCTATAATCAGAAATCATAAATATTTAAGTGAAAGGATCGATCACTAATATCTTCTCATTTATTTCTAATATAAAGGCAGATATAGACCATAGGCATCCTAGTTCCAACTAAAAGAATTAGTAAGAGAATATCATAATTTATAATGCTTGTCATTTTAAACTTTTCTTAGAACTTTAAAAGTAATTTCCTCAAATTCTCACATGAAGATAGTAAGGCCATAAATAAGCGAATAGTGATTGAAGAAATTACCTGAATTGCATTCTTGATCTCTGTAACAAAGGAGGGGATCATCTTGACTATTTCCGTGTAAGACAGGTTCCTAGCAAATGAACCGGCAAGGTCATTTTGTCCAATATCTATCATAAAAAGAGCATTGCGGAATCCTTCATCACCAACTAAATTTCTAGAACCTGAATGCAACAATAAGAAACCAAGTCAAGCATATTCATGTAATTTTTTTATATATGTAAATTTGAAGGGGAGCCTTGGAGTAACTGGTAAAGTTGTTGCCATGTGACCAGGAGGTCATGGGTTCAAGCTGTGAAAACAGCCTCCGGCAGAAATGCAAGGTAAGACTGCTACAATAGACCCTTGTGGTCTGGCCCTTCCCTGTACCCCGCGCATAACGGGAGCTTAGTGCACCGAGCTGTTTTTTTTTTATATGTAAATTTCTGGGCACAGGATATTAGCATGAGTAGCAAAAACCATCCATAAGTTTCATAAGCTTAACATCTCTTCGCATCGGATGCTCTATTATCAGCAATGAAAAAGTAAATAATAAAAAGAAACTAGAGATACACTGTCTCAGTCTAGGATCCTAATACATTATTTAAAGTATCTTTCTAATGCCTCTGATTTTCTTGAATATAAGTGAGCTGAGATCGAATTCCTTACCACATGTGAACTTAGTAGTTTAATCGAACACAATTTCACCAAAGAATAACCTATACAGCAAATCCGAGGGTATGTGAAATATTTTAAAGTTCTACAACTTTATTTGGACAAAGCTCGGCAATTTCCCCATTTACCAATTGTACTAATTGAATAATAGGTACATTCTTGCAGATAAATATCTAAAGATAACCTTCTGTAATCTACAATCAGCTCCCAAAAAATCTACAGAAAGACAAAAAAGTACAAGGCACAGAGGCCTGTTTGAAACTAAATGTGCCTTTTAGCTAAAAACTGGAACAAGAGGGAGAAATGTTCCCTTTAACAATAAGTATAAGCTTTCCATTTTATTTTCTTGATAACTAACATATTCTGCATTTAAAACAACATTGCAAATGTGCGTCAATGAGATTGTTACTAAATATTACAAGAAAAGCCTCGAAGTACGCAGGTACAGATTTTATAAGCACATTTACATTGGAAATCAGTAGAGTATCGGACAGATCCTTACGATCCCCTCCCACCCCCAACAAAAAGACAAAAAGAAAAAAAGACAGAAAAAGAAGAAGATGAGAGTGATACAAGATCTGTGGAGAGAATGAAAGGGAAGTATAAGAATTACCAGCACTGACAAGTTCAATTGAGCGACTCTTGAAATGAAGGAACTGCATGACTTGAATATTCAATGCAAACGGTTCATACTTAGGTAGTAACCGAGATCCTGCTATAGCAAAATTTGCTCCATTCAAGAAACTAGATCCCACAGAGTCTAAGTATGGGCTTAGGAACCTTGTATTAACACTTTGACCTGCACTGACAAAAATGCAATATCAGCTCAGATACAGTGGTATCCCGTAATACTTGGCGAGAGTATAATTATGTGTCCATAACAAATTAAGAAGTAGATATACTATAACCTACACCATGATTGCAGAAGGAAGTCAACATTACATGCCACTTCTGGAAAATAGTAACTAAACAAGGTCCAAGCATCTTGGTCGATCTCCAACTAAAACAATTGATTCACATATAGTACGAGGGGATGCAGAGCTTCTGGAGGGTCATACAGATCTCAGAATAATGCAAGGCATAAAAAATCTTTGAAAGTTCTATGAAAATTAATGACATGAGAACATAGGAAATATAACTCAGTGCAATCCCTATTACAACCTTCAAACTTGCCTTCATTTTTTATTTGCCAAGATATTCTATATTCTCAAGGCACGTGATAAGAATGTGTGAACCAAAAGAACCAACCATAACTATTTTCTGCAAAATGAAGATACCTGCTATATGTTATGTCTCAATACAATAGGAGAAACAATAATCCTAATGGTTTTGCACATTGCATAAGATTCATGGCAACTGAGGTCCTAATTACCTTTCACTTTTCACTTTTTATTAACTGAACAATGAACAAGAATATCTCTCGGAAATATTCATTCTTTCAGAGCAAAGTAAAACTTATATATATCAGTAGTGTAAGTTAAATATCTAAAGAGAACCTTGATTATCTCATAGTTTGCTTAAATTAACATTGAGAAGAAATCCATCCAGTTAGAACAATCTGTGTAAAAGTTGTATGCTATTTTTTTGTTGCAGCAAATGGCTTTACACCCCTTCTCCAAGGTAAATAAAAGTTAGCAAAAATTAGTTTTTCCATTAAGCATAACCTAAGCTCCACTGTAATGCTGCAGTCTTAAAGTGATTCAATTGCCTAAAGCAAGTATTTCCAAAAGAACGACAAATAAAAATCTTAGTAAAATATCCTCTGAAGATCATTGGTTTGTTCTGGACATTGATATTTTCAACCATCAGTGAGCTATCAATTTTAAGTCATTTGATATTTACAAGAGTATCACATTATAAAACAGAGACTGGGTAAATGAAATGATGCAAAGTACCATTTCAAATTAGCTTGTTGTCTATAAAATGCACTATCGAGGTCATAGTTTACCCAGTCAAAATTTCACTCTAAAATGGATGATGTAACATAAACTTTGGACAACAACATTTTGCAGGACCATAAATTTTGGAAACTAATGCAATGCTATTAATTTCCTCAATTTGATTGCACGAATAGTCCACACTAGTCAAACATCATTCACTTATGAAATCCAAAATAGTTACAAACATTAAAATCCATGTAGGACCCAATCAAATATTCATCACAATCTCTCACAGATATGACATTTTACCTACCAATCAATACATGCAGTGAATTCAACCGACTTCAAATACATTCATCCACATTAATGATGTACACTTTATACTTCTCAACGTACAATTAAAAGTAACAAATAAGTACTCCCTCCGTCCGTCTCAAATTATATGTACATTTTTTTTATTTTACAAATATCCCTATTTGATTACTTTTACCAAGTTATAATGTTTCATCATTAAATATTTACTCTATTTATGTGTCAGCTAAAATGGGGAAAATAATCAATTGTCTGTTGAACTTGTAAAATAACAAATAATTTGAGACGGAAGAGTAATGAAAAAGAAAAAAAAGACTTACAGAGAAAATCGAGAATAAGGCGACCGTCAGAGAAGCGGCCAGTTGATCGACGAAAGAAAGTACGACCATTTGGGAGGTTAATGGGGTACCCGAGTCCAGAAACGAGTCCACCCGTATCCGAGTTAGAATCACCAAAATTGAATATAACTGGTGGATTTTTACACTGACATTGAACTGGGTTTAGGAAAAAAGAGGAAATTAGAGAAATAAAAACAATGTAAGCTGAGACCCAAGCCATGTTTTATTTCGCTCTGGCTTTTACTTGGTGGAAGTCACTTCTTCAACTTCTGTTTTAAGAGTAATAGTAGAACGTTTAAAATAGTAGGACCCATTGTGTGGGCTCCACTGACGTGGTATGCTTGTCCCCATTTTTTTTTTTTTTTACCTATTGTAGTATTAACATTTTTATTTGAAAATTAAATATATTTTTCATATTTTATTGACATCAACTTGTCGTTTCTTCTTCTTAAGGGTAAGGAGTAATTCTTTTTCAATAATTATGGTGTTCGAGCTAATATGTGCACACTTTTAATTAAATTTAGAGATATTTGTTACTCATCAAGTTATTTTATTAAAATTTATGTAAATATGAAAAAAGAATCTAATTTTTTATTTTTATTAAAATTTAAATTTGAAACGGTCATAATTCTCAACCAATTTATAATCTATTTTAAGAAGTATTTTTGCCTTCTTCTTTAGTACTCCACTTCATATCAACTTTATCAGATTTTATGTTTTTTCTGTGGCCACACGGCCACACCCACATGGCATGGAAGGTTGGACTCGTTCCATCCACCGTTTGTTTGGTGATGTTATGCACTCTTTTTAACTTTTTTTTTAAAAATAAAGTAGTAGAGTATCAGTTATCACATACTATCTCCATTTCCACCTTGGTAAAATTGCAACATCTTTTGTGTGAAAAAAAGAAGAGAACACCTTTTAATCACATAATGTAATCATTTCCAGATTCTAATGGAAAGATGAGAAACAAAGGACAATGTCCTTTTCCCTTTAAGATAGAAAATGTTTTCCTCTCGTCTAATTAAACACTAAAAATGACTTTCTCATAGAATTTTTTACTCTGAAAAATAAATGCTGTCATACCAAAAACATCACCACATATCACTCTATGCATGTCACAAACTAAGGTTTTGTAACATTCATCATGCTCCATTGTTTACCCGTAAAACAATACACTTAGAATTTGTATACGTGATCAAGGACACGTGGATCTCAAGTGACACGTTAGATACGAATTCTAGATGAATTATACTGAAAACAATTATTAACAAGATAAAGTAAATAATAATTAGTCTGAGCCTTATGTCAGCTTCTGAGCAAAGTGACGATAACTTGTATGAAAGCACATAAATCAAGAGAATATCAGTAAGTATTTTGTAATAACTAAAATCTAATATGTTACAATGGAATAATATGCCCTCTTTATACATGAGCTACACGGGTACACATCTCACAAAATATGCTCTCATTAATACAGAAGAATGAATGTTGTAATAATTGTACAATCAATATCTCAATAAATGTTATTCAAACGCCATTGAAAGTCATACGACCATTTTTTGTAACGGTCGTCGGTTACAATTCAAATGGCTCTCAGCCTTCTTCATTACTGGTATCGGCCATGCTTGTGGCGTTCCTGGAATCACGCGTACCTAGTTAGCAGTACCGTAAGTTGATACGGTCATGACTCATCATCAGGCTCCACGTGTCACATTATAATTCGTACAGATGTTTTATACGAATTTTTTCATATACAATTAATTTACTTCACTTGCAAAAGTTGCAATAATCCAATTCAAGATGATATCCTCTCAAGCTTGGGCCTGACATTCTGAGATTCTCAAACAGCGCTGCTTCTGGGTCTCTAGCCCATTGAGTATTGGATTCCATCCAAAATTTCTAAAACTTGGCCCATCTTGCGACCCAGTCATTTTAAAAAACTGGATGCGACTTAACTGCCAATAGGCTTATGTACTATAAGTGGAATGACTAAACTGATAAAAGTTCAGTACCAATTTCTTTTTTTCCCCTCGCGGATAACCGTTCAAAGGCACCAGTCTTTAATTTTTTCTCTTTTGCTTAAGAATATTTCGGAGTTCGAAACCCCATTCAATGAAAAATAAAAATAAAAAATTCGTAAGATAGAGTTTGGATTCGCAAAACAGAGTTTGCCTTAAGGTAGATGCTACCTTAAGGCAAACTTTGTCTTGCTAATCCAAACTATGCCTTGCAAATTGCAATTTTTTTAAAAAAATTGACTGAGCAGGAGTTCGAATACAGAACTCGAAAATTTTAGGTGAAGGACAAAAATTAAAAAAAAAAATCAATTTGAGAGGTAAAAATTAAAGACCACCCCGAAATAAGGGAATTCCTCCGAATTGCCCTACCAATTTTGGAAGTGGAATCAGCCGCATTTTTTTTTCCTTTCTAATGAAAACAAAAGGTTGATTTTTTTTTCGGGCATGCTGATTGGTTTCTTATGTTTGTTTGTATCACTATATATAATCTTGCGGCAACATGAGAAATTATAGTAGACAATATCTACCTTAAGCTTTATCGAAACGGTGATAATGCACAATGTTGTAACTTGTATAGTATATATATAATACATCAATATGCTGTCTGCTGTGAACTGGAATTCAAAGTATTGGGGCAACAGGGCAAGGAGGAATTGTATAACTATTTGGCAGCCCTGTGTTTTTCTTGTGATCATCATCTATAAAATCTATAAAATGCACCTTTTGTCTAGCTAATAATGCCTTCACATCATACATCATAGTAGTCACCATCCAGATTTATCTACCCAAGTCCCAAATAGCCGTACAGAATAAGATACCAAAAAGAGGGGGGAAATGGGTGACGATGTTTTGCCTGTTTTAATTATGGTGATGGTGCAGGTTGGCTATGCAGGGATGAACATAGTAGGAAAAGTTGCTATGGATGCAGGCATGGACCCTTTCGTCCACATTGCTTATCGCCAAATAATTGGCACCATTTCCCTTGCTCCATTTGCTTACTTCTGCGACAAGTAATTAATTACCGTTCATTCGAAGTGTTAAGAGTTTCACATCGGAAATGTAATGGAAACATGGACTCCTACTTGGACAATCTTCACCCTACAAGCTAGCTTTTTGGTTGAGTTAGACCCAAGATTCATTATTTACATGTTATCAAAATCAGACTCATTCCAATTCTATGTTCACAGATGTTGGTCTCCAAATTATGTCATCCACGCTTCAGTTAACGGGGTCTGAGTCTTGGCATGCGGGGAGTGTTAAGAGTTCCACATCGGAAATGGAATGGGAACATGGACTCCTTATATGAACTTGGACAATCCTCACCCTACAAGCTAGTTTTTGGGGTTGAGTTAGACCCAAAATTCATTATTTACACGAATGTTAGCACTAGTATCAAATTAAAAGTTTTCTTAATTAATGAGTGTGTCAAAACTTTAAACGAAAGATAAAAATGAGGACCAGAGGGAGTAATGTCTAGTCATTGAAATTTCATTCATTAATCATATTGCTAAATTAGCTTTGATGTGTTGATCCAGGAAAACTAAGCCGCAGTTGACATCATCGATTCTTTTCTGGTTTTTCTTATGTTCTTTTTCCGGGTAAGTATTCTCTCTTTCAAGCACCATCATCCATAATATTTTGGCAAATATAAATGATATTTATAGTAATTGTGTATTTATAAGTTTGAACATCACACTTCCTTGTATATATCCAATATGCAGGTTAACGGTGAGTCAGATTGCATACTTCGTTGGATTAAAATATTCCACTCCTACTATCGCCTGTGCATTATCAAACTTAATTCCAGCTGCCACTTTTCTCCTAGCTATTCCTTTTGGGTAATATATCTTAATTACTACTTTTCAAATCAATATGACTATACTATTAATCCCAGAAAACTTACTAGAAATTAATTTTAATTTGGCAGGTTGGAGAATGTAGGATTTAGAAGTAAGGCAGGGCAAGCCAAAGTGTGGGGTACAATTATATGTGTTGGTGGTACCACGTTACTCTCTTTGTACCATGGACCTATTGTAATTGGTCAATCCGGCATCCATTGGAAATTTGTAGAAAAGACTGAGAAAAACAACTCTAGTGGCAATGACAACTTAATCTTGGGACCTTTACTTCTTATTGTTAGCACCGTTTCTTACTCATTGTGGATTATTTTCCAAGTAATTCTCTTTCATATTTTCTTACTTAAAAGTAATTTGTTTCCAAAAAAAGTTGTCTTTTCCATTATACTTGAGTTATTATATTGTTGTTGTTTATCAGGCAAGAGTGAGCGAGAAGTATGCAGCACCATATACAAGCACAATGTTGATGTGTTTAATGGCAAGTTTTCAATGTGTCATAATTGGGGTTTGTGTTGTTCATGACAAAGCTGCTTGGTCTCTAGACCGAATGAGAACTATTGCCGTTCTTTACAATGTAAAAATTACATTAATAAATTTTAAAAATTGTTTAAAGGTTATTAGTATTAATCTTAATCTAATTCAAGAGTGAATTTCAGGGAATTGTATGCACTGCTTTAGGATATTGTCTAACTTCATGGTGTATACAAAGAAAAGGTCCTCTGTATGTCTCAGTATTCTACCCTTTAATGCTAATCATCACAGCCGTTCTTAGTTGGGCTTTGCTGCGTGAAAAACTATATATTGGAACGTAGGTCTTAATTTCACTACTCCAAATTGTTCTTTTCTAATTTTCTTTTTAAAATTTTTAACTTAATTTATTGTTTGTGAATATCAGAGTTGTAGGATCATTCTTGACAGTTGTGGGATTCTATGGTGTCCTATGGGGAAAGGATAAGGAGAAGTCAAAGTTGGACACACAAAGTCTTGAGATGAAAACAGATTATTTGAAGCAGCACTTACGAGCAAAGTGTGATTTGGAACTGCAATTATCCGCACAATCAGATATTAAAATTCATGCCGGTAAATAGAAAGCTCGTATTGGACTTTGAGATTGGCCAGCCAGTCCCATAGATGTGCACCGGTAATCTTGACTAATTTCAATTAGTAAACACTTTCTTCTTTTGGAAGAATTTCATGTTCATTGATTAATATTACTACATATAATATAAAGTTCTCAGTACATGTATATTTTTTCTAACACGTCTTGCACATTCATAGCATAAGTATAGTATAAATTTTTTATTGAATTAATCATTGGAGTTACGCCAAATGGACGTGCGAGTTAGGCCCTGCTCATTGTTGCACTTGTAGAAGCTTAGCAAATATGAAACAAAATACACAGATTTTTACAACAATGTTAAAAACTATTACTACTACTACTAATTTTCAGAAGCATAGCAAATGTGAAAACTGAAATAAGAGAATTATATCGTATAGCATATCCACGTAAGACGACATCCATAAAAATAAAAGGTACACATATATGTACAAGTTCAATCACTAAAACGTGTTAATATCTCTAGAATTAATGTTTTAACGTTTATGCTGATCTATTATTTTTTCATGGAGAAACGAAGATTTGGGACCAAGTGACACTTTCTCATGAATCGATCAAACTCTAGAACGTGAGTTTTATTTTATCTTATGAATCAGCTCCCAATATGGTCACACAAGTAGCTATTAGGCTGAGAACAAGCAATTTCAGAAAAGGTTAATTTTGGATCCAAGTTAATTAGTTGGCATAAGAACGATCTGTTTAAAAGCGTAGTGGTCCGTAATTTTGGGATTATGCGTATTGCTGAGTCAAGTGTCTACTTCTCCTCATCTCCTTTCTGAGTGTTTATATCTTCTCATTTCTCTTCTATCCTCTGTTACTCTTTCCCTGTAATCTTCTCTACTGTCTTGTTTTAATCATGCCATTATAATAGTTAGTTTAAGCTTTCAATCAAAGAAATTAATACTCTCTCCGTCTCAATTTATGTGCCATAGTTGAACTTTCAAGAGCCAATCAAGTTTTTTTTTTACCGAATTTTTTTTATGTCTTTTGTATATTTTACATTGTTAATTATTGTGATTTATAATTCTTTTTGCGTAGTTTTCAAATATATAAATTTTATTTCAAAAATAATTAAAGCTTCTATGACCAAATTCACGGTCAATGTTTAAAAGTTTGAATCTCGAAATTTTTATTGTGCCACATAAATTGAGACAGAGGAGTTGTTCCCAATCGTTGAGCATTTTAGTGTTCATTAGAAATTTTTGCATGGTGGTCTTTAATTTTTGTCCTAAAATATGATGATTTTTAATTTCTGTTCCTACTTCTCACTTAATGAGAATTTGCGGGTCAAAGTATCCTTATCTATGACCTAATTTCGCAAGACATAAATTTATAGAGCTTTTGCCTTGTTCGGCATAAGTTCTATAAGAATTAAGTTATCTGACATAAGTTGTGTAGTATCTAATTCGCTCGCCATAAATTTGGAGAACTTTTGCCTTATCCAATTTAAGTTATGTAGGAACTAAGTTATATTTTACTAGGCATAACTTGTGGGTTCTGAACTGAACTTATGCCTCTATCGGCATAAAATCAGTAGGAATTAAGCAGCATAACTTGTTTTATATTATGATCATACGAAAATATAAACTTATATTTGTCGAATTGTTTCCGATGTCATAAGTATTTTCAGCCAATTTTTTTGTTATTTAAAGTGTCGAAGGACAAAAATTAAATACCATCCCAAGATAAGAACATTGCGAATGACCCCGTTCATTACAATTTGGGCTCTACTGATGGGCTGTTTACCGGAGATCCATCTCAAAGAGAAAGTTTGTCACAAATCAATCAGCTGGATATGTTAGCTTAGCCCAACTATTTTTTCCTTGACGGACAGGGAGCGTAGATAACCATCAATGAGCTACTCGAGATGTCCAACAAGGGGGGTGATGTCTGCTTGGCCAAGGGGGATCCTTAAAGTTATTCACACACTAATATACACTAAATCAATTAGTATATATGACACACATCTTTTCTAATTAAAAACGTTTTATCACTTACAAAGATGAATACATAATTTAAACTTGATAGGTTCAATTGAATTTCCTCACTTTTGATATTATGTGTTTAGAATTAATCTTTGTTGGTATATTAGTTTAGAATAAATATTTGTCTCGGTAAAAAAATCTAGGTTCAATTGAACCCATACTAGAAAGGCCCCATCCACCTCCGATAATTTAATAAGTTACAGTAAACTAAGGCTGGTCAACGGGGCGGGTCGCCCCGATCCCGACCTGACCCTGCTATAAAAAAAATCGGTAACGAGACTCGAACCGGGACGGGACCTGGGTTCGTCCCGAGTCCCGCTACTCCCGACCCGCCCCGATCCCGCGCTGGTCCCGCCCGATCCCTCCTCTTTGCAAAAATGGTCGTTGCACAACGACCGTTTTATATTTTGGCCGTTGTGCAACGGCTATTTTTGGCCTCCCCCAACCCCCTACACCCTTAATATTTTTAACCCTAAGTTAATTTACACTTTAACTCAATTTTCCAACTATAAATACTTCATTTTCTCTTCATCTTTCTCACAAATTTTCCTACAATCTCTCAATCTATCTCTCTACAAGTCTACATTGTCTACTAAATATTAAATTTTATTTATTCATTTTGTATAACTACATCAAAGTTCAAAAATTGGGAGTGAAGTTGACAACTAGCTTGAGGATCAGAGCAAAGTTTCAATTTTCAACCTCGATTACACGTCGACGTTACGTCGGCGTTTAGTACATTTGTTCCTTCATTAAATTATTATTGTTTCTTTATTCTCATTAGCGCACTTAATTTCATTATCTTTAACTATTTATTAACATAATTAAAATGGAAGGATTAAGAGGTATGTTTAAGGGTAAGGGTAAGACTTCTTCTAGTAGGGTAACAATGGCAGATGTACTTCTTCTAGTCATCTTATTCCTAGACATGATGGTTTGGTTGATTACACACATGAAACTGGATTTTTCTTGAAATACCATTAGATTTAGACGACGAGATATTTTCTGCAACTCAACTAGACTTTAATTTAGAAGATAATCTAGATAACACACCCACTAATCTAGATGACACACCCACTAGTGCACCTCCAATTGAAACGCCTCACATTCCCCCTAGTATGAGACGAGGCCCAATAAAATAAAAATTAAAATCAGATGCATGGAATTTTTTTTTATAGGGACGAAGAGAATCAAGTAGTTAGATGTCAAATTTGTAAAAATGTTTATAAATTTAAAATGGGAAAAAGGTCAGGGTGGGACGGAAGGTTTATTGAGACACGTACAAAACTTTCACAAAGCTAAGTGGGACCAATACCTAGCTGAAAAATCGGGTGCGCCAATGCCCTCTCAGTCGGGACAAGGTTCGCATAATGTTCCGGATCAAGTACATGGTCAAATTAACCCTATGATGGGGAGAATTGTAGCCCCTAAATACGATAAACATAAAGATAGGGAAGCAATAGCAAAATTAGTTGCGGTGGAGGGTTTGCCTTTTTCATTTCCTTCCTCTCCTGGTTTTATTCATTACATTAGAGATATGTCTAATCCTGCTTTTAATTGCTTTCCTAGATCAGTTGTTAGGAGAGATGTATTTAAATTTGCACATGAATATAAACAGTATTTACGTTATTCCTTATATCATTTTCCTGGTAAAGTATCTATCACGTTTGATATAGGTCGTAGTACTAACGACCATGATTATTTAACGGTAACATATCATTGGATAAATTATAAATGGTCTATGTAAAAACGTATTTTAGCGTATAGATATATAGATGATAGACACACTAGTACTTTTATTGCAGAAAATATTTATTCAGTTTGCGATTATTATGGCATAACTGATAAAATTATGTCTATTACATTAGATAATTCTTCTTCTAATAATTATGCTATTAGAATTTTAAAAGATATTTTAACTCCATCTTTTTCAAATCATTTTCATATAAAATGTGTGTGTCATATTTATAACTTAGTTGTAAAGGGTGGTTTATCACTTTTTGAAGACATTCTTAATAAAATACAATTTGCTATAAACTTTATTTTTAGAAGTAATAGAATACAATAAAAAAGAATATAAAAAAACTTGTCACGATTGTGGACTAGCTTATAGAAAAATTCCCGAAGAAGTAGCGACTAGGTGATGTTCTTTATATGAACAACTACTTGTTGCTTATGATCATAGAAGACCTATAACTTTATTTTTAACGCCCATAATCGAAATCCAACTGATATGGTTGTAGATAACGATTGAGAAAAAAATTCAGAACTTATTGTATTTCTAGAGAATTTTTTTCAAGCAACAAAAGAATTTTCCGGTATATATTATCCTACTATTTCAACTATGTTGTTTTATATAGCTCTAATATTTTTATTACTTAGTGAATATATGGAAAACCCAGCTTATAAGGCACCTATTAAAAAATATTTATCAAATTAAAAAAATATTTTATTTCTATTCCCACTATTTATATTATTGGTGTTGTATTAAATTCGACTATTAAAATAGACGGTTGTAAAGCACTAATTGAAACTATTTATGATTGTATAGCAGTACTTCCACCTCCAACTCCAAAAAATCCAAATGACTCATCACCTATTGAACAAACTAAACAAGAAGTGTTATCTAGCATACAAGATGAATGCAAAAAAGTATATAGGCATTACCAACAAGAAAGTGCTAGCAACCAACCGGCTTCCATACCATCTTCTTCTTCTTCTTCAACACAACATAAAAAAAGAAATGATGTTTCAACGGCTTGTATTGAAAGCATTAGACATAGAATGTATAGTGGTAACACTACTAACCAAGTTAGTGAGTTTGATGTTTTTGTTTTGCAGGGTGTTGTACTGTACCAAGCAATTCTCAATGCAGAAGGACATGAAGACTTGCTGAAATAGTGGAGGGAGAATGAGAAGACATTTCCGACATTATCAAAGATGGCATGAGATGTGTTGAACATTCAAGCGTCATCAACAACGTCTGAAAGCACTTTTTCTGCCGGTAGATTTCAAATAGGAGAGCACCGACACTCATTAGTGGGAGACAACTTGGAGATTGCAGTATTATTCAGAGATTGGATATGAGCGGAGCGGAGACAGTGCGGTCAACCGGAGATCAACGAAGAAGAAGACGAAAACTACAACGAAATCTTATCCGACGGAGGTGGAAGAAACGTCGAGCAATTTGACCAACAAATATCAATTCCAACCGTAGAACCACAAGAAATTATAAAGAAACTAGAAAATGTGTTTTTAAATATGTAATTTTTTTCATTGCAATTTTAGTATGTTATTTGCAACTTTCAACACCACAAAGTTGTAATTTTGACAATTGTATTACAAAAAAAATTATATTTTTATTAAATAATATAAGAGCCACAAAAATAACTTTGTGATGTTTTTATTATTCTATCTTGTTCAATTATTGAGGTGTTTATATATATATGTTATTTTATAAAATTAAGTGCAAAAAAAAATCGAAAAAACCTGATCCCGACCCGATAATACCGGTTCCCTTTTCCGACGGGACCGGGAACGGGATGGGACATCGGCGGATCCCGCTAGTCCCACCGGAGGACCGATCCCGCCCTACCCCGTCCCGTCGGGTCCCGTCCCGCCAGGACCCACCCCCGCCCCGCCCCGCCCCGTCCTGCCCCGACATACCCGCCCCGTTGGCCACCCTTACAATAAACTGTGATTTAATGCAAATGACTTGTGTAATCTTTTTTCCGTATTCGACAGCCACATTGATATACTAGCTAAGAGTGCCGAGAACATAATACTCCACTTCATATGAAAGAGATAAGATTGAAAGACATAATATAATGCTCGATAAAAAACAATTTAAAAACAGTTAAAAGGAGAATTTGACCGGTCTTTAATACTAGACCATATTGTCATAAAGAGTCTATTTGAATGAACTTTATTACTTTTGACTTATAAACAAAAAATTATAAGTTAAGAATTTTAGCTTATAATTTTTGACTTATTTTTATTCTTTTAGCTTTTTTTATTATTTTAGTTTAAAATATTTTTTTATTTTATTCAAACACTTCAAAATATTTAAAAGCTATTTTAACTTAAAAGCACTTAAAATAAGTCAATCCAAACATATTTAAAATAACGTTTTACAACTTATGTTTGCATAATGGAGAAAAAGCATAAGGTTCTGAAAATTAAACTCCGTCTTAGGTACCTATATATATTATAGCAAACAGTACTAAAGATCATTGAAAAGCATAACAAAAAGACATTTCAAATCAGTCACGTCTATTATTTCCTTTGATTAAAAGGAAATCTCAGTCTCAGAATGTGGCTTTTTTAAAGTTAAAGGACTAAAGTTATAAAACGGAAACCACTAAAAGCCAAGAACATGAGTGAAGCAATTAAATACTCCACATAGGAAATGTACCAGAAAACGAAAAAAAGAAAGGAAAACGATTGCAGCGGTAGTGATATGCAATATATAATTATATTGAATTATATACAACCAAAATGATAATGAAAGTGATGAAAAGAAAAGATAAAAAGAAGGTGGAGCAGGCAAAGCGTACGTAAGTAGACAAAAAGTAGTAAGTAATAATAAAGAGAATACAAGCTCCATCTGGCGGGGATGAAAACATTTTATTTTCCAATTTTCTAATTTTTTGATTGGCCAAAATATTTGGAAAAAATCACTTTCCTAATAGGCGTAGAAAAAACAAGTTCCATTTATAAGTGACAGTTTAAGCTCATTGTCTACTCCTCACCCCAAACGCCCCCACCGCCAACCTCAGCTACCCCTTGACTGACCCATCGTCAACCCTCCATTCTCACCCAGTGGCAGATTCAGGACTCAAGGGGTTTGGAAAAAATAACAAAAAATAAACATAAAAAATAATGTTGTCCATGAAAATTGAACACCCTGGATCATTTGAACTAGCCTTTTGCATTTGTTCAGGGTATTCAAAATTAATATATGTACTTAAACACAAAAAACTATCATATATATTATACTATAATTTTTTGCCGAGGGTGTTCACCACTAACCCCTAAATCCGCCCCTGCTCTCACCTCATAGTGTTATCCTAGATTATAAATAAATGCGTATGAAATAATTTTTTTTACTTACTTACCAGACACCAAAAAAAATATTACTTATTTTTCAAAAAATATTTATTAGAAAACAATTTCGTTTCGGACCAAACACAACCTAAAAGTTTGAAGTTCAATGGCAAAATAGTAACACAATACTTAAAGTAAAATGTCTTAAATCCTTAATTAAATTATTTAGGTTCCGCTAAGTTGCATGATTAAATGACATGTTTTATATTTCAATTGGTAAATCCATTTATAAAAATTGCCGAAAATAGTTAAATAACATAAAGTGGTTGTATGCTTTGGGATTTAATCATGCATCCCACTTTATATGACACCATTTAAATAATTATTTGATATGTGTATTATATAAGTTGTGGTGTTAAATATTTATTAAACAAATAGATAAAAAGTTAAAATGATCGAAGAAAAATCTAGAAACCTTGATATTGTTTGGTAAAATAATTTAGATTTTAAATAATGTTGCACCCTAGATGGCAAAAGTCCAGTAGCCGAATGCATCACTAGCTTAGGCTCTGACCCGAGTAGGATAGGGCACGTGGAATCCTATGTGAATCGGTAAGGACCACCTTGCAAGGCTAAATACTCATGGGTGACCGATAGTGAAGTAGTACCATGAGGGTAAAGAACCCCGAGAGTGAAATAGAACATGAAAGCGTAAGCTCCCAAGTAGTGGGAGGAGCCAGGGCTTTGACCGCGTGTCTGTTGAAGAATGACCCGGCGACTCATAGGAAGTGGCTTGGTTAAGGGAACCCACCGGAGCCGTAGCGAAAGCGAGTCTTCATAGAGCAATTATCACTCTTTATGGACCCGAACCTGGGTGATCTATCCATGATCAGGATGAAGCTTGGGTGAAACTAAGTGGAGGTCCGACCGACTGATGTTGAAGAATCAACGGGTGAGTTGTGGTTAGGGGTGAAATGCCACTTGCACTCAGAGCTAGTTGGTTCTCCCCGAAATGCGTTGAGGCACAGCAGTTGACTGGACATTTATGGGTAAAGCACGGTTTCTGTGCGGGCCGCGAGAACGGTACCAAATTGAGGCAAACTCTGAATACTAGATATGACCTCAAAATAATAGGGGGGCAAGGTCGGCTAGTGAGACGATGGGGGATAAGCTTCGCCGTCTAGAAGGAAAGAGCCTTGATCACTAGCTAAAACCCCTAAATGACCACTCGTGATAAAGGAGATTGGGGTGCAGAGAAATTCAGGAGGTTTGCCTAGAAGCAGTCACCCTTGAAAGAGTGTGTAATAGCTCACTGATCCAGTGCTCTTGCGCCGAAGATGAACGGGGCTAAGCGATCTGCCGAAGCTGTGGGATGTCAAAATACATCAGCAGGGATATTTGAATTCCTTGTCCACTATTTTCAGTATTTTTCAAAAAACAACAATTAAGAATAAAGAATATATATCAAAGAAAGATCTAACCATCGGAATCATTTTTTCCATTGCTATTTGATACCTTTCGTGCATTAATATTAGTGAATTAGGTGAAAGTGCGGAAAGAGAGAGATTTGAACCCTCGATAAACAAAAGCCTACAGAGCAATTCCAATGCTACGCCTTAAACCACTCGACCATCTCTCCTAATAATGATTAAGACCTAAAAATTGAGTGAATATCGAGCTAGTCATAAACAATTATTGATTGGATAGGTACGACCAATCCATTCTAACTAGAAAAATATAAAATTTTGCATTTCTAAATGGTGGGAGTTTTTTTTTTTTTTTTTGAATATCCTCCTTCCTTGGATTAGTCCTGGGACGCATATATCAAAAGTTCAGTGTGAAATTTGAATGAGATATATCTTTCTTTTTTCAAATTCAAAATGTTCATAATTGAGGTTACACAAATTCAGAGCCAGAAAAGGAAAAGGTGGAATCTGGAAAAGTCTTCTCTAAGGGTAATGTAATTGAGTGAAATTCATTTTGTATTGTACAAGAAAGAAATTCCTTTGTGTATGTGCTCCCGATAAAAAGAAATAAAGTACTATATTCCATTACATACATGGATTGGGTTAAAAAACCAGACCTAGTCTCTCTTGGAATCCTGAATATGTCAAAAAATAATGAATTGCACTAATCCACATATGTCTCTCTCCCATCAATCGGTACTAGTTAAAGTAATGAAAAATCCTCTTTGATGAGAAATGCGAAACAAAAAAGAAAAAAAAAGATCCACTGTCGGGAATGAAATTATGCTCCTTGCCCCCCTTTCACAGAAAGTGAAGAGATGAATTGATATATTTATTGAATCCGCCGGGACTGACGGGGCTCGAACCCCCAGCTTCCGCCTTGATAGGGCAGTGCTCTGACCGATTGAACTACAATTTCAGGAAAATTAGGTGTACAACCTAAAATCAATTTAGATTCGAACCATTTAGTTTCGCTCTGTTGTAAGAGAGACGAATGATATTCTTTATTATTATTATTATTATCTAATTATATATAATTATTATGAAATAAAATGTAGTAGACACATAGTGTGCTAATTCATGAATTGAATCAAATGAGGTCTTTTAATTTCACTAATTTGAACAACATTAAACTAGAGTCACGCTCTTCAAACGCCCTATAAGAAGAAGAAAGAGGCTTAAGTCATCGCTTACAATTTGATAAAGAGCTTTTTATTTTTTCCACGAAAGTCCGTCTCAACAATTGTTGCAGATATAAATATGAAAAAAAGGTAACTGCATGGAGAGTCATTTTTTTATATTTTTAAGTGGAATGTTCATTATTATAATAAGTAGTCGATTAGGAGAACTGCTATCTCACTACAGAGTATACTTTTCCTCATATTTCATTATTCAGCTTTTATGCCCTGGGACATAGATATTCTAGATACTTCCTTCTATTATGAATCGCCAAAGTCTTCCTACTTCTTCATTATTACAATCAGATCCGAAAAATGAGAAATCAATTAAAATGGATTTGAATTGAATCATGACTATATAAGCTATTATGATATTAAGAGATTAAATATAGATTTCATTCGTGGAAGTGAACCTTTGATTTCCTTGAACCACGTAAGAATTCGTCGTCCGATTGAATCTGTTTTTTTCTGGATGCTCTATAGAAACCCATCGCTATTATTTTCCTCCATCGATAAAGGTTCATCCCGAGTCACAAGAGCAATCTCTTTTTTCTTAATTCTTTTTCCTTTTCGTGATGCTAATGCAATGAAAGAGGTCGGAAATCAAGTTGTTTCTGATGATGAAAATAGCTTTTCTCTTATGTGAAATTTATGAAAACCCGAAATGTCAGTAATGTTAGAAGACGACCTACGACATTTGATGGTCAGATGCCTACGGTCGGTATATCTTTGAAAGCTTAGATGGAGAGAATAAACGGACTCCTTGAGGGCTACTTAAGTCACTTTAGTGCAAACCAGAAGGATTGGAGCTGTTGGATGTTGTCCAGTCTTGCTATAACTTAACAACCAAAAAGCTCAGCGTCAAACTTCATCCCGTTCGAGTGGGTTACGGGTTAACAACCTCTGACGCCCCCACACCATTGCGACAGGAGGGGGCTTGCCCATCAGCCTATTTTGCCAAGAGGTGGCAGGAGCGCAACGATCTTAACCTACTTAAACAATCTAAAGGTTTGGCCCGATCTGAAAGTAGATCTTATAGAAAAACGGATAGGAAGGTAGCCTATAGACTCAAGCGATCAGCTGGGTGAAAACGAACCGAAGCAATATCTAGAATTATTGGAGCTAGGTATAAATAATATTACAAGTGCAATAATGTTAAGCATTTCAGAATGACATAATTGTATGTGATATAAATTAGTTGGATAGAAGCAATATTTTGAATTATTGCCCTATCATAGTTCAGCTAGCTTTGGCTTCTGATGAGATCTGCTTCGACTCTAGTGGATAACCATTAGAGTTGGGTAATTGCAATTCCAAATCAACTTTAGTGGACTGGAATTTTTCTTTATTTAGTTCTGTATCCTCTGCACTTGTCTCCATCTTTTTGCCCAATAAAAAGCCGTAGAGCCCAGCCACTACTATGATTGACCCTACAACTCTGATATATCAACAAATGATCTCATTAAAAGGTATATTGTTTTACTCACAAATTACAACTAGCTTGTGATATAAAGAAAAAGAAAGTACTGGCTATGCTTACACTCCGAGGTATAATTTCTCACGAAGCAAAGTCCAACTGAGAAATGCTGAAATAACTAACAGCAACGGATTGAACATCGACACATATAAAGGACCTTTCTTTTCAATGCACCACGAACTCAGAAAATATGTAAATGACGTAGCCACAGCTCCCTGTAGACAACACCAAATAAACCTTACCATCACAAACAAATTACTATGTACTAGTACATATACTTTTTGGTCATCTTTCTTCATTAAACAAAGAAAAAAGTGGTGGAAGTTATTATATTGGAGAGAGGAGAAAAGTCTCCCTTCTGAGGATTAGCTATTATTATTGATAAAAAAGCGGCTAGACACACTGTCTAGCGGATAATTTCGCTTTCAAAAAACAGAGAGGAGAAACGTGGAGTTAGTAATTTGAAAATAGGATAAGTTACCTACTTTAAAATTTTAAAGCATTACTTCATTTATCTCAATTAATATGTCATAATACAAATTTCGAAAGTCAATTCTTTAATTTAACCCTAGATTTGAATATAAAATCTTTATTTTTTTAAAATAATATAAAAATACTATAAATCACAATAATTAGCAATATAAAAGATATGAAAAACTACGGTACAAATAACTCGTTTAACCCTCATAATTTGAATACCACCGCATAAATTGAGATGGAGACAGAGTATAATACAAGTTAAAGCAAAGAGTTGTACATTATATACAACTGAGATAGCTCTTATGGGATTTAAAGCCCATTCAGAAAGTTTTGGGACGACGCAAATGCCAATGATGACGCTCTCTACACTTGCCATTAAGCACATCAACGTTATGCATGTATATGGAGCTGCATACCTCTCGCTTACCCTTCCCTAATTAATCCAAAAACAACAAAATGGGAAGGTAAAAACAAGAAAAAAATTTGACCAACCAAACATAAGAAAATTGGAATATATATATATATATATATATATATTCCTCCATAGCAAACGCACTCTTAGTCCTTAACAATTTCTTAAAATATCTGAGATAGCCACGATATTTGTAAATTTTGTGTTGGGAAAAAAACTTAAATTTGAACTAGAAGTGAAAAAAGAGAAGGGGAGTAGTGTTACCTGAATGATTAACCAAATGGCATAAGTGAGACTGGACACTATAAGTAAAAAAGGTCCTAAAAGGAAGTTGGAATGGGCAGAATTGACATCTTCGCCTGTATTTTCTGCATATTTCCAGTGAAATCCCAATTGACCAATCACCACTTTGCCATGATATAATGACAATAACATGGCACCTCCAACACATATTATCGTCCCCCAAAACTTGGCTTGTCCTGCTATACTTCTTAACCCCAATTTTTCAACCCTGCCAAAAAAAAGAGATTAAAGTTATTCGTAATTACATATTTATCTCGTTCCAATTTGATTTTAGAAATTAATTACCCCAAGGGTACGGCTATGATAAACGTGAAAGCTGGGATTAGATTATCAATGGCGGAAACAATTGTTGGAGTTGAATTCTTTAACCCAATGAAATATATACTTTGGTTCGCTGTTATCCTGCATATTTCACGGTTAAAGAAAAAGAAGTTAAAACAAGTTATAATAGAAAGTATAACTCCAACAATATTACTGCTACATCCCAAAGTTAGAATCGGTGACACGATCCCAAATAAGTCAAACTTCTTCAAAACAACGGTCCCTTATAATAACATTTTATTACTATAAAAATAAGGTTTTCTTTAGAAACTATTTTACCAATAAAAACAACACTGAACATTATAAGAATACAATACATTCTTTGTAAAATTATCCTCTATTATAACTTTACTCAAATATTAATCCATTTTAATTTAATGTTTCCCACTTTTATTTCTAGACATCTATTTTTATAATAAAGAAAGCACTACTAATGCTTTATTAACATAAGTCATATATAAAATAGAATTTCTGAGTTAACTAATAATAGATCTAGTATTTTGAACAAATATTTTGAAATTTTAATATATTATGTCATTCGTGACAAAGAATATTACATCGGTACATACTTCTGTTATTAAAGATAAAATTTCATTAAAAGATCTGCACAAATTTGTATTTCATTGGACAAAATTAAGGTTTCAATCTTGTAAGAGACAAAGTTTATTAATGATGTACCAGCTTTCTTTAATATCTAATTACTGAAATGTGAATATCTTCTGAGATTTTAAATTTAAATAATTTTATTATCTTTTATACTATTAATAAATGGAAAAAAAATTGTAGAATTTTTGTCTATAACAGCCAATTAAGATTTGAATGTCAAATATTGTTATAAATGTATAACAGCCTACTGTTACAAAAAGATGAAAAATATCAAAACGAACAAGACTGTTATGAAGAGGGTTCAACAAAAAATAAAACGCTTACCCGAAAATAGAACACAAAAATATATGGAAAAGAATAGAGCGTGTCAACTTGGGTCTAGTTTTCCTGTCAATATGAGGAAATAAAAGGATTATAAAAAGGAAAAAGCCGAACCAAGAGATAATTATAAATAAATGTTTATTTGTAGATATTCTATCATTTTTAAGACTCAAATTCGAAATGTTTAATCAAGGATAAAGAAATTCTCTATATTAATCCACTATAACCGTTGATGATCCACTTGGCTGTAATTCGTGTACTTCCTCGCCCATGACATTAGTATCGTGAGCTCATCTAGTTTAGAGTTACTATTAGCTACGAAACAAAATTAACAAGAAGACCAATGTACCCTCAATTTAAATTTTAAATTCAAGAAGCACAGATGTTCCTCAACTGTGACTTATATTTTAGTGGTAAAGTAATGAAAATGATATTTCAGTGCACAAAGTATCTCGTATTTACGCAGGGTCGGAAAAGTCACACCATGTTCGGGTCCATAAGTAGTGATAATTGCCCTATGAACACTCGCTTTCGCTACGACGGGTGAGGGTGTAACGTAGACGGTCTATTCTAATACAAGCATTAGTAACTGCTTCCACACGGCTCGAACCCATGACCTATAAGTCACACAGTAACAAATTTAATTTAGGAGCAACTCCCATTCTAACAGTAAAGTAATGTCACAATAATAATAATTACAACAAATAAAAAATTAAAGTTCGTTGTAGGTAGGAAGAATACCTCTCCAAGAAGAAAGCAAAGGGAGCAATGGAGACAGTGGCAAAAATAGGCCTATAAGCTGATTGAACGAAAGCATTCATACCGCCATCCATAACTAGCTTTGATATTATTATCATTCCAGCAAACGCCAATTGCACAATCACCATTACCACAAAAACCAACAATTCGTTCCCCATTTTCTTCCTTCTTCACAAGTATTAACGTACACTTCAATGGATGGGTGGGTCGGTATTAATAGGTGAAGTGATAGGTGTCTGGTATTTTGGACGACCAAATAGACATGTGTATAGACTATACTGTACGTTTGTCATCATAAAAAGTATGATAAAAATTTAAAAGTGACTAATATTATTATTATCTCACAAAAAAGGTACTTTATGTCTAAATATTTTAATGGTTTGGTTAATGTTGGGTTTGGTGTTGTGACATTTGACCCAACATATCTTCTGAAGTACTGAATGCATAAAAATGTTGGGACAAATGTCACAACATTCGGACCAATATATTTTAGAACAGTTTTGCCTTAGTTCACGGTAAGCAATAATATTTTACTATGAGGTAAAAATTACTTAGGCATGGTGAATTGGAGCTGTGTAAAACGTGGGAGAAAGAGTCAAAGCTTGGGGAAGAAGTCGAGTAAGGAACACGTCAAAGTTGTTGAGATTTTCACTCCTTAATCATCTACCACAAGCTGCCCACATTTCCCTCAACTTCCACAATCAATCGATGAGCTTTTCAAGGAAGACTCTCTACTATAAATAGAAAGGCCACAACAGTGTATCGACATCCAGAATCAAAATGTAAAAATACCAAGAGAGCTCTCGGGTTTTCATCTCAGAAATCTGGATCACAAGTGTTACCTGAGTGTGTCGACAATATTCTGTCCAACATTACAATTGTTGTTTAGATTCTAGAGTAGTTTTGTATGGAGCAATTGTAATGAGAGGTTGTATATGTCTACTTAATTAGATTTTTCAGGCAGAAGTCATATGCGATTTCAACTTTTAATTCCTTTCCATTTTATATTGTAAATATGTAAAGAAAGGATTTGTAATTTTGTATATAATATATATACAATACTTCTGGTCATTGACCATCATAAGTTATATCAACATATAACTTATAAAAATATAAACCTTTGTGTTTTTTATTTTTCCGTTGCATTTTACTCTTAAAAGTTTTATTTTTTATCGAAGTGTTGTCACGTGTGTCAGGCGACATTATCGCTGACATTCGGAAACATAATTGATATTCGATTTATTTCATCTCTTATTTTTTACTTTCCATAGCCTTTGACACCCTTCAAGTGGTATCAGAGCTGACACTTAATACAATAAGTGCTTGGTCCTGTTGTCATAAGCTATGGATCCGGCAAATCCGATTATTGGTAGACTTCCTATTTTAGATGGATCAAATTATGCCTGTTGAAAGATTCGCCTACGTTCGCATATCAAATCAATTGATATTCGTGCATGGAGATCATAATCAATGGGTATGTTGTTCCAATGTTGCAACCGGATGAGGAAAGTGACATTATTGCTAAACCTAAATCCGAATGGACTACAGAAGAAACCAATAGTGCTAGTTTTAACGAAAATGCCTTAAATGTAATTTTTGGATGGGTTGATCTCTATATGTTCAACCTCATTCAAAACTGCCCCATGGCTAAGGATGCACATGATACTTTACAAATTCATTGTAAAGGTAGCTCAAGTGTTCGTCGAACAAAGCTACGCATGCTCATGAGTAAATATGAACGTTTAATGATGGAAGAAGCGGACGATATTAAATCTTATTTTGAAAAGTTGATTGACATCTCAAATGAATGTCAAGTACTTGGTGAACCATTAACCAACACTCAACTTGTTGAAAAGGCTCTCTGTTCTCTTCCTGAAAAATTTAATTTAAAGATTTGTGCCATTGAAGAAGCTCACAATCTTGCCACAATAGACATTCATACCTTGATGAGCATACTCAAAATTTATGAGATGACCATTGAGAATCAAAATGAATTATATAAAAGTAAGAATGTGGCACTTCAAGTTCAATCCTGGGAGAGTCAAATCGAAGAAGATGATGAGAACCTTGAAGAAATTGGTGAAGGTGCAAATGTTGCCTTACTCACTCGAAAATGCAATTCGATTGTGAGAAAACTCAATAATTAGAGAAATCAATCTAAATCTAAAGAGCACCAAAACCAAGTCTTCAATCAAAAGCCACTAGATTCCTTCCAAATACACAAAAAGGAAATCAACTAAGAAGAACCAACTCAGATCGTATCAAATTTGATCTCAAACAACTTGAGTCCGTACAATGTCATGCATGCTCGGGTTGGGGTCATTATGCCAACGAATGTGCAAACACTCTTAGGAAATTTGGTAAGAACCTATGGGTTTCTCTTAGTGATGATGAATATGAAAAGGAAGGAGATTGTGAAATTGAAACACAAGAAATGATGGTCACTGTTTTCGAACAGTCTCTATTGGATAATGAAGATGTTGTCTATAATGATGTCTCAGATGTCACGACATTTGATCCAATATCATCAACGACATCAGCATTCTCAGCGACATCCGAAAGGTATGCATTTTTTTAACTATTCTGATGTTAATTGCTTTAGTGGTTCTATTTTTGTTAGTGAGACTGATTGTATGGATCAAGTTGAATGCAAAGATGATATGATTAATGAATTATAAAGTATTTGTAAAGACTTAATTATAGATCCAAGCAACTTGACACAAAGGTAAAATCTTTAACTCGTGAGAATGTAGATTTAAAAGGCACAATATCCGACTAGAGGTTGCACTTACCAAAAAAGGAAACTGAATTTGGTAAGATTCGTGCAAAACTGGATTCAGCCGAAGCAACCTTCCGCAAGCTCAACACAGGGACTTCGAAATTGAATGAGATACTCAGCTTTAGTAATCATTCACATGCAGGTATTGGATGTGAAAACTCTCTTAAAACCATATGCTCTAACTCTTTGATAAAAATGAGAAAATACGATTTGTAATAGAAAAAGGTTCATAGGTTCTCGTATATGTCAAAGAATATGAAGTTTGTATGCCATCACTGTAACTCCCTTGTACACTTAAAACCATATTGTTTCAAATTTAAAATTATGTGAGCAAAATGTTGCCTAAATTGTCGTACAACATTTCGGATAACAATCGGAGCAACATTTCGGAGCCAAAAGGTAAAAAATATTTCAAGAGAGTATATAAATCTATATAAGTGGATGATATGTATATATGTGCTAACATCTTTCTTCTTTTCCAGTCCTATGAATCGGTACACGCATGATTACTTGAAAGCCATCGCAGGTTAAGGGGGTGCATAACATTGATATTATTGATCACAAATGCCGTAAAAAAATTTGTCTCAATATCCTAAGTCGGTTTAGGTTTGTAATGAGTTTTGTGAAGAAAGGCAAAAAATGGGAGATTGTTAATGTTGGGTTTGGTGTTGTGACATTTGACCCAACATATCTTCTGAAGTACTGATTTGAATAAATAAAAATATTGGGACAAATGTCACAACATTCATACCAATATTTTTTAGAACAGTTATGCCTTACTTTACGGTAAGCAGTAATATTTTATTGTGAGGTAAAAATGACTTAGGCGTGGTGAATTGGAACTGTGTAAAACGTGGGAGAAAGTGTCAAAGCTTGGTGAAGAAGTCGAGTAAAGAACAAGTCAAAGTTGTTGAAATTTTCACTCCTTAATCATCTACCACAAGCTGCCCACCTTTCCCTCAACTTCCACAACTAATCGATGAGTTTTTCAAGGAAGACTCTCTACTATAAATAGAGAGGCCACAACAGTGTATCGACATCTAGAATCAAAATGTAAAAATACCAAGAGAGCTCTCGGGTTTTCATTTCAAAAATCTGGATCACAAGTGTTACCTGAGTGTGCCGACAACATTCTGTCCAACATTACAATTGTTGTTTAGATTCTAGAGTAGTTTTGTATGGAGCAATTGTAATGAGAGGTTGTATATGTCTACTTAATTAGATTTTTCAGGCAGAAGTCATATGCGACTTCAACTTTTAATTTCTTTCCATTTTATATTGTAAATTTGTAAATAAAAGAATTTGTAATTTTATATATAATATATATACAATACTTCTGGTCATTGACCATCATAAGTTATATCAACATATAACTTATGAAAATATAAACTTTTGTGTTCTTTATTTTTCCATTGCATTTTACTCTTAAAGATTTTCTTTTTTATCGAAATGTTGTCACGTGTGTCAGACGACATTATCGCTGACATTCGGAAACATAATTGACATTCGATTTATTTCATCTCTTGTTTTTTACTTTCCGTAGCCTTTGACACCCTTCAGGTTTATTTTTCAATTTATGATGTACTAAATTAAAGATAAAGAAAATTATGTATTCTTAAGTGACGTTATGGTTTCCAAATGATAAGTATGTCTTTTTCTATTATCTTATCGTGATAAAAGATATATAGTTTTTTTTTTTAAAACGCATACGTCTTGAGTGGAAAGACCAGAACCACAAGAGTACTGAGATTTTCACTCGAATCTGGGCATGTTTCTACATCTAGTTTGTTTTTTGATGATTTTGCATGAAGGTCTTGTAGAAGAAGTCAGTTCTTAGCAAATACAAGCAGAAGGGTAGTTTGGTAAATCCCCCTGAGAGTTGCTAGCCAACTCCAACGGCTAGTTCCTAAGTAGGATTAGTTGAAGCTAATCTAGATAATTAGTATGTGTATATATCATACATTGTACATGTATTGAGCTCAATTTGAATAAATATGATATCAAAAATATATTCTCTACAATTCTACTCTCTTCATTGTCTTCTTCACATGAACTCCATTTCTCGGATTCTTAGCTTGTTCTTTCAATATTCTTCAACTAATTACATGTCTTGGCAAGATCGATAATGATTTTCTTTTTCATCTATAAAAAAGTTGCCACGATCCAAGTTCAATCCTCTCTCCGTTTCAAAATATTTGTCGTTTTTATTAAAAAATACTTATCTGAAAATACTTATCGTTTTATTTAATTGAGATAAAATAAATACCTCTTTCCCATTTTACCCTTATATTAATTACAACATGTAAGATGGAGTCCAACACTTATGAGTAGACATATATAGATAAGTAAATATTTATTGAAGAGAGATAACATGATGAAAAATTATAAGAGGGTAAAATAGTCAAAATGGTGCCCTTATAAATGCTTTCTTAAGGGGTGTGTAAATGAAAAATGCGATAAGTATTTTGAGACGGAGGGAGTAGTACGTATTGTCCGCTTTGGGTCTATGCTTGTATGGGTTTATCTTCCGGACCACACTATATTTAGTCCAAAAGCGCGCGTATCAAATGAATTTTAGCTAAGTCGTATAAAGTTCTTCAATGTCCTCTCCATTTTCCTCTCCCATTCTGATAAGAGATTCACATAAAGTATCATGTACACCTTTTTTTTAGAAGTTTGCCGGTCTAATTCTATCAGTCCTAATTAACTCACTCTGATACCCTCGGTTAAAGGCATATTCAGAGTACCCAACTCAATAATTGGTATTAGAACAACCGTCACGTTCACTACTAGAAAATCACTATTTTACTGAAAAATGTTCAGTGACTATTTCCACTGAATGTCGGTGGGAAAAACTTAAATAATAATGTGAACACACGAAAAACATAGAAAGTTTCCCAGTGTTTTAATGGTTTAAAGAATGGATTTTGGGCCTAACTCAACCCCAAAAGCTATCTTGTAGGGTGAGGATTGTCCAAATCCATATAAGGAGTCTATGTTCCCATGCCATATCCGATGTGAGACTCTTAATAGGAACATGTTTCCTACTATGCGTTTTCCCATCGATTTTCCAGTGAGCTGGTTCGGTGGGAATGAGGTGAAAAAATCATGTTTTATAGCACAAATTTCTCACTGAATATCGATGGAAAAATCCTTTATTTCTAGTAGTGGTTAAACAATTGCGATTTTCTTTTATAACATAGATAAATTAAATATGCTGCAGGAAAAATTGTTTTCTTAAATGTTTTTTTATTTGTTCAAAGCCACCTTCATGATGGGGTTAGGCTTGACCCCGACCGTGTATATTAATGTTTTCTTCAATGTTTTAGGTTAAAATTTTGTTTTCAGTAATCGAATTTGGATAGCTTTAGGCCCTAAACATAGATGCATTAGGTTTTTTTGATTTGGTTGCTTATTAAAGAAACAACAAATGGATGTTGATTAGGCGCACTTGAAATTAAATTGTGGAATTTGCCAACCCCACTACTGATTCCGGGGGGAAATTGTTCACTCGTGATTTCTCTTTTAGAAATTAAAGCATTAAGCACATAAACCTTAATTTTCTAACTTTTAAAGATAAGAGCTGAGAATGATCAATGATCTAGTGTCTATCTAAACAACATATAATAATATAACTTGAAGATATTATTGTTGGAATATGTAAAGCAACAACGAAAATAGTAAATAACTATTACAATGATCGAAAGGATAAACAACAATTAGGATAACAATAAGTTGTCAATATCTTGATCTTGAATGAAACTTCAAATATAGAACTTGTATTCGGAAATACAAAAACATGAACTGCTACACTTGTGGCTTGTAGATCAGCTGAGAATATGAACGGTTAGAGTCCTTCGTCTGTTAAGTTAACACTTGAAACACTTAGCAATCAATTAGATAAACCACAACACCACCGGCTGAGTCGAGAGATGGCTCTCTGTCTTTAAGACAAGATTGTCCCCGTATATAGACTTTACGAAAGTGTGGACAATAGTCTCCCAAGATGAAACATCAAACTATCAAGTGTGCAAAGCCTACACAAATGATCTCAGCGAAGAACACGAATAATGAAGATTGCTAAGAGAATGATTGCTATCAGGAAAATCTGAACTTATTGTGATTTTGTGAACTTGTTTTTCTGTTCATATGTTCATATACGTTCTCATGTTCATCTATAGAATTGAGCCAAGGCTTCAATTTATAGGTGTGCAAGATGACCTCTTCAAGTGCCCCACAATGGCAATCAATTGTCATGTAATGGATGACATTTAACCAATTGCCATGTAATGGATGACATTTAACCCCCAAGTAATGCAGCAACATAATGGTCCAAGTAATGACCATTATTGGGTGGTTTCAATGCCATTGAAGCCCCTCAACAGCCAAACCTTAGGGATTCCGTCGAGCAAACACTGCCTGGGAAGCGCCGCGGCGCTGCAGCATTTAGCGCTGCGGCTCCAGAAAGCCGACGAACTTACTGCCAGTCACGCACTGCGGCGCTCCGGCGCCGCGGCCCAGTCCGGAGGTGCCGCGGCCCTTTTTCGACCCGTTCCATCTTACGCCTCTCACAATCCTTCATTCGTTTACCAACGTGGAACACTTGTCATTTAACAAATAACCATCCATCATTCTATGTCTCAAACATTTTACTTACGTACCAATATCTCTTTCATTAATGAAATTTACGATACTTGGCACTAAGATTGCACGTGTGTGGAAACGATATTTCCGACGTGCGGGGTCCAATTGTTCGAATCATAAATAATGGGATAACATTAATTCCACGTTAGTAAATTTCCAACAATTATCTCTTAGCGAGGACTTGCAACTTTCTGAAAGTTCTTTTGACACACAACAAATTTTCAGCTTTCTGGATTGGATATTATAGTTGAAGTTATTCTGAAATGACATATTCAGTTTAATTTACTCTTAACTTGTTTTAGTGTAAAATAAAATCTTACCCATTGAAATACCTATATATATATATATATTGCATTTAGTTTACATGCTATACATTTACACTTGATCCATATCATAATTTGGTTATTTGATAATTGTGACCATGGATGGATTTAGTCATGATAAATGTAATGAAGTCACTATTGGATATGTAAATCAATACGGAAAGTAAATAAATATTACAAGTGTTCGAAAGGATAAACAAATAGCCAATATTCAGAACTGTCGCAAACTTGTTGAGTGTTGAATCTTGATAACCTGAAATCAAGAAACACTAAATCTGGATTGTTACAACTGTGGCTGAGTCGAGAGATGACTCTCTGTCTTTAAGATAAGATTGCCCCGTATATATGCTTTTACGTTAACGGGCAATAGTCTCTCAAGATAAAA
This sequence comes from Anisodus acutangulus, assembly GCA_029783415.1. Lineage (NCBI taxonomy): Eukaryota > Viridiplantae > Streptophyta > Magnoliopsida > Solanales > Solanaceae > Anisodus > Anisodus acutangulus. Next base: position 33,128,905 of record CM056510.1, on the reverse strand, counting down.
CAACAACTAATCAACACTACAAAGCAAATAAGTTGATTCTGACGAAGAAAACAAACACGAAACGACTTGCTGAAGAATGGAAAAGGAAGGAAGAGTTTTCTGTTTGTCCACACGTTTCTGCTGCTCATGTTTTTGGACAGAATTTCAGTTGTTCTCTTTCTGTTTGTCTCTGTGTATATATCTTGTGTCTCTGCAATTGAGCCAAAAAGCTCCAATATATAGCATAAGGGGAGGGACTCCTCAACTGACAAGTAATGGCAGTTTATAGCCATTAGTGAGGGAGTTAATCAGTCAAGTAATGACTGATTTAATGAGCAACATAAAGGAGTTGTTAGGGAGGAGTTAAGGTGCAAAAGCCATTAGTGATGGAGTTAATCAGTCAAGTAATGATTGATTTAATGAGCAACATAAAGGAGTTGTTAGGGAGGAGTTAAGGTGCAAAAACTTTCTGCCTCCGTTGTTCCCAATTCCAGAAACTCCAGGGATCAAACTGTAAATATTAAGTAATTTGGGGTCCAAAGAGATAATATCAGAAGAAGCTCAAGTCCCAAGACCCGAGCCCGGACCGGACTGGACGGGACGGGCGGCACGCGTGTGGACTTAGCCTTGAACCCAAGCACATCTAGGTCCTCCCTCCTTCAAACACATGAGTTACCTCTTGGGGTCCCAAACCCTTAGCCAATTTTGAGACTTATAAAGAGAACAATTCTTCATTTTCCTACCGATGTGGTAGATTTGTCCCACACCATATTTCCATGCCTCAAACACCTTACTTCGTGGACCAATATCTCTTTCATTTCTCAACGAAATTTGACGATCCTTGGCCCTACGGTCATCTACTCACTTAGTAGATTATGCACGTGTGAAGAGACAAAGCCTCCAACATGCGAAACCCTAGTGTTTAAGTTATTAAATATGGATGGACGCAACAATAATAACATACTCAGTGTAATCTCACTAGATGAGGTCTGAGAAGAGTGTACGTAGACAGAAGGGTAGAGTGTACGAAGACCTTAGCCCTACCTTGAGAGGTAGGAAGGTTATTTTCGAAAGATCCTCGGCTCAAGAGAAAACATGACAAAAGGTCAGAGAAGGTTTGAATAAAGTAAAGTAAAGTAAATTAAAGAGATATAGAGTGCATGAAAAAAGTGAATGAAAAAAGTGAGCTAAAAAGAGAGTTTATTTAGTTAAAAGAAGGTGTTCTTCTGGTGGAGGTTTGTACTCAACATCTTGTCCATAGTTTGTTGAGTTATACGACGTAATCAGGTTGTTGTATCCTGGAGAGGACAAGTCAGAAAGATTATTGTTGGACCGATAGATTTGCTGCAGTGGGCTTGAATCTCCTTAAAGAGAGTGAGATATACGCGCCTCAACTTGAAGATGTTATTTTCTTCATTTTTATTTTTCAATTGTAATTGTATTTCAGTTGTATTATCACCTATAATTTAAAGGATATTCAATTACAACAATTGAAAAATCCGTGGACGTCAAAGTGGGAGATCTTAACAAGTCATTATTGGATATGTAAAGCAATACGGGAAGTAAATAAATATTACAAGTGTTCGAAAGGATAAACAAATAACCAATATTCGGAACTGACACAAGCTTGTTGAATGTTGAATCTTGATAACCTGAAATCAAGAAACACTAAATCTGGATTGTTACAATTGTGGTTAAGTCGAGAGATGACTCTTTGTCTTTAAGACAAGATTGCCCCGTATATATGCTTTTACGTTAACGGACAATAGTCTCCCAAGATAAAACAACAACTAATCAACACTGCAAAGCAAATAGGTTGATTCTGACGAAGAAAACAAACACGAAGCGACTTGTTGAAGAATGAAAAATGAAAAATGAAGGAAGAGTTTACGTTTTGTCCACTGTTTCTGCTCACGTTTTGGACAGAATTTGTTTCTCTCTTCTGTTTGTCTCTGTGTGTAGTCTCGTTTTCAGTCATAACAATTGAGCCAAAAAGCTCCAATATATAGCATAAGTGGAGGGACTCATCAATTGCTAAGTAATGACAGTTTATGGCCATTAGTGAGGGAGTTAATCAGCCAAATAATGGCTGATTTAATGAGCAACATAAATGAGCTGTTAGGGAGGAGTTAAGGTGCAGATTAATAAGCCACGTCCCACGACCCGAGACCATAGACCCGAGCCCGGACCTGACGGGACGGGCGGGCGGCGCGAGTATGGACTTAACATTGAACCCAAGCACATCTAGGTCCTCCATCCTTCAAACACATGGGTTACCCCTTGGAGTCCCAAACCCTTAGCCAATTTTGAGACTTATAAAGTGAAGAATTCTTCCTTTTCCCACCGATGTGGTAGATTTGTCCCACACCATATTTTCATGCCTCAAACACCTTACTTCATGGATCAATATCTCGTTCATTTCTCAACGAAATTTGACGATTCTTGGCCCTACGGTCATCTACTCACTTATTAGATTATGCACGTGTGAAGAGACAAAGCCTCCAACATGCGAAACCCTAGTGTTTAAGTCATTAAATATGGATGGACGCACCTCCCCACCAAAGGCAAATTTCCAACAGTCATTTCGGTTCAACGGTACTCATTTTAAGAGATTGAAGGGTAAAGTACTTTTCTACTTAAGTCTTCTCAATATATCTTATGTGTTAACTAAGAAGAATCCAAACAAAGTAGACAACTCTTTCATGAATGATGAAGAATTTATTTCTGTTCAAGAAAAAGTTGAAAAGTACGATGAAGATTCATACAAGTGTCGGTATTATTTACTTAATGGCCTATCTTATAAATTTTATGATAGAACTTACTCTAGTGTAAAGAAAATTTGAAAAGCGTTGTAGAGTAAATATGACACTGAGGAGGCTGGAGCGAAAAAAAATATGATGTTAGTATATTTTTTCGTTCCCAAATGGTGGACAACAAATCAGTGGTAGACCAAGCGTAGGACTTTATAATGATTGTTGGAGAGCTCAGGTTCGAGAAGATCAAAATTGGAGATAACCTTATTGTTTGTGGCATAATTGATAAACTTTCACCTTCAAGGACGGAATTTCAAAAAACTATTTGACACAAACAAAAGGAAATCTCTCTTGAGACGTTGATTATGCGAATCCGCATGTAAGAAGAGGCAAGGGGTCAAGATGCACTTTTGCAATCGGAAGAGAGCACCTTACATCCCAAATCTAATAAGATAAATTTAATTACTTTAGATAATGCTGCTCCTAATTCTCACAAAAATACTTTTATGAAGCCAAAAAATATTCAAGAAAAATAATGGTGGCAATAACTGAGCACAAAATCAACAAATTCAATATGGAGGACAATGCTTTGTCTGTGGTAAAAGTGGACATATTGCTTGATTTTACAAATTTCAAAAACATGATCCTGCACCTCAAGCAAACGTTACCGAAGAGCCACTTGTGACGGTGATAACATACATAAATATGGTGGAAATGTTGATGGATGGTGGGTTGATTCTGGTGCGAACCGTCATGTCTGCTATGACTAAGATTGGTTCAAAGTGTATACTCCTTTTGAGGAGTCCAACCATAATGCTTGGTGATTCTCACACCACTCAAATGCTTGAAAAGGTCGATGTCGAGTCGAGTCGAGCTTCACATCTGGAAGAATATTAACATTAAAAGAAGTATTTTTTACTCTTTTCATGAGCAAAAATTTGATGTCTAGTTTTCTTCTTAATAAAGCAAGCCTCAAACAAATTATTTAGTCTTATCAATATGTAATAGTGAAAAAAATGTTTTTGTGAAAAAGGAGTATGCTTGTGATAGGATGTTAAAGTTGAATGATGAAATGAATAAATTTGTTAATTCTGTTTACATGCTTTCTTCTACTAATTTTGGCAAACTCATTTGTGTCATATTAATAATCGTTATGTAAAAATCACGAGTAGTTTAGGATTAATCCCAATGATTAAAAAGGATTTTGAAAAGTGTAAGACTTGTAGTAAAGCCAAAATCACTAAAATGCCTCATTTTCAAGTTGAAAGAAAAATCGAATTGTTAGAGTTAATTCACACTAATATTTGTGAATTTAGAGAAATTTTAACTCGTGGAGGAAATAGATATTTTATCACTTTTATTGATGATTTTCTAAGTATACATACATGTTCTTGACGAAAGATAAAAGTGATGTTTTTTAAAAATTTAAAGTTTTTCTCCATGATGTTGAAAATCAATTTGGTAGAAAAATAAAAAGAACTAAAAGTGATAGAGGCCGTGAATATGAGTCTAATGAGTTTAATTCTTTTGTTAGATCATTGGGAATAATTCATGAAATTACTTCACCTTATTCTCCGACATCTAATAGTGTAGCGGAAAAAAATAAAACTTTGGTTGAGTTAACAAATTCATGCTTGTTGAGTCAACTGTACCTTTAAATTTTTGGGATGAAACTATTTTGATTGTTTGTTATGTGTTGAATCGTGTGCCTCGTAAAAAGACAAAGTTAACACCATTTGGGTTGTGAAAAGGTTACAAATCAAATTTGAGATATTTAAGAGTTTGGGGTTGTTTAGCCTAGGCAAGGCTAATGAATTCCAAAATTTTAAGTTGGGTAAAAGAGTAACTTGTGTTTTTCTTAGTTATGCTTCAAATTGTAAAGCATATAATTTTTTTAGTCTTAAAGATAATATTATAATAAAATCAAGTGATGCTATTTTTCATGAAAATAAATTTCCATTTGATTCTAAAAATAGTGAGGGTCATAGGACTAAAGAAAATATTTTGTCACTACCTAGTTCTTCTACGTTTTGAAAAATAAAAAAATGATGATTTTGAGTTAAGAAAAAGTAAAAGAGCTAGAGTAGAAAAAGATTTTGGTCTTGCTTTTTATGTTTTTAATGTTAGAGACGACCTTCTCAATTTACAAAAAAAAATTATCTTCACATGATGCTATTTTTTTAAAAGATGTTTAATTGATGAAAAGGAATCACTAATTTCTAATAAAACTTGAAATTTAGTTGATCTACCACCGGGTTGCAAAATAATTGGTTGCAAATGAGTCCTAAGAAAAAAGTTAAAACCGGATGGTTCAATTAATAAATGCAACGCTAGACTAGTTGCTAAGGGTTTTAAGCAATTAGAAGGCCTAGAATTTTTTGATACTTTTTCTTCGGTAACTAAAATTACATCCATTAAACTTGTAATTGTTATTGCTGTAATTTTTTATTTACATATTCATCAAATGGATGTAAAAATTGCCTTTTTAAATAGGGACCTAAATGAGGAGATTTATATGGAATAACCTGAAGATTTTGTTGAAGTATGCCAATAAAGCAAAGTGTATAAACTTACTAAATTCCTATATGGCTTGAAACATTCACCAAAGAAATGACATGAGATATTTAATTCCTGCGTGATTGAAAATGATTTTAAAACATACGAGTGTGATAAGTGCATCTATCATAAGTCTTGAAATAATTCACATGTTATTGTTTGCCTCTATGTTGATGATTTATTGATCTTTGGCTCTAACATGCATGTTATTGGTGAAACTAAAAGTATTATTAGGAGCCATTTTGATATGAAAGATCTTGGTGGGATAAATTTTATTCTTGAAATAAAAATTACTAAAATATGTGATGTAGCGCCTTGTGATACTTTTCATACAAAATATTACGCTCCAGTTTGTCTTAGATTTTGAAGTTGAAATTTGAAACTTGAAAATTTGAGTTTTTGAAGTTGTGATTTTGGAACTTGAAGTTGTGTTTGGACATGCATTATAATTGAAAAAATAAATAAAATTTTGTGAGTGGAAGTGAAATTTCTCCCCAAAGCTTGTCTGAACTAGTTTTTGAAACTTGAAAATATTTTGAAGATAAATTTTCAAAATCTGATTAAATTTCAGGGTCAAACAGATATTTAAAGATAAATTTTTAAAATTTAATCCAAAATCTATAGTCAAAGGGTAACTAAAATTCAGGTGAGATTTATTTTTTTGTTAACTTGGTCAATGTGGAATAAATGTTATGTGACAAAAAATAGAAATACAATTGTATGGTAAATCTTAAAGTTGAATGATTTTTAGGTGGAAAAATAATTGTGCGGTAAATTCTAAAATTAAATGACCTTTATATGATAAAAATAAAAAATTAATTTTCTATGATAAATTCAAAGTCAGATAACGATCTATAAATTTACTCAAAAATATTTTAAATAATTATGGACGTTATATAATAAATTTGGTTTTAAAGTTTGATGAAAAATAGAAATGTGAAAAAAATGAGGGAGAGGAAGAGAAAAAACAGTGTTTTTAAAAATAAATTTTAAAAAAAAGTGGTTTTGGGGGGAATGGGAGCAGGTGGGGTGAGATAATTTGGCGGGTCCCACATTCTAAAATTAATTAAATAATCCCCTCACACAACTAACAATAGTTGTGCTGCCTTACCCAGAATAAAAAATTTCATGTCTTACAACTTATGTTTACATAATGGAGAAAAAGCATAAAATTGTGAAAATTGAACTCCTTCTTAGGTATATATATATATTGTAGCAATCAGTAGTAAAACATCATTGAAAAGCATAACAAAAATGATATTTCAAATCACTCACGTCATCATTTCTTTGATTAAAGGGCAATTATAGTCTCAGTCAAAATGTTGCTTTTTCGAAAAGATTCCCTACCATATAATTCGGGCAAGAGCTAAACGTTAAAGGATTAAAGTTATAAAAAGGAAATTACTTAAAGCCAAGAACATGAGTGAAGCAACTAAATACTCCATATAGGACATGTCTGTTCCAGAAAAGGGCAAAAAAGAAAGGAAAACGATTGCTGTGGAAGTGGAAGTGGGATGAAAAGAAGGCGGAGCAAGCAAAGCATACAATGATTAAATGAAATTATGTAAAACCAAAAGAACTAACGAAAGTGATGAAAAAGAAATCAATGAATGTGGTGCATCAGATGATGTTGTTCACCCCTTAGCTAGAGATTTGGGGTTCGAGTTCTTAATAGGAAGCGCTTCTCCGAATGAGTCCTACGCGACGCAAATTCGAATATAATCGGACTCCATTGACGCAGATACCGAGTGGGCAAAGCGCAAGTAAACAAAGTGTTTTACAAAATGGAACTTAGCTAATGTTAAAGAGTTACGATTATTCTAAACCATCGGCAAATAAAATGTTTTAAGTTTTAGAAATTCGACGTTCAAGGCAAAATGGTACTTAACAGAATTAATACTTTAATTAAAATGTTTTAAATCTTTAAATATTAGTTCTACCAAGTTGCACGATTAAATAATAAATTTGGTATTCAAAATGGTTAATTCATTATAAAATGTGCCAAAAAATTTTAATAACAAAAAATGATAGTAATGCTTTGGATATTAATCACATGTACGTACCACGTCATATGACACTATTTGAATAATTATTTGATCCGTGTATTATATGAGTGGTGGTGGGAAATTTTTATCGACAAATAGTTAAAAAGTTAACATGAGGGTGGAAAAATCACATCAAAATATTGATCTTGTTTAGTAAAATGAATTAGATTTTGAAAATTGTACAAATTTGAAAGAAATAATCTCTTTGATTATTTTCATTAATTGAAAGGTTATTTATACAAGCTACATATTTCCGTAATATGAGAATCATATTCCTATTCTATTTCTAAATCCTTATTCTACCATAATTCTAACTATACAATTATAGTAAGTGTATAACACTAATTAAGGTAACCTTTACACTACAATATATTAATCATATATACCAAATATACATGATGGGATATCGTTTTCATGTGATCCTGGGTCGCATACATTCACCGAATTTGCCTTTGTCAAATTTGCTCCCGAGATGGGCCAGTTTGGCCAGATTTCACGACTTTGCCTGTGAGATACACTGTTGTATATTGGGTGTATATCACATGTATATTGCTCTGTCTAACACACCCCCGCAGTCATAGCGGGCCGTTTTCGAACGCTGAGACTGTCCTTAAAATCTTCAAAGAGAACCGCTGGTAGACCCTTTGTAAAGATGTTTGCAATTTGATAACGAGACGAGTCATGGCATACGCGAACGTGACCCTTTGCAACCGTTTCATGGACAAAGTGAATGTCCATTTGGATATGCTTGGTGCGTTGGTGTTGAACTGGGTTACCTGAAAGGTAGATGGCACTAATGTTATCGCAATATACCAAGGTTGCCTTTTGAATGGGACAATGAAGCTCCAAAAGCAAATTACGTAGCCAACATGATTCGGAGACCACATTCGCTACCCCTCGATATTCTGTCTCTGCACTTGAGCGTGATAGAGTTGCCTGACGCTTTGCCGACCAGGAGACCAAGTTGTTGCCAATGAACATACAGTAGCCAGAAGTCGACCGTCTGGTGTCGGGACAACCACCCCAATCAGCATCCGTGTAAGAGACAAGTTTGGATGTAGATGAAGGATACAAGTGCAACCCATAGTCCAGTGTCCCTGAATATACCGAATGATGCGTTTGATTGCATTCATGTGCTCAACTCTGGATCATGTATGAATAAACACAATTGCTGAACCGCACACGTATTATTCGGTCTGGTAAAGGTAAGCTACTGGAGGGCCCCTACAAGACTGCGATAGCGGGTCGGGTCCTCGTATGGTGCACCTGCTGCGGCACTAAGCTTGGGGTTTACATCAACTGGCGTGGAAGTGGACTTACAGGATGACATCCCAGCCCTCTCTATGATCTCAGCAGCATACTTTCGTTGAGACAAAAATAAGCCACCTGAATGACGCTTGACGGCAATTCCCAAAAAATAACTCAAAGGCCCTAAGTCTTTCATAGCAAACTCAGAACTGAGCATGGTCATGATAGACTGGCGCAAGGCATCGGAAGAGGCAGTCAAGATGATATCATCCACATACAACAGAATGTAGGCCAAGGACGAACCACTGCGGTAGATGAACAAGGAATTATCTGACCTGCAGTGAGTGAACCCAACAGTTGAAACGAAGTCAGCAAATCTCGTATACCAGGCCCGTGGAGACTGCTTAAGCCCATATAAGGACTTTTTCAATAAACAGACATGATGGGTTAGGATTCCTGAAACCCAACGGCTGATGCATATAGACTGTTTCTTTGAGGTCACCATGTAAGAAGGCATTCTTGACATCCAACTGATAAATAGGCCAAGTCTTTGAAAGAGCCAAGCTAAGCACCGTGCGAATAGTAGCCGGCTTGACCACCGAACTAAACGTCTCACCACAATCTATCTTTTTCAAACTGCTGAGTCTTACCATCACCCACAAGTCGCGCCTTATGTCTAGCAAATGACCCATCTGAAATCTCCTTATGAGCAAAAATCCACATAGACCTGATAACATTAATACCATATGGACGGGGCACCAACTCCCACGTCTTATTATCAATAAGAGCATTATATTCATCAGTCATAGCAATTTTTCAATTAGGGTCATCTAATGCGGACACATGATTGCGGGGCAAGGGGGATTTATAGACATCAGAATGTAAATTAAAATGTCTTTTAGGTGTAAAAATACCCCGCTGACTACGACTGACCGGTCTATGACTCGTGGAAGAATTGAGGAAATTTTGGGAATTTTCTGGGCTCGGGACGGACTGGCCAGCAGGCAGTGGGCATGTTGGCCCAAATCGGTACCTGGAATAAACATCTGGACCAGTTCCAGGTGGTTTGGGCGGCCCAATTCTTTGGGGTGATCAAGTAACTAGAAACGATTACTGCGATACGATGGGTCCGGTAGGCGATGGGCCTTGGAGGATTTTGGATGCGGAATATGTTCGAAAAATTCCGAATAATATACGGGGATATTTGGTCATCCAAAAAATTATACGACCTAGGCTCGGGAGTATGAACTTTCGTAAAAAGAAATTGGGTTTCACCAAAAATGACATGGCGATTAATTATGATTTTCTTGGAGGATAAATCAAAACATTTATAAGCACAATGATTCGACGGATAACCCAAAAATACACACGGGGTAGACCGATCCTGAAATTTGTTAATTGTGGTGGATGGGAATAACGGATAACACAAGCACCCAAAAATCCGAAGATGAGAATAATAAGGGTTCTTATTATATAGGATTTTGAGGGGGGAAGAATATGTCAGACCTTTAGAAGGAATTATGTTAAGGAGATATGTGGCCATTTGTAGAGCATGATGCCAAAAATATGGAGGTATGAAAACATGAATTAAGAGAGTTCGAACAATGTTATTTATGGAACGAATTTTGCGTTCGGCTTTCCCATTTTGTGAAGATGTATGAGGACACGAAAAAAGAAAATTGATCTTATTATTAGCACAGATTTCCCGAAACTCCCTATTGTCATACTCTTTTCCATTATCACATTGAATATTTTTTATTTCTCTTTCGAATTGAGTACGAATGAACGCTCTAAATTTGATGAAGACGGAAAACACTTGTGATTTATTCGCAATTGGAAACGTCCACAAAAATCTCGAATAATCATCTAAAAAGAGAACATAATATCGATGACCCAATGAACTAAGAACATGAGACGTCTATAAGTCGCTATGAATAATATCAAATGGCATTGAAGTATGAGAATTGGAGTCTACAAATGGCAACTTAACAATTTTTCCTAATGAACAAGACTGACAAAGTGGAGTACGACTCGTACCCTTACAAGAAATAAAACTATTTTTATCTAAAACTGATAAAATAGAAGATCCCGGATGACCCATACGAGCATGCCACATGGAAGGAGAGATGACTACAAAAGCTGATGGCAAGGCTTGACTCGATGGACTGAAACCAGGCATAATAGGATACAGATCCCCCCTACTATCACACCTCATGAGATGACTCCCCGTCTTGAAATCCTTCACAGAGAAACCAAAATGATCAAATTCAACGGAAACAGAAATGTCAGTAGTGAACTTTCGGACATACACTAAATTTTTAAATCAATTTAGGAGCATGTAAAGTATTTTTCAAGAGAAGGGGTGGATTGGGAGGAGACAACGTTTTCTGACCATACCCTAGAATTAGAATAGAACTGTCATTACCAACAATTATCCCCCGAGGGGTGCTCAAATTAGAATAAGATGAGAGAGTACATGATTCGGAAGTCATGTGAGTAGTGGCACCGGTGTCCATATACCAATTTGGGTCCGGTTGAGTTAACCCCAATGTGTGCATCACGGCCTCGATATCGGTTTGAGTGGGGCCTGCTGCATGATGGGCTTGCGGAGGTCGGGGCCCAAGAATTCCTGTCCGTGATGGAGCTAGGCCGTAGCTGCTGCTGCCATTCTTCTTTGGGCCAGCTGGCGATGGGCCTCGGCCGGGTGTTGGGCTGAGCGTTGGCCAACCCACCGGCATTTGGAATTGGCTGTTGGATTGTAGGCTGGCGGCCCACGGTCCCTTGCCCGGCCCATTGCCATGGGCCCCACTGCTGGGCCCAGGGGGGTGGTGAGCCACTGTTCGAGGATGGGATCCACCGCCGCTAGCGACCACCGAAACCTCCACGTAACCGCGCAGCGTTTGCCCCCGCGGTTTTTGTTATTATTCTTGCGACTATTCTTGCCGCCACCATGATTATGGTTTTGGCCCGAATTATTAACAAAATCCGAAGAACTAGGAGAGGACGCCACCATGACGACGGGGCTTGCTCCGGTAGCAGCCTTTTTAGCCAAATCGGCTTCTTCCAAAGTAAGTATGGAGCGGGCTTGATAGAAGTCAGGAAGAGGGTTGCTTTGGTGAAGGAGAGTTCCAACACCATTATAGGCCTCCGAAAGACCGGCAACCAACTGTAGAACTGGACGATTATTAGTTATCGGTGCGCCAACATTCCGGAGTTGATCCGCCAACTCCTTTAGTTTCTTGCAATATGCAGAAACGTTCGGAAATTTGTCCATTCAAACTAGGGAGAATTCCTGCTCGAGTGTGACGACACGTGAATGTTGGTTGTCTTGGAATATGTCACGCAATCTATTCCATGCAGCCATAGCCGTGGTATCCGGCTCAATAATCGTCTATAGAAGGTCAACCGAAATAGTGGCGTAGATCCACCGGAGAACGGTAGCATCAAGAGTAATCCATAACTCAGGATCCTCCACAGGAAGAGGTCTAGCGGGAGGAATGATGTGATGAAGAACTTGATGGGAGATAGCGTGAATTTTAAACAACTCCGCCCACGTCACATATTGGACGTTTTCCATCTCAAGGACAATAGGGATACTGGTCTTGACGTTAGAAACCATGAGGGCATGATGATAATTGTTCATAGACATATTGAAAGAACAAAGAAGGAAGGGAAATTTAAGAGAGGTGTTTTTGAGAGCGGAAGACGAATTTTGGAAGAGAAAAACTTTTGTTTAGACATAGTCTCTTGATACCATGAAAGAAATAATCCCCTTGATTATTTTCATTAATTGAAAGGATATATATACAAGTTACATATTTCCATAATAAGAGAATCCTATTCCTATTCTATTTCTAAATCCTTATTCTACCATAATTCTAACTATACAATTATGGTAAGTGTATAACACTAATTAAGGTAACCTTTACACTACAATATATTAACCATATATACCAAATATACATGATGGGCTATCGTTCCTTTATGTAGCAGTCCTTTCTTCATACATTCCTTTGGATCTGCCCATTGTTGAAGCTCAGAGATGGGCCAGTTTGACCAGATTTCACTGCTTTGCCTGTGATATACACTGCTGTATATTTGGTAAATATCACATGTATATTGCTCTGTTTAACAAAATTATATAAAAATAATTAATTTTATTTAGAAGATCATGTCGAGCATTTCTAGATGATTTAAAATTCTAAGAGTTCAAATAAATTGGACAAATAAGTAATATTTAGAATTATTGGAGGTAGATATAAATCACCAACTAATGGAGAAATAAAATTATTAGCGGGATGGTACTAAGCATCTCTGAATGACGTAAAAATAGTAAGTATGCGATATAAATTAACTGGGTAGAGGCAATATTTAGAATTATTACAAAATTCATTAACACTGAATCTCAATTTCTTTTTTCTGTAATAGGCAAAAGTTAAATAAGTGAAAGGTGTGTTGGGGATGGTGGGAATTCATTCACATTTATTTGGAGGTCTCGGGGTTCTATCTTGAAAATAAAGAATATTTCCATAATAAATTTTGAAAAAGAAGTATTTTTTGGTAGCCCTTGGGCCTATTAAGAAAAACAGGTCCATTCATTGGGATGAACAACATCGAAGGAGTATAACTTGAATTCAAGAGATATGGAAATGGAGACAATTATGAGAGGAAATGGTCGAATATGATCCTTTATAAATTAAACGGACTTGTACGTTATTTTAAATTTCTTATGTATAAATATAAAGGTATTTTATAAAAAAGATATAAAACTAAAAACACTTGTGTAAAGGTACAAAACCAATTGACCAGCCGGCCAGGTGAGGGCAACTTGCAAACACTCCATATGATCTTAGAGGTAAATGGTTTTCATTATTGTCCAATAAATAACCTTATGCACAAATTGCAAGAGAATGATTTCATATTACAACAACTACTCCAATTCATATTTGGCCCATTATAGTTTAGCTTTGGTTTCTGAGATCTGCTTGGACTCTAGAGGATAACCATTAGAGTTAGGCAATTGCAATTCCAAATCAACTGATATACTGGACTGGTTCTTCTCTTTAGTTACTTCTATTTCAATCTCGTCTGTACTTGTCTCCATCTTTTTGCCCCACAAAAAGCCGTAGAGCCCAACCACTACTATGATTGACCCTACAACTCTGATATATCAACAAATGATCTCGTTAAAATGGTCAAGGAAATGCGAAATCTTTTACTAAGAAATTATAATTAGCTTTGGATATGAAATTAAAGAAAAGAATTGGCTATACTTACACTCCAAGGTATAATTTCTCACGAAGCAACGTCCAACTGAGAAATACGGAAATAACTAACAACAAGGGATTGAACATTGCTACATATAAAGGACCTTTTTTCTCAATGCACCACAAGCTTAGGTAAAATGCAAATGAAGTGCACACAACTCCCTGTTGTCAACATCAATAAAACTTATCATCATAAGCAAATTAGTAGATTCGTTTATATAAATTTTATTATTATAGAGAGGAGAAATTTTTTATAGTAACTTGTATAAGAAGAATAGTACTCCGTACAAAAAGTGAAAGAGTCGTACATTATAGAGAACTGAGATAACTCTTATAGGATTTAAAGCCCATTCAGAAAATTTTGGGACGACGCAAATGCCAATGATGACGCTCTCTACACTTGCCATTAAGCACATCAACGTTATGCATGTATATGGAGCTGCATACCTCTCGCTTACCCTTCCCTAATTAATCCAAAAACAATAAAATGGGAAGGTAAGAACTAGAAAAAAAATTGACCAATCAAACATGAGAAAACTGGAATATATATATATATTTTCCTCCATAGCAAACACACTCTTAGTCCTTAACAATTTCTTAAAATATCTGAGATAGCCACGATATTTGTAAATTTTGTGTTGGGAAAAAAACTTAAATTTGAACTAGAAGTGAAAAAAGGGAAGGGGAGTAGTGTTACCTGAATGATTAACCAAATGGCAGCAGTGAGACTGGACACTATAAGTAAAAAAGGTCCCAAAAGGATGTTGGAATGGGCAGAATTGACATCTTTGCCTGTATTTTCTGCATATTTCCAGTGAAATCCCAATTGACCAATCACCACTTTGCCATGATATAATGACAATAACATGGCACCTCCAACACATATTATCGTCCCCCAAAACTTGGCTTGTCCTGCTATACTTCTTAACCCCAATTTTTCAACCCTGCCAAAAAAAAAAAAGATTAAAGTTATTCGCAATTACATATTTATCTCGTTCCAATTTGATTTTACTTGTGAATTGTAAACAAATTGTAGAGAAATTAATTACCCCAAGGGTACGGCTATGAGAAAGGTGAAAGCTGGGATTAGATTATCAATGGCGGAAGCAACTGTTGGAGTTGAATTAGTTAACCCAATGAAATATGCATATTGGTTCGATGTTATCCTGCATATTTCACGTAAAAAGAAGGTACAAACAAGTTATAATAAGAAGTATAATTACCACACATCAATTACGGCTCAATCCCAAATAAATTTGATCTAGTCGATGATATGATCTCCAATTTGTCATATCGCTTTATTTAAGCCGCTTGCCTCCTAACTAAAATACTACAGTTAGTTAGATTATATTGTATAACAAGGGGAACGGGCCTTTTGTTAATTAAATGACGAGAAGGGTAAAATTCATAATCATCCATTTTTCAATTCCTATAATAGAAAAGAAAATCATTGGCATATACATGTGAAACTCCATGATATTATCATAAAATTTTACTTGTACAGTTGAAACTCTGGTGACCAGTAACGTTATTTCTACATTTGCCCTCGAAGAATGATGGCATATATTTTGCAGACGAGATTTATTACATTTATGTGTAGACGGCCCTTAGTAAATTTGGTAATTGAATGGACCACTTCACAGTTTCAGAAATTATATAATTTCAATTTCCCTTTTTTGAGTTGAATAAACAAACTTGCCTTTCACTAAAATATAAAAGAACAAACAGAGCAAAAACAAAAAAGCTCAACAAACAGATTTGTTCAGTCCTTTATAGTAAATAAAGCTGTTAGTGTCTTTCCTTTTTAGTCAACTAAAAAATAGTGTTTCTTTCTATATTTATTAAATTTTCTAATTACAAGACAAGTTTAACACCACAAGATTTAAAAGACATCACGCATCTTTAATTTCAGACCACAAGATTCAAAAATCTCTCTTTGTTTCTTAAATTTCGTGTCAAGTCAAACTAAGACACTTAAATTAGAATGGAATGAATACTATATTTTTTAACAGAAAAGAAAATGCTTACCCGAAAATAGAACATAAAAATATCTGAAAAAGAATAGAGGGTGTCATCTTGGGTCTTGTTTTCCTGTCAAGATGAGGAAAAGAGAAATACCAAAGAAGAAAAAAGGTGAATTAATAGACAACCATAAATATTATGTTATCTCCAATTGGCAGGACAAATAAGGTATAGACATCAAACTAAATTTGCCAAGAAAAGATCAATTATCATTGGATTGGTTTTCATTCAGTGTTTGATATCCATTTGGAATCGGATCGCGTAAAGTCAATTAAGGATAAATGTTTCTTAGCGAAAATTTTACTATTCTCATGATTCGAACCCAAAATCTCTATCCTTTTCATTCACTATAACAGTTGGTGATCCACTTGACTATAATTTGTATAGTTCTTTGCGCATGACATTAGTATCGTAAGCTCATCAGTTACTACTAGCTACGAAACAAAATTAATAAGAAGAGAATTATGCACGCTCAATAGGAAAAAAACGAAAGGTATTTTTTACTGTATAACAGCCCACCGAAACAATAGTCGACAAGTGTATATATACATAATTAGTACTATATATTTTTATATATTTGGCTAGCATTTTGCAATTATTTTGATCGAGCTCCTAAATATTTTAAAAGCCAAAAGAAAAAAGAAAGAAATTAACTTCTTCATTGGTCCCGATTTTCTGGGCTTAGATTAATTCGATCAGAAGTTTAAGAAATAAGAAGAATCATATGAATAAATTTAAAACTAAAAACTAAACTTGCAATTTGCTTTGAATCCAACAGACCTACAATAATCATGTTAATGGCAAAAGATAATGTAAGAGTATTTAGTTTCCAAATATAAATATATTTTCTTTTAAATAGACAAAAAAAATTGCCAAATAAATTGGGAAGAGATGAGAAACTAATTAAAAACCCAACGTCCTAAAGATATGAATGTATGTGAGTTGTAACAAGCGCAGAAAAAAGTATTGCTGATTAACCCGAAAACAGACAAAAGAGAAATACTAACAAAACTGCGGAGTGCTGTAATTTACGGGCCACTAAATAATTATATAGTCATTTCCAAGAAACAATTCCTCGAAAGTCGAAACTGAATAACTGATTGACTAAGTAGTGGTAAGCTTTTTGTTATTGTACGTACTTCAAATAGTAGCATTTCTGACTAAACTGCATACTTTATACTGTAATTGTCAAATAAAATATTTTTCGAAAGACAAATGAGCCAAAATTAATCCGAGGAATAGTTCCCAAGTCCTACCATCTCCACGTAGGATTCAAAAGGAAATTTTAATTGACTATAAAATTTGGTTTGCAATGGAATAAAAAGGTGCCATTTTATTAATTGATTATCCTCCGGAAAAAGAATATTAATTGTAATTAATTATCCTTCTAAAACTATTGTGTGCTGATATAATCTAGATGGAATAATAAAATCGTGCATAATTAAATTCTGCATAATTAATTTTTACATAACTAATCATGCATTATTAATACATACAGAACTCTAACCAATGACCAAACAACCTTTTTGGGTTTCTCACTATCACCTTTTCTCCAGATGTCTTTCTGTTCCCCCGTATGACGTTAAAAAAAAACTTGAAAATTGTAGATAGGAAGAAGGTGTACCTCTCCAAGAAGAAAGCAAAGGGAGCAATGGAGATGGTGGCAAAAATAGGCTTATATGCCGATTGAACGAAAGGATTCATCCCACCATCCATCACTAGCTTTGTTATTATTATCATTCCAGCAAACCCTAATTGAACTATCACCATCACCACAAAAGCCAACAAATCGTTCCCCATTTTCTTCCTTCTTGATCGATCACCCAATAAATAACACTACTTCAATAGTTCAATGGGTGGGAAGAGATTTGAAAGGTGATTGATTAATGGTGTCTGATAATAGGCGTATGGAACTAAGTATATATTTATAGGATGGTAACCTAGCTAACTAGTAGAAGAAATATGTTAAGGAACTAGCTAGCAAGGGAGGAAGGAGAAAGAAAATGTAAGATATTTTCTGAACGACCACATATATACACATGTATATATAACAACAACTCATTGCATGGTGTACATTTGTCATCATAATTTTTTTGATAAGTCATTTAAATTATCTCACAAAAAGATGGGACTTTTAGCTATTTAAATGTTTGATTTTCTAATTTATATAGACTAAATTAGAAATAAAGAAAGATCAGACCCTATAGATGCATTAGATTTTTCAATTTGGTATGAAACTATTCCTAATCCTTTTTTGTTAATATATAATTATATCTCAAACAAGTAACTAGGTGAGTTGTTTTACTATTTTGACAAGTGAATTTTTTTGGGGCCCTTCTCTTTTTCTTTTTGTTCTATTCCTTTTCTTCTTCACCGCTACCCACTTGGCTTCTCCTACGGCAACAACTTCCACCATTGATATGGCATCTCTGAAATTTCCAATATTTTTCAGATGGAATGCGTGTTTGGTTTTATATATTTTAGGTGGTAATAGACACCATATATTCTAATAAGAAAATTTTGTATAATTACTTTTTTCTATTCAAATTATCATGATTATAAGAGATGCAAGAAAAGGATTATTATTGCCCCCGGGGCACAGGCGAGTTGGTAAGTGACAAGGTGATTGGGGTATAACCACTCCGACGTCGCGGGTTCGAATCCGTGTGGTGACAGTCTTTGCTGAAATATTGCAAGGGTTGTTGCTGGGTTCGTGTCCCGTTGGTCCTCTCCCTTGCAGGGTTGCCACTCGCACATATCCCTCGATTTACATCCCACCTGGCCAAGAAATCTTTAATACAGATGGAATTTCGCCTTCGGAACTTTCCCCTTCACAAAGAAAAGGATTATTTTTATTGTGCACACTATATTTTATTGTACTTCTTACATCTGGCTGTGTGCATTGCCCGGCTGTATGCATGTGCTTAGTCTGACTATTGTCTCAAGTAGATTCGAAGTCTGAGAAATTTACTTATTTAATATTTGATGTGAATTTAAAGTATTGAATGTTTTCAAATTTCACAATAGCATTTCCTTTATTTAGAAAGTACGTAACAAGTGTTCTAAACTACATTTAATTTATAAGACACAATTCAGATTATGCATTAGTAAGTAATTACAAGTAAACCTTTTAATAACCATTAACTGATAATCTAATAAAGATGACAATAAACCTGTCACAAGTTAAAATTCAGTATTAATAATATAAAAAGATCTTTATAATAGCAGTGTGTACAAATTTTGCTGATATTATATTTCATTTCAAGCGTTAGCTTAATCAGTTCTTTAGCTCAGAGTAAATTAAAATTGGATTCATTTCAAAATATATAGCATGTTGCAAGTTTTTCCGTTTCAAGACCAACAAAGTACTTATAATAATTTTAGCAAAGTAATTAATATGTTGAACATTTGAAGCAAAACAAAAAAAAATAGAGATGAAATGGCATTGAAACAATTTTAGACCAGATCTCAAATTATGTCTCGAGTGAAAAAGGTATATATGTGTCGTCAACCTTGTGTATACAATTCGATCTTATAAAGCATTTATAAGAAAAGGTGAAATTGTATTATGAATTCCCGAGTAATAAATAGACAGACAATAAAAACGAGAAATTGCTTCTACTTGATCCGACTATCGTGAAAATAAATTATATCAGCCGACTTAGAAAGAAGAACAAAAAAAATCAAGATAGTAATAGAAACATACATATATACAGTATATTTTTGCATAGTGTTTGAGTAAGATTAATTACCTGTTGGATATTGTAAAGCAGTACGGGAAGTAAATAAATATTACAAGTGTTCAAAAGGATAAATAAATAGTCAATATTCAGAACTGCCGCAAGCTTGTTGAGTCTTGAATCTTGATAATCTGAAATCAAGAAACACTAAATCTGGATTGTTACAACTGTGGCTGAGTCGAGAGATGGCTCTGTGTCTTTAAGACAAGATTGCCCCGTATATATGTTTTTACGTTATCGGAAAATAGTCTCCCAAGATAAAACAACAACTAATCAACACTACAAAACAAATATGTTGATTCTGACGAAAAAAACAAACACGAAACGACTTACTGAAGAATGAAAAAGGAAGGAAGAGTTTCTGTTTTTGACACTGTTTCTGCTCACGTTTTTTGACAGAATGTGTGTTGTTTCTCTCTTCTGTTTGTCTCTGTGTTTATATGTGTTGTCTCATTTTTCTGGCCTCACACAATTGAGCCAAAAGGCTCTAATATTTAGCATAAGGGAATGGACTCCAACTGCCAAGAAAATGGTTGTTTATGGCCATTGAATGAGGGATTAAATCAGCCAAGTAATGGTTGTTTATGGCCATTGAAGGAGGGAGTTAATCAGCCAAGTAATGGCTGGTTAATGCACAATAACGCCCCCAAAAATCAACTCCAAAGAGATAATATCAGAAGAAGCCTAAATCCCAAGTCCCAAGTCCCGTGACCCGTGACCCGAGCCCGGACCGGACCGGAAGGGATGAGCGGGCGGCGGTGCGCGCGTGGGCTTATCCTTGAACCCAAGCACATCTAGGTCCTCCCTCCTTTAAACACATGGGTTACCTCTTGGGGTCCCAAACCCTTAGCTAATTTTGAGACTTATAAAGAGAACAATTCTTCCTTTTCTCACCAATGTGGTAGATTTGTCCCACACCATATTTCCATGCCTCAAACACCTTACTTCGTGGACAAATATCTCTTTCATTTCTCAATGAAATTTGACGATTCTTGGCCCTACGTTCATCTACTCACTTAGTAGATTATGCACGTGTGAAGAGACAAAGCCTCCAACATGCGGAACCCTAGTGTTTAATTCATTAAATATGGGTGGACGCACCTCCCCACCAAAGGCAAATTTCCAACAATCCCTTCTTGAAAGAGATTTTGGCGCACACACAAGGTGCCTACTTTCAACAATCTTTCAGCGAAAAGATATTGCATCAGGAGAGGTAGCTTCTGCTTTGAACCTTCCCTAGTTGAATACCATCGGACTTACTTACTGCGCGGTGAACGTGATGTCTTGAACCGTCAGTGTTTAGTGTAAGTCAAGACAATGATACCAACACAATAACTCTCCTTATTCATTTTCATTCTTATTGTTTTGTCCGTTGTGGCCATGGACACACTTGGATTCTTAAATGCGTTCATTTGAGGCGGCTTGTCCTCGCACTTAAATAGGTTATCTCCTATAAGGTAGCCTGCTATACCCCACTTCACAAGTGTTAGGAATCATTAAAAGTTTCTCCAACCTTAACCTAAACCGTTTGATGATCGTTAAAGCTTTAGAAGCTTAACATTTACCCACCATGCAGGTAGTACTTTAATGTCTATCGCGCGAACAACTTTGGATTCATGTTTCCCTACATAAATCATCATCCGAAGTGCTCTTGCTTCCACCGAAGCGCTCAACTGAACCTTTTGCAGCTTAGTTTTCCCATTGAACCAAATTCTTGGGATCTCCAGTCAGTATGGTTGGGTTACCACTGCAAATGTTCGTATTGTTTGGGTTTTTAAGCTCATTCCCCTAGACAGGCAGAATACTTGATCTCCGGTAGTCCCTTAGTTAAAAAGGTTCGCTATATCATTTGATTAGTAATAAATGAAGTGACACACATGATGATCAACTGCCATACGATCTTATTCTCTGACAAATCCTGACAGATATGTCCAGACGCTGTCATCCGTGTCCTTTCTGAAGCCGACCGGCTAGCCACAATGTATAACTGATGAAGGCACGGGTTTCTCCCAAGATAAAGGAGGTCCTCTAAGGAGTCGTGAAGTTACTCAACTTTTTTCATGCTTTGTATAAAGCGATAAACTCTAATTCCATCATGAATCGGCCGATGTAAGTTTGCTTAGAGGATTTTTCAAGACCCACCATACACATTTACTTGTGGATTTGGTATTCTTCACATCTGATGTCCAGTTTGTATCACTATGTTCTCCCAGAACCACTGGACATCCAGAATATCATAATCCGTAGATAAGCGAATATTTCAGATATCGTCATATCCGACTTAACGCCTTCTATCGATTATTTCCAGAATCACGAGTGAACTTTAGTTCAACTCATCTTCTTTGTAGGCCGATACCAGGTCGGTTGTAGTGTGTACAATACATTAAACTACATGTGACCTGCACATATCGCTCCTTGTATATGGGTGCACCATGATTCCAATCAGTTCTATGATTCATATCCATTGGTGGCTTCAACGAGACTGTCAATTATCTCACAACTGAGTTTGGAGTTAGACCAGTCCGTTAGATGTCTTAGAAATCCAATTTCTAAGATATCATTTGTGATACACGTATCTTTTGTTTCAATATAACTTCCACTTTCAGACTGTTGATTTTCCAAATATTGGCTTTCTAACTTTAAAGTCAATGTTTTTGTGGTCAGATTCATTGTTTCTGTTTTATCTGAAATTTTCAGGACCAAATTGTAAACATTTCAAGGACCAAAATGAAAGTTCAGAAAGAAGCCCAATCGTCCAGCAAACCAACTCTGATCATCCCATTCCAACTCTCCGGTTAGGAAGGCTGTTTTAACATCCATGCAAAGCAAGACTGCAATGGCCCTGGATGTTAAGCTATTCACAGGGAAGCACATGTACAAGTAGCCGAGGCCTTATACTCGTCAGTAGATCCATCTACTTTGTACTCACTTTTGAGTATCATTTTTCACAACCCAAAGGTTCTTTTCCCGGAGGAAGATCAACTATTACACAAGTATGGTTCTATATGATAGAATATATTTCTCTCTTTGTATGCTTCTTTCCAAAGCAGCATTTCTTTAGATGATAATTATTTATTAATTGTCCATGGTTCATTCTCAACCATACAAGCTATAAGGCCTGGAACAAGTCTTTGTCCCCTCTTTGCTCCGTCTCGGTTCAACATCTAGAATCCCTGAGTTCTGTAGATCTGAAATATTAAGTTTCAGATAAACAACAACTTTCGAGTCCTTTAGATACGGAACGTCTAGTTCCGGACAGTCAGGCACTCGCAGGTTCTTGTTAACCTTGAGCAATTACTTCTTTTTCCTTTTCAAGAAAAGTTATCTTCAAAGAATTCAGCATTCTTTGACACCAAGAGGTGATAAGCACTATTGTTATTTGCAGATCCAGTGGATATGCAACCTACATTCTTAGGTCCAACTTGACCTGTTTTGGTATTCCAACTTTTACCAAGCCACCCCACATCACAACATTTGTATGTGAGATCCTTTCCATGTTTCACACGGAGAGTTATACTTATCCTTATGCGTATTTCTGTTAAGAATCGCATTAGCGGTAAGGATCGCCTTGCCCCACATATTTTGGGCGTACGACTTTGCGCTTGGCTAACACCGTTGGACTGAGGTGAGTAATGAGCAGTCGTTTAATGAACGATGTTTCACATTCTCCCCCTCTTTCACTACGAATTCCTCAATCCGTAGGCTTAATTGATTTTCAACTTCTGCTTTGTAGCGCTTATCCGCTTTAACAACTTCATCTTTGCTTTTCAACAAACAAAGGATGCAATACGTTGTACCATCATCAATGAAGGTCACAAAGTACTTGTCTCCCCCCCCCTCCCTCTATTTTGTATAAATTTCAAATCACCCAAGTAGGTGTGACTAAGTTCTAGAGGAGCGGTGCTTCTTTCGCTATTCCCTTGACGGGACTTGGAAAGGTGATTTTGCCTCTTCGCCTACCTCACATTCATTTTGAGGGTTTATGTCGAAAGAAGGCAACAATCTCAACTTCGTTAGCTTTTGAATGACTTTCTATTTAACGTGTCTTAATATATGATGGCATAGATGCACGAATTACAAATATATCATTCATTTGGCTACAGACATACTGTACCATTCTTAGTTATTACAGACCTATTGGACTAGTCTCATTGAGGACAACCTCTCCAACCCCTTCTACTTTAGAGGTGGCGTTGCTTCACATGAACAACTTCTTGCCCGTGGTTAGGGCGTAACCGGATCATATGTGATCTGGATACTCTGGCGCACTCCAATTGCTTTGACAAACTGAGTGTCCAATTTCTTTTCTGTCTTTCTTTAGGCCTTCAGATCCCCACCACACTAGGTGTCCATTACTTTTCCTATGAAATGAATTCTGGCCCCAATCCAGTCGCCCGTAGGCTTTGTTTGACTGAGTGTCCAATATCATCCTATCAAATGAATTTTGGCCCCACTCCAGTCGCCCGTAGGATTTCTACGACTGAGTGTCCAATATCATCCTATCAAATGAAGGATCTTCTGTCAAATACTGTGACAGAGTCAACGTCTTAAGATAAGACATTATCTTTTAGTATTCTTCCCTTGAGATTGGTGCCCAGACAATTGTGGCGCTTACTTAAGAGTGGTAACAGTGTTCGCACAGTCAGTAGATCTTTTTCCCTCGTATGTGCGAACATACTTTACACAATTTTAATAATTACACTTAAAAGAACGGATCTTTTTAAGTCATTTACAAAATCCAATCTTTAAACAGGAAGGAAGATGAAATTAAACTTCTGATTGTAAAGCGTAAGGAATATAAATTATTTCGTGAAAACATTTTCATATTCCTTCTTACTTTAAATCCTTTTTAATCAGACATCGTTTAATCTTATTCAGGACAAGGAAGAAAAATAATTTATCCCAATTTCGGATTTTGGCCCACTTCAGTCACTTCATCGGACTGAGTGTCCATTTCCTCCTTACCATAATTCGGATCCTTTGTCTGGGACATATATAGGCCTTCTGCTACAAGATAGAACCACATCTTTTGCCTTCTCCTCTTGTCCCAGTTGACATCTTCAACCTCTCGTGGGCGCTTGCTCCCACCACTCTCAGGAGCGGTGACACCATGAACATGTGGACCTTCAACAGCATAATCAAAACTTTCTTCTACCAGAAAACCACAACCATATCTAGATTTGGTGACACAACTTTCGACCGACATCTTTCGAACACTAATACAATCTTGTCTTAAACTTGTTGGATATTGTAAAGCGGTACGGGAAATAAATAAATATTACAAGTGTTCGAAAGGATAAATAAATAGTCAATATTCAGAACTGCCGCAAGCTTGTTGAGTCTTGAATCTTGATAACCTGAAATCAAGAAACACTAAATCTGGATTGTTACAAATGTGGTTGAGTCGAGAGATGGCTCTATGTCTTTAAGACAAGATTGCCCTGTATATATGTTTTTACGTTATCGGACAATAGTCTCCCAAGATAAAACAACAACTAATCAACACTACAAAGCAAATATGTTGATTCTGACGAAGAAAACAAACACGAAACGACTTGCTGAAGAATGGAAAATGAAGTTAATCAGTTTGTTGAACCCAAGCACATCTAGGTCCTCCCTCCTTTAAACACATGAGTTACCCCTTGGGGTCCCAAACCCTTAGCCAATTTTGAGACTTATAAAGAGAACAATTCTTCCTTTTCCCACCGATGTGGTAGATTTGTCCCATACCATATTTCCATGCCTCAAACACCTTACTTCGTGGACCAATATCTCTTTCATTTCTCAACGAAATTTGACGATTCTTGGCCCTACGGTCATCTACTCACTTAGTAGATTATGCACGTGTGAAGAGACAAAGCCTCCAACATGCGGAACCCTAGTGTTTAATTCATTAAATATGGGTGGACGCACCTCCCCACCAAAGACAAATTTCCAATATTACCTCTCGAAGAAGTAAGCAAAGGGTGCAATAGTAATGGTTGCAAAAATCTGGTGATAAGCCAAGTGGACATAAGGGTTCATCCCATCATCCATTACAACCTTTGATATGATAGCTGTTCCCGCAGAACCTAATTGCACTAGCACCATCAGAAAGAAAGGCAATACATCTTTGCCCATTACCAATTCCTGATCAGACAAGAAAATGGAGATTAACAGGAAGCTATAGTATATACATTACTAAGTATGTTGTATACTTAGCTTTAAAGAGAGAAGAATGGGTAGGGTGTGAAAGGTGACTAAGTATATATATCGCAAAAGGCGAAGCCAGGATCTAAAGTAGAAACTATTTGTTAAACAGACGTCCAGTAGGCTACTGGTAGCCAAAACAGTTGGCAAATCTTTAGTATTAAGGAAAGTATATTGTTTGTATATTGTAGTATATTTGTTACCTAGATTAGGTTATACACTTACCATAATTAGGATATACACTTACCATATTGTAGAGTTAGAATTATGGTAGGAAAAGGTTTGTAACTTGTATATATATCTATTCAATCAATGAAAATAATCAAGGGGATTATTTCTTTCATGGTATCAAGAGATTCAGGTCTAAAACAAAAGTTTTATTCTCTCAAACTTTTGCCTCCTCTTTGGCCGAGAACTCCTCCCTCGGGTTTTTCTCTCCAAATATCTCGCCTTCTTCCGCTCTCAAAAACCTCTCTTAAAATTATCCTCCTTCTTTGTTCTTTCAAAATGTCTAAGAACAATTTTCACCCCGCTCTCACGGCTTCCAATATCAAGCTTAGTGTCCCTATTGTCCTCGAGATGGAAAATGTTCAATATGCATTGTGGGCGGAGTTGTTTAAAATTCACGCTATCTCTATCAAGTTCTTTCATCACATAATTCCTCCCGCTAGACCCTTCCTCGCGGAGGATCCCGAGGTATGGATTACACTTGATGCTACCGTTGCTCTTCTGGATATACGCCACTATTTCAAGGGACCTTCTACAGACGATTATGGAGCCCGATACCATGGTTATGGCTGCATGGAATAGATCATGCGTGACATATTCCAAGACAACCAACATTCTCAGATCGCCACACTCGAGCAGAATTCTCTCGCTCAATGGACGATTTCAACGCTTTCGCATATTGCAAGAAACTAAAGCGAATTGGCGGATCAACTCCGTAACGCTAGCGCACCAAAGAACAAATAATCGCCTAGTTCTACGCTGTTGGTCGCTGCCTTTCGAGGCCTATATAATGGTGTTGGCACTCTCCTCGCCAAAGCAACCTCTTCCCGACTTCCATCAAGCCCGCCCATGCTTACGCTGGAAGCCGTTTGGCTAAAGGCCATCGTGAGCAAGTCCGCAGGTCACGATGACGCCCTCTCTCCTAACTGGCCGCTTTTGTCAATACCCGCCAAACCATAATAATGCGTGGCGTAAGAATAATCGCAAGAATAATAACAAAAACCGGGCGGCAAACGCGGTGGTAATGGTGGAGGTTCCTGTAGAGTCAAGAAACGCCGGTGGGTCCCATCTAATGAACAAGGCCCACCACCCCCATGGGCTCAGCAAAGTGGGGCCCATGGCAAAGGAGCAGGCAAGGACTGGGCCGCAAATCATACCAAAGCAGGGCAAAGAAATTCCGAATGCCGCTGGCCGCCAACAATCCAGGCCCAATGCTCATGATGGCGCTCATCGCCAGCCGCCCAACAAACAGCTAGCTGGTAGCAAGCCGATTGCCGTCCAGCACGGCCAGGAGTTCTAGCCCCGACTCCGCAAGCCCATCATGCCAGCCCTACTGCACCGGGACATCGAGGCCGCTGATGCACACGCTGGGATTAACTCAACCTGACCCAAATTGGTACATAGACACCGGCCACTACTCATGACTTCCGAATCAGGTACTCTCATCTTATTACAATTTGAGCACTTCTGGGAATAATTGTTGGTAATGGCATCAATTCCAATTCTAGGGTATGGTCGAAAACGCTGTCTCTCCCAATCCACCACTTCTTGAAAATACTTTACATGCTCCTAAATTGATTAAAAATTTAGTGTTCATGTCCGGAAGTTCACAAATGACAATTTTGTTTATTGGAATTTGATCCTTTCGGTTTCTCAAGGATTTCAAGACGGGAGTCATCTCATGAGGTGTGATAGTAGGGGATCTATATCCTATCATGCCCTAAGCCACCCTTCGAGTCCACCTTGCCATCGCCTTTGCAGCCATCTCTCCTTCCATGTGGCATGCTCGCTTGTCATCCGATCTTCTATTTTATCTCTGCTTTAGATAAAAATAGCTTTATTTCTTGTAAGGGTACGAGTCGATCTCCAATTTGTCGTACCTTGTTCATTAGGAAAATTGTTAAGTTGCCATTTGTAGACTCCACCTCATACTTCATGCCATTTGACATTATTCATAGCGACTTATGGACATCTCCCTGCTCTTAGTTCAATGGGTCATCGATATTATGTTCTCTTCTTAGATGATTATTCTAGATTTTTGTGGACGCTTTCCAATTGCGTAATAAATCACAAGTGTTTTCCGTCCTTCATAAAATTTAGAGCTGCCTGCTCGTGACTTCAATTCGGAAAGAGAAATAAAAATATTCAATGTGATAATGGGAAGGAGTATGACAATAGGGAGTTTCGAGAATTTTGTGCTACTCATGGGATAAATTTTCTGCTTTCATGTCCTCATACATCTTCACAAATGGGAAAGCCGAACGCAAAATTCGTCCATAAATAACATTGTCCTAACTTCCTAATCCATGCCCATACCTCCGTATTTTTGGCATCATGCTCTACAAATGGCCACTTATCTTCTTAACATAATTCCGCCTAAAGGTCCGACGATTCTTCCCTCTCAAAATCTTATATAATAAGAACCCGGCTCTTATTCTCATCTTCTGGATTTTGGGGTGCTTGTGTTATCCTGCTTATTCCCATCCACCACAATTAACAAACTTCAGGCTCGGTCTACTCCGTGTATTTTTGGGTTACCCACAAATCATCGAGGTTATAGTGTTTTGATTTATCCTCCAAGAAAATCATTATAAATCGCTATGTCATTTTGATGAAACCCACCCTTTACGAAAGTTCATACTCCCGAAAGCCTAAGTCGTATAATTTTTTGGATGACCAAACATCCGTATATTATTCAGAATTTTTCAACAACTCCTGCCCAAATCCTCCAATGGCCCATCGCTCCGGGTCCCACAAGATAGCGCCCTGGCCGTTTCAAATGATCTGAACAGCTCCAAGCTTATCGGGCTACCTACCCACTCGAACTGGTCCAGTAAACCCAACCCACTCCGGGCAAAGGTCTCAGAATCACCTACCTATCGATTTGGGCAGCAAGAGCCCACCGCTCACGCCACCCGTCCCGGAGCCTAGAAAATTCCCAAAATTCCATCACTTATTCCCGAGTCATAGACCTGGTCACCGTAGTCTGGGTATTTTTTTACACCTAAAAGACATTTTAATTTACATTCGATGTCTCTAAATCCCTTGCCCCGCAACTCGTGGTCCGCATTAAATGACCCTAATTGGAAAATTGCTACGATCGATGAATATA
This sequence comes from Anisodus acutangulus, assembly GCA_029783415.1. Classification (NCBI taxonomy): domain Eukaryota; kingdom Viridiplantae; phylum Streptophyta; class Magnoliopsida; order Solanales; family Solanaceae; genus Anisodus; species Anisodus acutangulus. The sequence goes on along the minus strand of CM056510.1, from coordinate 33,099,766 downwards.
ATGCTCTTATTGATAATAATAAGACGTGGGAGTTGGTGCCCCGCCCATATGGTATTAATATTATCGTGTCTATGTGATTTTTGCTCATAAGGAGAATTCGGATGGGTCATTTGCTCGACATAAGGCGCGACTTGTTGGGTGATGGTAAGACTCAAGAGTTGGAATTGATTGTGGTGAGACGCTTTAGTCCGGTGGTCAAACCGGCTACCATTCACACTGTGCTTAGCTGGCTCTTCAAAGACTTGGCTAATCCATCACTGGATGTCAAGAATGCCTTTCTACATGGTGATCTCAAGGAAACAATTATATGCATCGCCCCATTGGCTCAGGGATCCCAACCGCCTCATCATGTCCGGGCTTGTTGAAGTTAAGTCATTATATGGGCTTAAGCAGCCGCCACGCCTGGTATACACGATTTGCCGATTTTGTTTCGACTATTGGGTTCACACAAAGAGTCGACAATTCTTTGTTCATCTACCGTGGTTCGTCATTGGCCTATATTCGTTATATGGGATGATATCATTTTGACCGCTTCCGACATGCTTTGCGTCTATCATGCGGCCATGCTCGCTCAATTTGCTATGAAGGACTTAGGGCCGCTGAGTTATTTTTTGGGGATTGCCACAAACGCCATTCAGGGTTTGTTTCGCCTCAACGGAAGTATGCGCCGAGATCATCGAGAGGTCGGGATGTCATCCCAGAAGTCCACTTCCACGCCAGCTGATGCAAACCCAAAGCTAAGCCGCAAGAAAGTACCATACGAGGATCTGACCCGCTATCGCAGTTTCAGGGCCCTCCAAGATCTTTACCTTTACCGGCCGGATATTACATATGCGTTCAGCAGGTGTGTTTATTCGCATGATCCTGCACTGAGCACATGAATGCAATCAAACGATCATTCGGGTATATTCTGGGGACACTAGACTATGGGTTGCACTTGTATCCTTCCTCTACATCCACACTTGTCTCTTACACGGATGCCGATCGGGGTGGTTGTCCCACACCAGACGGTCGCGACTTCGCTATTGTATGTTCCTCGGCAACAACTTGGTCTCATGGTCGCAAAGCCGCCAGCAACTCTATCACGCCAAGTGCGAGGCGTAATATCGAGGGGTAGCTTAATGTGGTCTCGTAATCATGCTTGGCCACGTGCACTTGCTTGAGCTTCATTGTCCCATTCGTAAGGCAACCTTGGTATATTGGCGATAACATTAGTGCCATCTACCTTTTCAGTAACCCAGCTTCAACACCGGCCGCACTGCCATATCGAAATGGACATTCACTTTGTCCGTGAAAAGGTGCAGCGGTCAAGTTCACAGATGCCATGTCCCGGCCTCTTATCAAATTGCCGACATTTTTACAAAGGGTCTACTTATGCGGTTCTTTGAAGATTTTAGGACAGCCTAAGCCAAGACCGCCTCCGCTATGACTGGGGTGTGTTAAACAGACGCCCAAAGAGGTTACCGGGTAGCCAAAAACAAATCTTTAGTATTAAGGAAAGTATATTGTTTGTATATTGTAGTATATTTGTTACCTAGATTAGGTTATACACTTACCATAATTAGGATATACACTTACCATATTGTAGAGTTAGAATTATGGTAGGAAAAGGTTTGTAACTTGTATATATATCTATTCAATCAATGAAAATAATCAAGGGGATTATTTCTTTCACTATTATATTGATCTGTACCTAATATTGTAGCTCCAGTACCGTTGAGCATAGGTAGTGATGACCAGCTTGAAGGTTGAGTTTTATAGATGATAAACAATTAGGAAAGACATGTGTACGTAGCTGCAAGGATGGGAGCTTTAATTTGTTAGATGAATAAACAAGTAGGCAAACAAGAAAAACATGTGCACTCATTGAAGGAAAGTTTGAATTTTCAATTTGTTAATACAAAGTTTTATTTGAATAGTTCCCGATCGATTTATAGTTTACAGTATTATTTATTATTCGTAAGTTTTAGCTGGCTATCATTAATTAGTTGATTACATTTTTGTAAAATTCAAAGCAAAGAATCAATAAATGGGAAAGTTAAAAGTTAAACAGATGTACTTGTTGTATATGGGTCCCCAAATCTAATTCAGGCCATTATATAAGTAGCTGATGCACAAGCACGTATACTTCATGAATTTCATCAATCACGCAAATAAAATGCTCAAATGAATTTCTGTTAATTGTGTCTTACATAATGGGCCATAGAAAGGAAACGGTAAATAGGCCCATAACAATAATATTCATTAAATCATACTGATTTATTGTCAAAAAGGCGAAGAAATAAATTCATCATCCACTACACTCAATTCAAGAACTCGAGAATGAACTAATGTCTCAATCTCTGTAAATGATATTTTTCTTCGAAATAGTATTCTTGCTTATTTCGATGATCCTCAATGCATAAGAAAGAGTATTATAACACACACGAAAGAGTATTCTAACGCACTTGACGAGAAGGAAATTGGTGAAGGTAAATATCTATCTGTACTAGGTGTTTACAATAAAAAATTTAATATTAATGAATTTAATGAAGTCATAATATACATAATGACCATGATAAATTTTTAGAGAAAAAGACCTGGTGTGGCCACTAGCTAAAATAAAAGACCTAATTATAATTAAATAACCCAAAATAGCACTTAGGTCGAAAATAAAGACAAGCTTTAACTAAAATCTAAATTTTCACTTACACTCTCCCTCCCACTTTTCCTCCACCCCAAATGGCCGGTGCTCTGTCTCCAGCCACCATCTCCTTAAACCCTTCTAAGCTGGCCAGTTCTTCACTCATACAGCAAAACCGTCAAAATCTTAAACCCCATCAAAGTTGGCCTAATTTTGATTAGAGTTTTATTACTTTGAAAATTCAAAAATATTTCAGCTTTCTCGTTTGCTATTATATCATTTTAATGATGACAAAAAATAAACCTAATTATTTAAGTTCATATATTATCAGCGTTCTCATTTATTCAAGCAATTAGAAGTTAGACCATTTGAATTTTGAGCTATTGCTTTCTTTGTGTTCTTCTTTTGATAAACATTTCAATCATTTAGATTTAGAGGCACCTGAAGTGTTAAATGGTATAACTGGAACATTCTACTAATTAAAGTGCGCGTAACTAAAAATCTAAATAGTCTACTCTATTCACCCTGCTCGTGCCGTCGACGAAGCCTTGCTATGTAGTCTCCGGCGGTATTAGGTACATTTATTATACACAAGTTATACAATAATGATATATTTCTATACACACTTTAGGGATACATATTCTTTACGATAATGATACAGTTTCTACACGTGTGATAATTTTTTCTATATATATACAATAGTGATACATATTCGATACAATAATGAACAATTTTTATATGTATGATACATTTTGCATACATATATTGTAGTGATACATATGCAATAATGATACAATTTCTATACATATGCTGGAATTAGTTGAGAAATAACTAGAAAATAGAATTATTTTGAATAAACTAAAAAATGATCTTTAAGATTCTTGGATCACCGAGTGTCAATAGTTTCATCCGATCGATACTTGCGTCCTTATCCTAAATTTTTACCGATTGATGAATGGAGAGTGAAAAGTAGATTTCATATTGCTAAGGCCCTATTCTGTCCCATTGTATTGATCCAGCCAATTTGTCATATGCTACTCATCCTAATCACAGATCAGGCTCAAGAAAAGTCTTTATGGGCTTAGTTAATACCTCTGACATTTCATCAAACGTTATATGGTCCAGACTTTGGCCCAAAATTTATTGGGTTGGACCAAGTGGGCCCAACGATGTACATAATAGGAGGGCTGACTGCTTGGAGCAGATTTAACAAAAAATTCCACGGATTGTCTTTCATATGGACTGGTCTTTAAATTTTGACCCTCAAATCGCTAGTCTTTAATTTTTAACCATACTTCTCATTTAATGAAAAATTTATGTGACAAAGTATCCTTATTCACATGTCTACGAAATCAAGGATTCGAGTTCGAACTCCAACAAAGAGATTGGAAAGGAAATTCGCACATTGATCTCTCTCATTGATTCGGGAAAACTTCTTCTCTTGATAGAGGCTAGGAAAAAAGAAATCGTAACACAAATGTTTAAAAGAAACTATGTCTATTTAGGCATAGTTGCATGCCTGGGTAACTTGATTTTTACATCAATGCATATTCTACAGAACTATACCTTAAGGCATAATATCTATGTAGTTACATAGAAACTATGGCTTAAGGCATAGTTCTATATGCATATTTTCTATAGGATAACTTAAATTCTACAAAACTATGTCTTAATGCATATTTTCTATGTAATTTTGTCATGAATAGGCATGGTTTATATGAAACTTTTGCCTTGCAAATTTTTTTTTATTTTTTTTACTTTGCAAGGGTTCGGACCCAAAATTCATTTTTTTTTGTTTTTTCAAGGTCAGAAATATTTTCGGCAACGTTAAAGTACCGAAGAGCAAAAATTAAAGACCATCAATTTGAGGGGAAAAAATTAAAGACCCACCACGAAATAGGGGCATTCCTGTGAATGTTAATCGAAGAAAGAAGTTTTTGTGCGGATTTTCCTTCAATCGCAATGATCTTTTATTTTTTCCCCTTGTATATGTGGTCTTTAATTTTTGCCTTTATCGCTCATTTAATGAAAATTTGTAGACGAAAATATTCATTTTTCGCTTGGCATAAATTTATTTTTTCCCATTATAATATCCCACAAGTTATGCCCCGCTCGACATAAGTTTGATTTTCTGCATGTTATGAAATATATTATGCCCTTCCCGACATAAATTGTGTAACAATTATTGAGTTTTTCCCCCTCTCGACATAAGTATCTAGTGTGTGGATATGAGTGTTGCTATGAAATATATTGTGTTTTTACCGACATAAGTTGTTATAAGTGTTAGCAACTTATGTCAATAAAGGCATAAGTTATTTATTTTACAACATAACTTGTGTGTTATTATGATGCGAAAGTTTAAACTTACGTCGTGCAAAAAAGATATGTAAGTTTTGGTGTCAAGGATATTTTCTTCCTCCTATTTACGACTCAGAGTATTAAATAATAAAAATTAAAGACCACATATTTGAGGGGCAAAAATTAAAGACCAACCCGAAATAGGAGCATTTGTGTGAATGGTCCTGAAGAAATTGCACGGTTTTGCCTTCGAATGGGCTGGTCTTTAAATTTTGCCTTAATTTTTGCTCCTCACAAGAGAACTTATATTTAGTGGGACATAAGTTTTTTTTTTTAGAAACTGAAGTCATGTGGGGTATAACTTTTGGGATATAATGATGTGCAGATATGAATTTATATCTCCTTTGAAAAAATTATTTGTCATGAGGGTCAGAAATGAATTTATATCTCCTTTGAAAAAATTATTTGTCATGAGGGTCAGAAATGAAAAACCAAAGCAAACTAGGGACGAAAGTGCAAATGACCCGATTCAATCTGGACTTGGGCAGCATTTATTTCTTACTACACAATTCTGCTCGATCAAAATGTTACAATCAAGATTTTAATGCAATGAACTCACTTCTCCTAATAACTTAACTCCTGGCTCTAAAGCATTGCATTTGCATTTTCATGTGATTAATCCAATCAGTGAGTTGACGGAAGGTAACAATGAATATGACAGTAATTTACCTCATCTCGTGTTTCTATTATAATCAATGTGTTACTGGGTAGTAGTATTCAAAATATACTCCCTCCTATCAAAATATCTATTTAATTAAAGGATAAGTCAGTCAAAATATCTAAAATAAAATTCTAAGAGTTATACTTCTTCTCATATTATTTGTCCACTTTCCCCTTAAAAAATCATAAATGGAAGTACATTTTTACTATGTTACCCTTATATCTCTTCAATAAATTACACTCTAATCAATATTGACTACTTTAAAAACATTAATGTCAAGGACAAAATAGGAAAACTTTACTTAATTTTATCTTGATTTTGTAAATTGACATTTATTTTGGGAATCCATCTCGGTGTGTTTAGTGCGCTGGTGTTGAACCGGATTACCAGAAAGGTAGACGTCACTAATATTATCACAATAAACCAAGGTAGTTTTCTGAATAGGACAATGAAGCTCTAAAAGAACATTACGTAGCCAACAGGATTCAGAGACCACATTGGCTACCCCTCGATACTCGGCCTCGACACTAGAGAGTGATAATGTAGATTGACGCTTCGCAGACCAGGAGACCAAGTTATTACCAAGAAACATACAATAGCCAGACGTGGAGCGTCTGGTATCTGGTCACCCACCCTAATCAGCATCTGTATACGAGATAAGTGTATATGTCGATGAAGGATATAAATGTAAGTTATAGTCAAGCTTCCCCTAGATGTATTGAATAATTCGTTTGAGCGCATTCATGTGCTCAACCCTGGGATCGTGCATAAACAAACACACATATTGTACGGAATACGTAATATCTGATCTCGTGAAAGTAAGATACTGAAGAGCCCCTGCAAAACTGTGATAGTGGGTCGGATACTCATAAGGTGAGCCATTCGCAGCACCCAACTTGGGTTTAGTATCAGCAGCACCCAACTTGGGTTTAGTATCAGCAGCACCCAACGAGGACATACCAGCTCGCTCAATAATCTCAATTGCATACTTCCGTTGTGATAAGAATAACCCACTTGCATGACGAGTAACAGCAATCCCCAAAAAGTTACTCAAGGCCCCCAAGTCTTTCATAGCAAACTCAGAACTGAGCATTGTCATGATAGACTTGCGCAAAGCATCAGAAGAGCCAGTCAAGATAATATCATCCACATATAATAGTATATCAGTCAGAGAAGTACCACGACGATATATGAACAACCAATTATCAGACATGCTTTGTGAAAACCCAATAGATAAACACACAGTCTGCAAATCTCTTATAACAAGCTCATGGGGCCTGCTTAAGCCCATATAAGGACTTCTTCAATAAACAGACATGATGAGGACATTTTGGGTCACGAAAACCCAAGGGTTGATGCATGTAAACGGTCTCCTTAAGATCACCATGTAAGAAAACATTCTTCACATCCAACTGATGAATGGGCCAAGCTTTCGAAAGACCCAAACTGAGAACAGTGTGAATGGTAGCCGGCTTGACCACTGGACTAAACGTCTCACCACAATCCACGCCAACCTGCTGCGTCTTACCATCACCTACAAGACGAGCCTTATGTCTTACAAAAGAACTATCAAAATTGTCATTATGAGTAAAAATCCACATAGACCGAATAATATTAACACCAGAAGGACGGAGTACCAACTCCCACGTATTATTTTCAATAAGAACATCATATTCGTTGTTCATAACCAATTTCTAATTCAACCATTTAATGCGGACACTATGTTACGGGGTAGGGGGATTTAAGAACATTAGAATTTAAATTAAAATGACTTTTTGGTTTAAAAATACCCGGTTGACTACGAGTGATCAGTCTGTGACTCGGGGGATAATTGAGTGGATTTTGGGATAAAAACAGAGGGGTGACGGACTGGCCAGCAGGCAGTGGGCCCGCTGGCCCAATATTAGAAACCAAAGCGATGAGTGGATCGATAGCACAAGCGAGGCATCGGGCCGATATTCGCCCATTCTTTGGACCGAGATGATAGAACTGGGCAGAGGACCGACACATTGACAGAAGGTCCAATGGGTAGTGGCCCGCTAGCGGAATTTGGGTATGGGACAAGTCCGATAAATGGTGGATAATATATGGGGAGACATCGTTATAGGGCTGGCAATGGATCTGGGGTGGATCGGGTGGAGCTCAATCCGCCTCCACCCGCCAACGATCCATCCACCACCCGACCCATCCATCACCCTATTTTTTTTAATCCACATTCGATCCACCCATCATCCACGGGTGGATAGGGTGCTTCGCGGATGGAAGCGACGAAGACTTATGAAAATTGATCAATACTCAAGTCTTGTAGGTAATTTATGACAATTAATAAATATGTCAGTTCAAATTTCACAAAAATGAACATTACTTTGTTCATTTTATTGGAAGTAGAGAATTGTACGGATTAATTCGAGAATGGCAGGGTCTGGTAAACCCACAAAGTTGCATTTGATTATATCAACTGTTAAGATAAAATAAATATCACCAATCCTCATAATACTGTGAGTTCATATTTTTATGTGAAAACAATCAACATTTGTTTTTTCCCTTTCTTATGTTGTTCAATGTACGTTTTACTTGATCAAACTTAGAGTGGTATAATTAGCAGATAAAAATATAATTTGTTCAATCTATTTAAATTTGGATGAGTTAGCGACCCACATATTTCTTAACTCAAGTTATTTTGATTAGCCTGATTCAGTCAAATTAAAATAGCATTTATTAAGCGTTTGGACATGCAATTTCATCTTATAAGATGAAATCATCGTTTGGACATGCGACTTCATCTCATGAGATGAAATTCCAAATCATCCAAAAAGACATGATTTGAGATTTCAAATTTTAAATGTAAAAGTTGACCACAAGTTTATATTTTGTAAAAATAGATCCATAAATTGGTAGATATAATTAACAATCATGTTTATCAATTATTTATATCAAATATTAAAAGATCTACAAGAGGGGTGGATTGAAATTAATTTATAATGGGTGGATGGGTGGGTCGGGTGGTGGGTTGGATGTATGTCCACCCGAATCTGACCCGATCCGTCACCCGATCCATCCGTCACCCGATTAAATCCATGTTTTGTCGGATTTTCATCCATATAATCGGGCCGGTGGATCAGATATCCATCGGGTTAGGGTGAAATTGTCAGCCCTACATCGTTATCTATAAAATTATATGAACTAGTCGCGGGACTACTGACTTTAGCAAACGGAAATTGGGATTCATAAAAAAAATGTGGCGAGTAATTATGATTTTATTAGATGATAAATCAAAACATTTGTAACCACGATGATTGGACGGATAACCCAAAAAAAAACACGGAGTAGAACGGGCTTGAAGTTTGTTAATTGTAGTTGACGAAAATAGCGGATAACATAAGCACCCAAAGACCCTAAGATGTGAATACGAAGGAGTCTTATTATATAGACATTGAAGAGGGGATGAATATGTCAATCCTTTGGTGGGAAGTATGTTAAGAAGATACGTAGCCATTTGTAGAGCATGATGTCAAAAGGAAGGGGGTACAGAAGCATGGACCAATAAGGTTCAGACAATATTATTAATGGTACGAATTTTGCGTTCGACTTTCCCATTTTGAGAGGATGTATGAGGACAAGAGAAACAAAAAACTATGCCATTATTTTCACAAAAATCCTGAAACATCCCATTATCATATTCTTTGCCATTATCACATTGAATATTTTTTATTTCCTTATCGAATTGGGTACGGATGAATACTCTAAATTGTAAGAATGTGGAAAAAACTTGTGATTTTTTCGCTAACGGAAAGGTCCATAAAAATTAGAATAATCATCCAAAAATAGAACATAATAACGATGACCCACATAACTTAAAACGGTAGATGTCCATAAATCGCTAAGAATAATATCAAATTGCATTAATGTACGAGAAGTAGAGGCTACAAATGGTAATCTAACATGTTTTTCTAAAGGACATGATTGACAAATTGGAGTACTATGTGTACCCTTACAAGAAATAAAATTATTTTTACGCAAGGAAGAAACAATGGATGACCCAGGGTGACCCAAACGTGCATGCCATAAGGAAGGAGCTAGAGCTGTAAAAGTAGATGGCAAGTCTTGACTCGAGAGACTGGATGCGGGCGTGATAGGATAAAGATCTCCCCTACTATCACATCTTATGAGAGGTATCACCGTCTTGAAATCCTTCACAGAAAATTCAAAAGGATCAAAATCAACAGAAACCCAATTATCAATGGTGAATTTATGAACATACACCAAATTTTTAATTAAGTTAGGGGCATGAACGGCGTTTTTCAAGACAAGAGGTGGATGGGGGGAGACAAAGTTGTATGACCGTAACCACGAATTGGAATTGAGTTGCCATTACCAACAACTATGCCAAAAGTAGGATGATTCTACTAATAACAACAAGAACAACAAAATTTATAATAAAGAGAAATGAAATTAAAACGAAAAAATAGAGAAGGGCTACGAGATGCGGATTTAGCGCTTCGGTTACGGTTTCACTCAAATTCAATACTTTTGGTCCAAACTTTATATTTGTTAGATAATTTTATTTAACATGTACAAATTATTAATTTAAAATCCAGTAACTTTAGGACTAAAATTTTGAACCAATAAATTTCAAATTCTGGCTCCGCCTCTGTCCTCTTCCCAACTTTTGATCTCTATGATTTTTCTTTTTTTTTCTTTTTCTTTCTTTTTCATTAGCTCTCCACGGAAGGGGTACAGTTATATGCCAAGGTTTCAGATAAAAAGAAAATAACTTTTGATCAATCAGACTCGAGGCCCTAATATGAAATATTTGTTTTCCAAACTTTATTTTCTAAGATTTTTAATAACCTTCTCTCCTTGTGTGACTTATTTTACCACCTTTTCTTAATAAGCTTAGATAGGGAGGTACTAATAATCGTAGGAATATGAACATAAGAAACGTAAACAAATCTGAGACGCCCAATGCAAGCTGAGTCACGGATTGTATTCAAAGTCAGAGTTTCTTATCATAAACATTTACAAAATTATTGCCTCTGGAGAACTAGAATTGGGATACAGATATATAGGGGGGGGTCCCAATACGAATTGTCATGCATGGTTGCTTCCCAAATTAATTACCCAATAATTAATATGATCATTGCTATGAGATAGTTTTTTTCTTTGGTTGATGAGTTCCACAAAAATGTGAATTCCTATTAAGTTTAATATCTGAAAATGTGTTGTTGGATGATAATATGTCATAATAATCGTTACTTCTAATTATTGCAATACGGGAAGTACATATTGAATTGATTAAGCGAGTGGCTGCTGTTTACGTGCCATCTTTTCGTTTTAGTAGAATATAATTAAATCATGATAAAGAACAAACAATAGCTGTTTTGATTTCAAAGCGTAGTTCACACTTCACACGAGAGAACAATCCCTCACCTGATTAATGTGAAATGGTGTACATTTTTTGTTAGCCTACCACTTTGGTGAACCTTCATCTCCAAGTGAACTACATCTACACTTTCTTCAATTCTTCTTTTTTCTTTCAAATTATTTGAACTTTACAATTAAAATCAATATTTTAAAAAAAACTTAAGATTCTTTTTTCTTAGTATAATCATTTGTTATTCGAGATTCTTTATGACCTGATGAATTCACGTCACGCACAGGGCTGAACATATGGTGCGTAGGCAATTTAATTTGGGGGCTGAACATATGGTGCGTAGGCAATTTAATTTGGGGGCCTAACATCGGATGAGATGAGTTTTGCTCTGATACCATATAAATAATGTATTTTGGATCTAACTCAATCTCAAAAGTTAATTCATAAGGAGAGGATTGTCCAAGTACATATAAGAAGATCACTCATCTCATTAAACACCGTGGTATTTTTTTTCAATCTTCAACAATAATACCTACAAAGGAAAAAAAAACTCCTTACCGGGAAATTGAGGACTCACTTTGAAAGTGTAGTCTCTAAAGGCATGCTTTGAGTCAATTATCGAGGAAGGTCTCTCTCACGGAGCAAATACATCAATAAAACTTCACGAGCACTTTCCCCTTGAGGAAATATTTTTTGTGACTTTTGTTGGAAATTTGCCTTTGGCGAGAGTTGCGACCGAGCAACTTTAATGGCTTAAACACTAGTGTTACACATGTTGGAGAATCCAGTTCTTTACACGTGCATGATCTACTAAGTATGTAGATAACCGTAGGGCCAAGAATCGTCAAATTTCATTGAGAAATGAAAGAGATATTGGTTCACGAAGTGAGGTGTTTGAAGCATGAAAAAGTGTGGTATTGTGCTCAATTCTCCCTCATCGGTAGAGGAAGAATGAATTGTTTTGTTTATAAGTCTCAAAGTTGGTTTGGGACCCCAAGGGGTATCCCATGTGTTTAAAAGAGGGAGGACCTAGATGTGCTTCGGTTCAAGGAAAGGCCACACGCGCGCCGCCGCCGCCGTCCGCCCGTCACGTTCTGGGTTCTCGGGTCGTGGGTCGTGGGTCAAGATGTACAGTTTGGTCCCTGAAGTTTTCAGAAAGTCAAAATTGGGCAGAGAGATCAGAAACGTCACATCACTCAATTCAGCCATTTATTTTGGCTGGTGGCATTACTACCTCCATAATGGCCATTATTTGGCCAGTAATGACACTTATGGAGGCAGTTCAACAGCCCCTCCTTCACCTATATAAACAACCCCTTGCACCATTGTTGAGCTACTAAAACAACACACAAAACAGACGAAAAACAGAAACACTTCAGTTCTTCCTACAAGCTTCCAAGCATCATTTCATTACTCAAAATTCTTCACGGTAGCATTTGAGTTTTCTTTGCTCAAGTGTTCATTTGCTGTTTTATCTTGGGAGACAATTGTCCAGGACGTAGAAAAGATACATACGGGGCAATATTGTCTTAAAGACAGAGTGCAAACACTCGACTCAGCATACACAAAAACAGTTTTGCGGTTTCTTGTTCAACTTCTTTGTAATTTCAGTTTTCTTGTTGAATTGTAATTTCAATTCTTGCATTACTTAGCAGTTACTTGTAATTTCCGTTTCCTGCATACTTTGTAACCAACAACTTTTTTGTTAGGTGATTGCTTCTGTCTATCAAAATATTGTACCATATAATTGTATCTTTAGATTGTTACATACTTACATATGTATACTTTTCTTTTTCAATACTTTTTATAGTCTTATTATCTTATATATCTTCTTCTTCACAAGGAGGACTTGTAACTTTAGTTGGTAAGAACGTGGATCTTGCATCAATGTGCTAACCTCTCGTGACAATATAAATGCATGAAAGATTCAAAAGAAACGTGTACAATAGCCCCCTAAGAAATGCGTGGGTTAATTTTCTTCAGTTATAACAGTGGTTTAAATTATCATTCTCATCACCATTTCCATGTATTCAATAAATTACCCCCCATCAAGAAAAAGAAAGACAAAAACAATCAATTATTTCCACCACCTCACTCCCCCAAAAAGAAAATAAAACAAAGAGAAAGCGCACTTTATGGTGATGTTTATATATAGGATATATATAATTTCTATAAATCAGTAAAGAATTTTTATACTACTATATAACTACGTGTAACTATTCATAATAAGTACATTAGTAATTTGGTATAAATTAAAATAGGTAATTTGCTACACATATTAAATTACACTGATGAAGTAAATACTTTTTAATTGTGCCACACTGCGAGTATATGAGATAAATTCAAGGAAAAGGGATTAAAAAAATGCTTCTGCACTATTCAAAATAGATTAATTTTTCCCTTCGTTACGTTTTTGGCTCAAAAGTATCCTCCAACTAACCAAATAGCTCAAAACGTAACAATGATATTTTTTAACCAAAACACAATGAGGACATTTTTGAAAAAAAAGATGTAACGAAGGGCAAAATTAATCTAGAATAGTTAGGAAAATCTTTATAGCTCAATATATTGACTGCCTAAATTTTTATTTGTTGGTGATGATTCGATTTCACATCTTTTGTTCACCTCCTCATTTCCCTACCACCGTGTAATAAAAAAATAATACAGTAGTTCAGAAATATTTTTTGACCTTTTACTCCAAATTCAATTGAAAAGCCCATAATGTAAAATAATGTATCTGTGAAAAGAGTGATAACTCCAAACCAAAAAGGGAATGAAACCGTCAAATGTACCCTCCATGCTTTTGCTGACATACGCAAAAAAAATGCTTTTAGTCGAAGCAGCTGACATGGCAAAATGTAATAGAATTTGGTTGCTGCAAGCTTTGCAAATGAGGCCAAAGCTGGCAATCACTAAAGCTACTATGTATTAACTGAAAGCTACTTTATTCTCCTCAATATTCTTGATCTTTGCAAGAATTTAATGGCAAGTTCTATGCATGAAAATAAGCTACCATGTCTTACAAGTAAACCCCCACCCCCCCTCCCTGACGGTTCTTCTTTGTTTTTTTCCCCAATATACAGGTCATTTCTTGAACTTCACAAAAACCCTTTTCTACACATATAAATATCACACATAACAAACACTTCTCTCGCTCTCATTATAAAACAAACCCCTTTTCTTTAATTTCCCTTTCTTTCATTTCTCTCTTCTTTCTTCATTTTCATTCTTCTTGTTCTCTCAAGAAGTTGTGAATTTGGAGAAGAAGAAGAAGAAGAAGAAATTAAATTTACAATATGGGGAGTGACTTGTTGCCTTTCTTGACAATGGTGATTGTGCAGTTGGGCTATGCGGGTATGAACATTATATCGAAGCTTGCTATGGATTCGGGAATGAACCCTTTTGTTCATGTGGCTTACAGGCAAATATTTGCCACCATTGCAATTGTACCATTCGCTTATTTCTTGGAAAGGTACGATATTGAGGCCATAAATTAAATAACCTACAGTCTGTAAAAGTACCATTAATGGCTTCTGTTTTCTCTCAACTCTTTTTTCGAGTTTTTAAGCTTAATTGCATGCATATTATTGGTTAATTTTGATGTGATTTTTCATGCAGTGGTTGGGTGATTTTTTCATGACTATTTTATTAATCTTTGAACCATGCAAAGGGTTCACGAAATAGTCATGGCTTACCAGCTTGCTTCTTCATTTTCACCTTCTTTTATGCCTCGAATCTTGCACTTTCTTTTCTTGAATCTTGTATGATTTCATTTCTTATTTGTAAGAAAAAGGCATGCGTCTTTTTTTCGTTGTGTAAGAGAAAGAAAACGGGAGAAACAAATTTAAAACAAGACTTCATGCATTAGAGAAGCCTCATCAAACCTTGGTATGGAACACATTTAATTTACCTACTAGTCGTAGCATGTATACACTTCCACACATAGTATTACATACTGATATTATGATGTAGTTTACTTGTACGAAATCAACTAGTAGTAGTGATTCTCTCTTTGTCAGGGCTATTAGTAATCTTTGTAAATCATTTTTTTCTGTTAAGCAGCCTAGTTTAGCAAAAGTGTAATCACATAACGCTAGGAAATTACTGATATAGTAGGAAAAAAAATATGCCGCTAACTTAGTTATACAAATATTTTGACATCATGAACTTCCAAGTAAAATCAAGTTTTCCCACTAAGGAATTCTTATCTACTTATCGTCAACTTTTTTTATGTACTATTAAAGTATATTACGATGAAAGCGTGAATGATTTTTTATCTTTTTTATTTAATCTCTGAAGTGGATTTTTACGCACTTGTGCAGAAAAACAAGGCCAAAGTTAACTCCATCCATCCTTTTCCAGATTTTCTTGTGTTCTATTTTTGGGTGAGTCTCTTCTTCAACCTTTATTTCTTATATGCACAATTGATGCATTGAACTTGAAAATGTTTCTGATGAAAGGCTCAACTAATTTTGCAGGGTTAGTATGAACCAGATAACATACTTTGTTGGCCTCAAGAATACCACTCCAACTATATCATGTGCTTTGTCAAATCTAACCCCAGCAGTCACTTTCCTTCTAGCTATCCCTTTTGGGTAATCATTTCTTCTAATCCAATTATCATCATCTCAAAAGTTACTAATTTGGATTTAACTTAATTACTGTATATATACGGTAGCGTAGAGGAATTTTACATTTTAACTTGTTATATTATAGCATGTCTGATTTTTCAATTTACTAATCTTATTTATTAAGAATCATACCGATAGTTATATTTCAGTTTATAAAGTATTAAAAGTCCAAAAAAGAGGTTGCAAATAATAAGGTTAACTCTTGTTGTTCACTATTCTTTATATTTTTGGCAGACTTGAAAGAGTGAGACTTGGGACTAAAGCAGGGCAAGCAAAGATGTTAGGAACCATATTGTGTGTAGGAGGTGCTATGTTATTGTCATTTTACCATGGATCTATAGTTCCCATAGATCAACCCAACATCCATTGGAAATATGCACAAGACATGGCAGAAAATAAAAGCAGCAGCAACCATGGAAATTTCATGTCAGGCCCTTTTCTCCTCATAGTTAGTGCTGTTTCTTGGGGAATTTGGTCCATCATTCAGGTGAAAATAATATCAAATTAGTAGTCTAGTTTACTTCTTATTTTCTATTTGTATATTGAATTTTGATATGTTAATATTTGTTGGTCAGGCAAAAGTAAGCATGGTGTATCCAGCTCCCTATTCAAGTTCAGCATTGATGTGTCTAATGGCCAGTTTTCAGTGTTTGATCGTTGGCTTTTGCTTTAATCATAATATATCTGATTGGTCCTTGAGGCATAGCATCAGAGCTGTCTCTGCTATTTATGCGGTACGTGATCATCAATTGAGTATCTCTGCTACTCAAGATAAGTTAAATTAGTTAACTCACTTGATACAATATGTTAAATTACGTTAAGAATACAAAATTATACATTGTCAGTATGCATATTAGTATAACTTTACATTTGCCCAAATTCATCTACATTATTTACAATGTTAAGAAAAATGGACTAAACTCTTTACCTTAATTTAAATTACAGGGAGTAGTGTGCACTGCATTAGCTTACTGCTTAATGTCATGGTGTATAGAAAGAAAGGGACCTTTGTATGTTTCTGTATTCAATCCCTTATTGCTAGTGATTGTGGCTGTTCTCAGCTGGGCTTTGCTTCAAGAGAAAATCTACATCGGAACGTAAGTTAATAGAATATATTAATCATCATTATTATTTGATCTCTCTGAATATATCATCCTTAACTAATTAATGTGTATGTTCAAAAACTTGCAGGGTTGTAGGGTCAATTTTGATAGTTTTGGGACTTTATGGAGTACTTTGGGGAAAAAATAACGAGTTGAAGCCAATCAAATTTGATGAAGAAATTGGTGATCAAGATATTGGTGATAAAGAGAAGCAAAAAAAGGACATGGAAATGCAGTTATATGAAGGGCATCAGCAAGGAAGCATCATTGTTCATGCCTCTAAATAATTGGAAAAAAGGAAAGAACACATTAAAATGCATGGGCTTAGTTTTCCTTATCAAGTAGTTGTAGAAGAATACATTTAGCTGACCAAGACTAAAAACTTTTCTGTATCATTATATCACTACCATTTCTTTCTCATTCAGATTAGGTAGATAACCTCATATTCCCCTTTTATTCTTAAATGAACCTCCACACACACCCCACCCCCACCCCCACACCCCACCCACCCAAAGATAAGGCAAAAAAAATGTATTGTGTTCTCCTTTCTAGTTCCTTTTTTTTGCCAAACTTTAATTTTAAAAGAATAATAAACTTGTGTTTTCCTTTATGTTTAATTTAGAATCATGACAATGTTTAACGAAAGGAAATGTGGTTCAGATGGTGAAATACACACAAATGCACATAGACAAATTGTATAGATGTAGATTTATATATAGATAATACGCCATGCTAGGATACGTATAATTTGGGACTTAGGTTCACAAACGGAATAAAATCCTTAACAGTCTACATGATTGATTGATGACAGAGTTAAAAGCACTCAAAAGCATTCTGATATACTTACACACATAAACGTATTATAATTAATGTGGGATTTGGTTCACAAATTGAATCGGATTTTTCTTAGATATAACTTGATACATTAAAAAAGAAGGCTGAATAGCCTAAGAGATATTTCTACTTACACACATCCCACCCTCTTAATTGTACCGAATTTCAAAGAATGTCACTCATAATAAAAAAATGTTTCCTGGCTGGAAATGGTGCCACAATTATGACCAGACTGGGTGGGGAAGGATATGGATAGTATTGGATGCTTTTCAATCTTAATAAGATAATTATCTATACACATTTTGATAAATAAAGCTACGGTCATATCTTTTTATAACACTTATTATTAAATTGGGGGACTGATATGTTTATACAACTCCAATTTATAATTGGCATATTTTTAACCAACTTTTTTGTTGAGCAATTTACAATCTTTAGCCATATTTGTATCCAGCCTACGAAAGAATAGGACCACAATCCCCCTCTCTTCTCCCCCCCCCCCTCCAAAAAAAAATCATGCCTAATTTGATATTCAATATCAACATTCCCCATAAAAGCATGCCTATTTGGCTTTCTCAAATAAAGTAACGTATCTTTACCATATTACGTATAGAAAAATAAGAATAGTTTGTTTTCAGAAGAACTGTACAACTGCAAATTATATTCTGCCATTGGATAACCAAAAATACATCTCAAATAAAAATCTGATATAGAGAAAGCAAGTACGTTTAAGTAGGAGACAAATTTATTTTTTGCGTTCAGGTTCTGGGACACACGAAAGGAACAGAGGGTGAAGATGGCATTGGGTAAGCCAGAAGTCGGTTCACTTTCTCACGTGGAAAATTAATACATTTTATACATAGCGTGATATACATTTTGTTTTGATGTATTTCAATATACATAAAGAAGTACTTGTTTAGTTCAACTAATAAAATTTTGGGCATAAAAAGGAATGTAATGTACTGTATTTTTAAATAATTATGTATGTGTATCTCACTATTAGAAATAGGAGTTTTTTCCACCGATATTCAGTGAAAAATTTGTGCTACAAAATATGATTTTCTCACTTCATTCCTACCGAATCAACTCACTGAGAAGACGCATGGTTGAAAATAGGTTCCCGCTGAAACGGTGGGAAACTTCTTAATTTTTCCGTGAGAAAATACTATTATTTAAATTTTTTTCACCACATTCAATGGAAAATAGACCCTGAGTAGAAAATTCAGTAGAAAAATAGAATTTTTTAGTAGGGTCTAGAATTTGCTTACTCAATGTATGAACTACACTGTATACTTCTGACCATTTGTACATCAATATGTATATTTAAGGGCATTTTGGAACTTACCCTCCAGAAATTCAAGAAAAACAAAATAACAACAAAAATCCGTGATAAGTTATACTGTCCAAAGGTTATTTGTATATCAATCAGCACGTGCCCTGTGATACTTTTTATGCATTGTAAGTTCCAGAAGTTGTTTGAAGCACTATAATTGTCTTCACGATCGACCTGGTCTCCTACACACCGCAAACCAAACCAACTACTATGGAGAATTCTTTAATCCAAAACACAATCTGGTTCCGTCTATTTTGACATAAAACAGGTCATCCCGGTCATGAACCAGCTCCCTTCTCATTAGGAAACGTATCACTTGGTTCTGGACATGGACTTCTGGCATATCAAGGAAGTACCCAAAACATGTCTGCCTAAGTCTGATAACCTGAACTTACGTTAAGTGTTGATCTTAGAGAATCCACAACCCCACATTTATATTGGAGCTCCAGTGACAACTTAGGAATTGTTTATCTTTTGGGACATAATAACCCTACTCCTGCATAATGAATCCCATATTCAGCTCAACAAATATTTTTATGTACACTAGCATATGTCTCCAAATCAGCAGCAGGTGTATAAAATGTGTATGCAAACCCAACTAAAACCAAACTAAAAAATCAACTACATTCAACAAACCAGCAGGTTTATTAAAATCCAGTTGCATTAAAAAACCAACTAACCAGCATGTGTATACAAATCAAATTGCAAATTTGATATACATTAAAAACACATCATAACTTTTTTAAGAGACATCATGTATATCAAAATGAAATTAATATTCATGTGTTGTATACATACAACTTGAAAATGGTATACACAGTAGTAACTATGAAAAAAACAAGCACTATTACTTGAAATTCACATCCTTTTAATCCAAAAACGGTTAGGTTTGCAAGCATCATCCAATGCACAAAGTCTGTTGCACAAGTATGTAGTATCAAATCATATGTTACCAACAGCAGTTATGGCATAGAAAAAAAATGATACGATGATCTTATTAACACATGAATACACAAAGAAACTGACAGTTTCAGTATTACAGAAAAATTGAACTAAAAATCTTGCATATATTGAAACAAGAGCTATAGACCACTTTAATAAAGTTACCTCAAGATATTCCCACTAACTTTAGAAAAGGAAGATATCAAGAAAAAAAGATTCTGAAATCAAATGTTACTGTAAAAGTGTAACGACCCGCTTGGTCGTTATGAGCCTTCCGCCGTAATTCCTAGAATATCCCTCGTTATGTTTACGCGCGAAAGTACGAGTTAGTGTGACCCTTGGCCGTGGTAGGGAGCAGATTATTTAGACTTGAGAAATTCCGGAAGCCCTGTCTCCGCCCAGCGAGAGATCGCCCCCGCACATTCAAGTCCGCGCCGGCGGACATCGCTGGAAGACCTAGTTCTTATTTGTCAAATGTCCCCAACTTCGAGCCTCATTTTCCTCAAACCCATTCCATCTCTTTGGAGGCTTGGTGGAGGCAGAATTTTGGAGGAATCAACAGCTAATGCTTGGGGTACGATTCATTGACCCCATTTATGATTCTTAAGCTTGTTTACCATGTTTTAATGGTGGGTCTTAGGTGGAGAAGAAGTCCTTTTGTTTTAAAAACCCTTAGGACATGTTCAATTGATTTGAAAACCTTAAACTCGAGTCCTGAGATGAACTTTCTTATATTAAGCATATTTTGATGAAGGTAATCACTACTTTATGGATTCTTGAACTTGAAATTATTATTTTCTTAAATGAGATCAAAAGGAAAGTTTTTTTTATAAAAATGGAGGTTTTGACTAATCAATGGAACTAAGGTAGATGGGTTGGTTAATGGTTAAAATGGATTGTTGAATGGTTCCTTCCGGACTACATAGCGTGTACTTCGTTAGAAATAACCTTATATGTGACTCTATGTGTGTGAACCTAGGTCATCTACATGGTTGGTTGTGTTATGACCATCCGATACCCGTCCGAAAGCAAGTCATAGACTAGGAGTTTGTAGCTCCCGCTCGACAATGAGGTAGGCTACAGTTTTCTTTGTTGTAGACCCTGATAGAAGTACGTAGTATTTATAAGTATTAAGAGGTATTGGGCGTATTTGGGGGTCCCACCTTCGCGATTGTGATGAACGCTTGGGTGGGTACCGATGTATAACAGTGAATATGGGTGATTTGGGGAATCGACTTATCTGGACTTATCGCCGCTATTTGGACTTGTCGCCACTACTTGAGGTTTGTTGTGCCTATTCATCACACAATTTTTCCTTTCAAGGGAAATCCATTGTATATCTAGAATTATGTGTTGTGTGGGTTTGTAGCCAAGTTGTTGTGATAGTAGAAATATATGTCATATGAGTTTGAAGTCATGTTGATAGGATATTCTGAATTGATCTATCATTACATGCCTTATTTGATTATCATTACATGCCCTCAGAATCCCTGTTGATGAACCTCATGAGGGTCAGTTACTATTAGCCCCAGATCGATGAAGATACAAAGGCATTTGTGCGGAAATGTGATAAGTTCCAACGCCATGCATAATTGTTACACCGATCCAGAGAAGAGTTACATCCGGTTGTGTTCCCATGGTCGTTTATGAAGTGGGGGATGGACATCGTCGGACCCTTGCTAGCGGCTTCAGGACATGTATCTCAAATTATTTTTATGACTGATTATTTTTTTAAATGGGTTGAAACTGCAGCTTACGTAAAGATACGGGAGAAAGAGGTGAAGGATTTCATTTGAAAACATATTATTTGTCGTTTTGGCATCCCTAAGGAGATAGTTTGTGACAACGACCAGAATTTTATTGGAGCCAAGGTCATGAATTTCCTTAACGAGTTGAATATCAAAAGGATCACTTCTACTCCCTATCATCCCAGTGCAAATAGACAAGTAAAGTCAACAAACAAGACTATAATCTAGAATTTGAAGAAAAAATTGGAGGCTGCAAAATGAAATTGATTGTCCAAACTACCAGAGATTTTATGGCGCATCGAACCACGGTAAAAATGAGTACCAAAGAAACTTTTTTTTTCATGGTCTATGGTGCAGAGGCTTTGATCCCGGTAGAAGCAGGAACCCTTAGCTTAAGGTACCTTCGGGCTGAGAAGGAATCAAATGCAGAATCAATGTCTTTACACCTGGATTTGCTTTAGCAGCGTCGAAATTTAGCATACGTCCTGATAGTAGCCCGAAAACAAAACACGGAGCGTTACTATAACCGGCGCACAAATCTCCAACACTTCAAACCCAAGGACTTGGTGCTCTGGAAAGTCAATCAAAGTACTCAAGAGCTTAATGCCGGATACATATGAGCAAACTAGGAAAGACTATACACTGCGACCGGTATCGTCGGTAAAGGAGCTTATCAGCTAGCAGATCAAAAAGAAAATATACTTCCTAGCAATTAGAATGTAAGTCACTTGAAGAATTACTATGTGTAGTAGCTCAAAATATGTGTTGCACTCTTTTCCCTTCGACCAGTTTTTGTCCCAATTGAGTTTTTCCGGCAAGGTTTTTAATGAGGCAACACTAAGATATAAGCATGTTGTTGATCTTGCTACCGAAGAAGTCTATACAGTATCCAAGTCTTCATAGTATGAAGTCTCAGCTACTGGGGGGCCATACACCCTGAATGGAGTAAAGATTTTGAAATTTTAAATGCTTCTAAGGAATGCCGACACTGAGGACTTCCCAGATGCTGGGACTGTCCGGATATTCAAACTATATGTAACCAGACTGACCACACTAGATGGCAGCCAGATTATTCTTGCAATTGTCTTCACATTTGTAAGTCAAGAAAATTAATTAAAAAAATCCTTTTTATGATAAATAAATCTTTGCCATCACGAGCATGAAACGTATGTTGTTATATTAACATATCAAAAAATTTGTGCCATAATGAACAAGAGACGTCCTTTTCTAAAACACCATAAAAATAAGGGCCCTCTCTTATTAAAACCTTAATAAAAAAGTTAAGACTCCGGATACAAGAAATACCGGGGGTTTTATGTTGTTTGGAACCAAGTTAAGTCCGGAACTAATTTTGGAGGTCATAACAGGCCCCGGTTAAAGATGAAAAGAAAAACACATTTTTAGAATTTAATTAAGGTTATTGAAAAGTTGGTAAACTTCAAGTCTTAACCTATTTTGATAAAGGGGTTCCGGGTCATAAAGCAAAGTAACGAAGTCTAAAACTCATGCTTGCTTATGAAAATAAGTAAAGAGTGAAAACTTGAAGTAGAATTACGAAAGGGAAATTCATTCATAATCTTTTCAAATTGAAACCAGTTTGGATACAAAGAGTACTAACCGGGCCCAAAAGTGACCCGGTAACAAAGAACAAAAAACCGAAATAAAACCTGCGAGAAAGGTTACGGTATGCCCGCTTCATGGTCCGCTGGGGGTGTTTTGGGTGTTGCTACCAAAATCAAGAGTTCAAAAAACATTAATTTAGAGAGGAGGGGGAGGGGTTCATCATCATCTCCAACCTATCCATCAGCCTCCACGTTTGAATCATCTTTGTCTCCACGAAGAGCCTCCAAGGACAACTCGGAATCAGTAAAATCAATTTCGACATCTATGATTTCTGATGCAATATTGAAACATGGTTTGCTTGCTTCCTCGAGAGTGTCCATTCGACTCTTCAGGATGGTCAAGTCTCTTCGGAGCTTCCCCCTTTGGCACTTGGCTTGAAGTTTAGTAATGGTATGCTCGAAAGTATGGAGTTGTCCTTAGGCACCGGCTAGGTCGGCAGCAAGCTGGCATGTTCGTGCTTGAAGGGTTGTGTAAGAGGTGGTAAGGACTTGAAGAGAATTTTCTCAGTTCTTCAGAGAGTCAACTACATCCTGCAAACGCAGCCATAGTGAAGCTTAGAGGGAGCCTGAGTCCCTAAGTTCGGCGCATAAGGCTTCAACATTTGCCCGGAGATACTGGTTTTCTTTCTTCAGTTTCTTCTCTTCACTAGAAGGGCCGATTGTTTTAGCCAAATCCACATTGAAGATAGCAGAGGCATGATCCTGAATGAAGGAATTGCAATTGGTAAATAGGAGCAAGATTGTGGAAAATAGAAGGAAATGAAGGGATATTCTACTTGTAGGAACACGTTTGCAAGATGAGCGATAGAAGCCTCAAGGGTAGCATGTGGAAATTTTCGAGGGGAAGAAGCAGATGTCCCGACCTCAGTTTTGGATGTAGGGATTGAGTTGTGCTTAGAATGGCCCTCCAAGAGAACATAACTTTCTGCCTCTGGAGCTTCCTGACGTGGACTATCCGAACTGGGAATATCTTCATTCATCTTCTCTTCTTTGTTAATGTGGATGACACCCGCCTTATATTTCACCTGCAACTCCTTCCAATACTCTGTGAGTTGGCGACGGTTTCTCACCCAGGAACCAATTCCCACCGGGGGCTCGGCAGCCTCGTCTTGAGCTTTTCATTTTTGGTTGTCAGAAGCAGACTTAATGTTCGACAAGGCAGTCACGCAAGATGACACTTTTTAGGCTGAGGAACTTTGAGCCGGAAGTCCTGATAATAGAGGAAAAATGTTGAAAATGAGTTACAGAAAAATCGGGATACATTATGGATATGAGAGAGTATTGGGATCAAAAGTTTACCATAGTATTTCCCTTTTCACCATTTTGAGGTGATACTCTTCCAAATACTAGTGGTGTTGGGGGAACCATGGAGAAGATTTACTACCCACTCAAAAATTCCTTCGATCAGTTGTGGTTCGACAAGAACGGTTGAGAAAATTCCAAAACTTTGAGTTAGAAAATAATTATTCTTTATTTGGATAACCATGCAAATAATCATGTAAGGGAAAAAATAAAATACTCACAAGAGGGATTCCACTCTTCCGAGAAAGGATCTGAAGAAGGTTGGTGAATTTGATCAGTCCTGATTAGAATGTAACAGGTCTGCCAACCACGGTTGTGATTATCCTCCACATTAATTAGGATATGAATTCCTCGGGGGTACATGTCGATGATTTTGCCTCGTAAAACCCTAAGGTAATATAGGATAAGGAGGTGGTTGATAGTAAACGGAGCATCGACAGTGTTGGCTAACATTTGGATGCAGAAGACAAGTTTCCAAATCTGCGAAGCCACTTGGCCTAAGCAAATCCTATACCGCTGGAAAAATCCTCAATAATCTTTGGGATGAAGAGTTTGAAAAAAATGGTGAATAAATAGGTGTACGACATAGTAAGTCTTTCGATATGGTGATGCACACAATCGACATGATCAACCGTTCTGACAACTATGTCAGGAGAAAACCTACAATCCTTTATAACAGTAGGAAGAAACTTGGTTGTTATTTTGGACTCAAAGTCTTCAACATGTTCGTAGTTAGTTTGAACATGAGGTCTCTTGAAAAATCGAAGCCGGAAGGGAGGATTTCGACAACAATAGAGTGCAAATTCACTTTCTGAGTTGTAGAGGAAATGAGTTATTTCCCATGGAGACGGCTGAAAGGGTTGTCGCTACCCTAAAAAAAGTGGGAAGGAGAAGATTGAGTAGAAGACATTGTTGGGAAAATTTGAAAGAAGGAAGGAAAAGTTCTTACGGAAATCAGTGAAATGTGCGGTTGCCTTATGTGAGAGATTTGGCCTCCTATTTATGGTAAACAATATATAGCGTTTTTTTAGATGAAAGGACTGGAACCATCATTACGACATTTCACGTTGATCACAGAGATGGTACAATGGATGTCGTTTCAGAAGCAGTAAATGGATGTGACGTTTGATAGGTTCTGTAATCATTATGGTTCAAATTTCTCGCCAATGCATGAAGCGTCGATTAGTTATGTGAAATCCATTTTTCGGTTGCACAAGAGTCACAATCGAAAAGTGCGGAGACTATTTGTATAGAAAAAAATCGGTATAAGATAGTAGTACGAATTATGGTGTGACACATGGAGCATGATGATGAGTCAGATTACAACGCTATTGATTTGGTGCGCATGGTACCGGGAGTGACACAAGCATGGTCGGCACCGATAATAAAGAAGGCTAAGAGTCGTTTGCATCATAACGGACGACCGTCACTAAAATCGGTTATACGACTTCCAGCAGCCTTTCAGTGGCATTTATTGAGAGATTGATTATCCAATTATTACAACATTTATTCTCCTATATTTATGAGGACATATTTTGTGGGTAGTGTACCCGTGTAACTCATGTATAAATAGGACACTTCATTCCATTGTAACCGATCAGATTCTAGCGATTACAAAATATTGATTGTGATTCTATTGATTTTTGTGCTTTCATACAAGTTAACGTCACTTTGCTCAGAAGCTGTCAAAGGCTCAGACTAAGTTTTACTTTATTTTATCTTGTTATTATTCATTTTCAGTACAATTCATCTAATATTCCTATCTAGCATACCACTTGAGATTCACGTGTCCTTGACCACGTATACAAATTCAACTATACCGTTTTACGAGTAAACAACTAGTTTCTCACACCACCTCAATCAAGGTTCAATTTTGAATGAATGGTTTAAAACTCTTACCGAACTTTTCTGCAAACATTCTACTTTTATAGCATTATACAACGGAAAAAGTAAATTAAACTGGAAAGGGGATAAAAAAACAAAAAGAGTTGGTTTCCACCAGAAGGAAAGTGAACCTTCTTCACAAAGTACTTTGATCTTTTAAATTTAGATTCGCACGTTCGTTACTTACAAGAACACTTTTGGCAGACTTTACGTCTTGATTGTTTGCATATACGTACATGCTCCGATGCATCTTCTTTCTAATTCGATTTATTTCATTATAACAATTTGTACTGAAATTAAGAATTTATTTACTTAATTAGAATATTTTCAGGTACACGTATTATTATGTCTACATGATTAATAGCCTGTTTAACCAAGCTTATTTTCCCCCAAAAGTACTTATTTTTTTCTACGTGCTTACTTTGGCGTTTTGCCAAGCTTTTGGGAGAAACTAAGTAGGCGTTTGGTCATGCGTTTTCAAACCATGGTTTCATAATTTGATTTCAAATCACGTTTGTTTATGCAATTTGAACATAACTTGAACTTGAACTTCATGTTATGGTTTGAAATTCCAAATCATCCAAAAATGTATGATTTGGGATTCCAAATCATGATTTCAACTTTTTTTTAAATATAAAACTTGATCCATAAGTTTATATTTTTTATAAAAAAAGATCCATAAATTAGTAGATATATACCAATTGATCGACTTTATATTATATTGGATATAATTATCCAATAAATAATTTATATTGTATATATATACAAAGGTATGACTATGACATGACTTAAAAGTGTACAACCCAAGAACAAACTCCTTCAACGAACTATTTGTTTTCAAAATTAATTATTATCAACAATTTACCTACTTCATTTACTTCTACCTACTTTTATTTATGTTCACATGTAGTTGGCTTTCTTTATTACTTCTACAACTCCATTCTTGCTGGTAGATAAATATTATGTTGTTATGCTGGTCTTCAAAACACGAAAGGATTTTTAGCTCCATACAAAGGATTGTGCTATTATTTGCAGGAATACAAAGGGAGTGAAAGAGAGCCTCAGAACGCTAAAGAGTTGTTTAACTTTAGACACTCATCTCTGCGTAATGTGGTTGAACGAACTTTTCGAGATTGGAAAAGTAGATTCAGAATAATGGATAAACTTTTTTCAATGTTTTGGAATTTAACCCTAAACATATAATGGACAAATGTTTCAAGTACTAAGATATATTGTGTATGTTGAAAGTATGTATGTCCTAGAGAAAATCTATATTAGGGACAAAAATGTACTTGAACACAATCGTAAATATTAATGAGATTAATATTTATGGCATTTGCAATTATTGAATTATTGTTTGATTATTTGCAATTATTCATATATGTGCATCCCTTGAGCTTACATTGTCATTAATAGAGTGAGTTATTAATGATAGAACGTAACTTTCAAATCAGCCTCGATTAATGATCATCGAGAATGGGATATCGATGATATGCTATAAGTCGACATGTGGTATGCATCACATTCTTGGAGAATGTAGTATGTCTCACATCTACGAGTAATGGTTACCCATGATGGACACATGGATACTTTGGAGAAGTGTTGGTATACCCTACCGATAAACTATTTGTTATACATGTCTATAGTGTTAACGGCGTGTGGAATATAAAGATCCTTTGACTTGAGATCAATACGCACCTTGTTTACAAAATGATGTACTTTGACCAAGTTCTAAGCTTAAACTCCTTCTGGAAAAGATACAGCTTGTGTTGGGTGCATCATGATGTAAATCAAGGTGGTAGTTGAGCCAAGAATAGGATTCATTCCTCAATTGGAAATTCGAGAGAGCACTCAACTTCTCAATATTATTAGGTTGACTAAAGTCATTGGCCAGTGCAAGAGACATATTTAAAATATGGTCTAGTTGTCAACTAATAAATGTGAGATAAAGTGATTAAGCCATTTGGATAGACACTTGGTAAATTCTAAGCTTAATCGAGTGTGTCGCGAATGAAATGAATGTATGGTTCCGCATAAAGGTTAAGTTTGCTGGATTCATGTAAACGTACTTCACATATTGAGTTCGTCATACGACGTAGTCTATGAGTTTCGTATGGACCAATGTCGATATGTGAAGGCCTATAGGGTCACACTATATGCGATTGTTTCTTCGATCTAAGAGCATATTGAGAAAGTATTAAATATTCAATTGAGAATCGAGATATTGAATTTATAATAATTATGAAATATTTCTATTTGATAGAAATTATTTAATTAAGTCGAATTGAATTTCGGATTTAATTAAATGTGTTGGATATATTATATGAATACTCGGACAAATACTGGGAAGCAATTGGGCCAGAAATTTCTGGCCCAAAATTGGAACTTTGGCCGTCCACTGGGGCGTGTGAAGTGGACCAACTGGGCTGGTCCACTGAACATTAACATGGGCCCAGGTTTTCCTGTTTTATATATGTTTAGGTTTTGTCATGAACTCCTATATATACAACACATATCTCATAATTATACAGTTACAGAAAATAACTTCTCAGTTCCTAAAGCAAGATTTCCTAGCTTTCTTGAATAGGAAATACACTGGAGTTAATGTAACATCTCGTACTTTCGGGTCACGGTTTGATCCGCTAGGCGTAGTAAAATTGCTAGGCGTGTGCAAATAGACCCGAGCATTGAAAAAATTTTGGATCATATTTACGTATACTAATAAAGAGACTAGAATATAAAAGAATGAGACCCCAAAATAATTTTGGACACACAAGTGTGACGACGGGGATCGGGAATAAATTTGGTGCGTGCACAAAGAGGTTATGTACTAATGTCATATCACAAAATTATGACATTGAGTATATGAAAGTCTTATAAGTTATTGAGATTTAAGTGAATTAGGATCAAGAATTAATTGTGTGTGTAATTGATTAATTGTGAAATAAAGTGGTTAGTGGACATAACCCATATGTGGCATGATTAAATGAGTGAATCAAAAATGTTATGGTGTATTAAGTGGACACGTTTTGGTCTTATCACAAGGAAAATCCCCTTAAGATGTGTGCAACAATTCTCAATTCATTACTTCTTAAAGAGACAATAGGCAACAATATTAATTTTCCAAACAACTTTCCAACGAATTTGGTCCTAACCAGCAAAATGACTATGGAGCAGAAATCAAATCGTTTCATCAAACTTTTATCCTTTTGATAAATCCTTATTTGAGGTATGTTAAGGCGAATTATTTCTTTCTTTTGGCATGTTCCATGTAACAAAATATAACCGTGATATTGCTCCATAATTTATTCTACTCTTAGTAGTTAAGAATATTCGTGTTATTGAATCTTATGCTAAAAGCATGTCTAAATATGTTTCTAAGTCCTTACTGAGGTATACGGAAGAGATGTTGATTTTTCAATGTTAGCCGAATGTATAAAGGTATTATGTCATCCGTTGAGATTGGAATATTGTGTTATCATTCATGCATTTTTATTTGCATTGCATTCATATATTACTCTGGACTACTTGTGATATGCACACTACTATATGGTAAATATTATATATATATATATATATATATATATATATATATATATATATATATATATATATATATATATATATATATATATATGTAGGGGAATGGGAAAAGGGAAATGCGTTATATACGCACACCACTTGCAGCTGGTATAGACTATCACGAAAGAGCCCGAAGAGGCCAATATGATGCCCTTGTGTGACGATATAACCTGATGCCCACATAGGCGGTTATGAGAGGATTCATGTGTGGACATTAGTATACCGCATTTGCATTATGCATACATTCATTAACCATTATATGATATGATGCCCACAGAGGCTGTTATGGTAAGGAATGCCCGATGAGGCTAATGTTTATGGAAACTGCATGGTGCATAACATTCAGGTATATGTGTTAGGGCCCTCAGAGGCATTTACTGTTGGTCAGCTGTTTCTGTTTCAATTGTTGTTATATCCCTGTTATGCTATTATTCTTGTCTGACATACTCAGTACATCAATCGTACCGACGTTCCTTTTATCGGGGGACGCTGCGTTTCATGCCCGCATGCTCAGTTAAAGAGGGTGATGGTTCACACTAGTAGGTTATTGGTTCAACTGATATTGGAGCACTCTATTTGTTTCAGAGTTGCAGTCTAATCGTGGTACAGTATTTTTGCATACGCATATGGGTATGGGGGGTCATGTCTCGCTTGTGGTGTCATGTCTTCTTTAGAGGCTTGCAGATAGGTGTCATGTGGTTAGTTGTCATGTGTGACCTTGTCGGCCTTGGTATGAGTATGTATGTATGAGAATTGGATTTCTGGATAAAAAATTTTAAAATATTTTTTGGCTTAGTCAGTATTCAATTGTGATTAGAAGTTGGTTGTACGATTAGCGGTACTGGCGGGTGGGGTCCGGGTGCCCGTCGCGGCCCTCCAGTTTGGGTCGTGACAAATTTGGTATCAAAGCATGTCTGTCCTAGGGAATCTACAAGTCGTGTCTAGTAGAGTCTTGTTTATGGGTATGTTGTGCACTATACTTATAACACAGGAAGCTATCTGACATTTTAGGAATGATTTCTATTCTTTCATCTCATAAATCGTGCAGTAGAGCTGAGTTATAAGTATTTCACTCTTAATCCGTCTCGTGGTTACGATTTCATCAATGCCTTCAGCGAAGAAGAAGTTCAAGAGTGTGAGGACTACGTAATGGGGATTAGATATGTCACCCCAACATTCAAGGACGAATGTTTCTAAGGGGGGAAATATGTAACATCTCGTACTTTAAGGTCACGGTTCTCCGGTTTGGGTCGTGACAGTTAGATCTTGCCATTGAGGAAATAAATCGCGTGGATACCTTAGTGTTGAATCCCGCGTACGAAAACATATAAGTTTTCTTTTATAATGTTTTGAACATACATCATGATTATCGTATAAGTCATGTCAGGATTGTTATTGGGTAAGAAATCTTAAACTTCCGCTGTGCTTACTATGATTTACGAACCCAACAATTCCCTTTACATGTAAGGATCTTTTCAACAACAATTTAAGATTTTCATTCCAAATTTATAAAATGCAAAACTTATTGGAGCGCTTTGTCCTTTAGTGTAGATCATAATGTGGTTCAAATTTGAATTAGTCGAGTTCTTGAACAAGAAAAAGAAAGTAAAGAATTCAGAAATTTCTATTCATCACCAATAAAGTTTTGAAAGAATCTAATTCAGCCTCGCGCATTTGACGTGATTTATAGTAGTTTATTTGGCCAAGTTTTTGGAAAGCTAAAAGTACTTTTTTTTTTTTTAAAAAAGTTAAGGTGTTTGGCCAAATTTTGTGAGAAAATAAGTGTTTATAGAGTAAGAGAAACTGTTTTTCAGAATATAAAAAATAGTTTTTCCCCAAAAGTACTTTCGATAAAATATACTTATAGCTTGTTTGTCCAAACTTCTAAAATTAACTTATTTTGAGAAATGTTTTTTTAGAAGTGCTTTTCAATAACGCATTTTTTGTGAGAAACAGTTTGTGTTTGGCTAATCAATTTAAAAAATACTTTTGAGCAGCAGTTTGTGTTTGACCAAGCTTTTAAAATGTGTTTTTAAGTGTATTTTCTCAAAAGTACTTTTGGGGAAAAGCTATTTTCTTGGAATAATTACATCACATAGCTAACTATATGACATATTAACCTTTAGTAACTATTATTTAATTAAATTACAAAGCATAACTATAATGTGTATTTTAATTACCTATCATAGCTACATATATATTTAAAATAGAATACTTTATTTTTATTATTTTTTATCTTGACTGAGAATTTACTTCTGTTCTCAGCCGCGGTCGGCCACAATGATCCTCCGCCGGAGCTCGTTCGCCCGAGCTTCGGCCACCAATCAACGACAACACACCACTGCTCCCTCCGTTCACTTCTCTTTATACTCCCTCCATTATCTGCGCCCCATTGCTCCGGCGAGGAGCTCCAGCTTCGGTGAATCGAAGCAGCCAACAACCACAAACAACGGCCAACACCACCACAACCACCCCACTGTTTTGAACCAACACCACTGCTCCCTCCGTTCTCACCTCCTTCACTCTACCACGCCGCCAACCATCATCAATGTCAGCCATCGCCCGAGACGCAGTCTCCGGCGAACCACCACCACAACACCACAACGCAACTACCTATTCCCTCTTTCCCATCTCCGTTTAGTACACACACTCTCTCTCTCTCTCTCTCTTCACTGTTATGTCACCATAAGACTAGATGGAACCCTTCGTTGTTACGCCGTAACAAAATCAAATCTGAAAAAGAAACAGCCGCATGGACTCCATCGTGATCCATATCTGTTACGCCTCAAAGAAACCGACGTCGGCGTCTTCAGATCTGATAGCAATGGACTCCGTCGTGACCCACTGCCCGCCGGAACTCCAGATCTGAGCTTATAGTGTCCGTCAAAGCATTTTATTTAGTGTATTTGTTATTTTTTTGTATTCAGGATTTGAGCTTATTTGTTAAAATTTTAGATTATATTCAATTTGTTATTTTTTTGTATTCAATTTTTAGTGTATTTATTACAGTTGAATCTATTTTTTTGTATTTATGTTATTTGAATACAATTGAATTTAAAATACAATAAGTTGAATACAATTTTTTTTTTGTATTTATGATGTTTGAATACAACCGATTTTTAAATATAATAAATTTAATACAATGTAAAAGTAGCTACAAATGAATACAACTGAGTTGAATACATTTGACGTGAATTCAGCTGAGCTGAATACATCTGACTTGAATACAATGAAAAAAATTTGAATACATTTTTTACTCGGTGTATTCATGAATACAGCGAGACCGCTTTATGAATGCAATGAGCCATTTTATGAATACACCGAGAAAAAAGTAGTTATACCATGTAAATATTGAAACTATAACTATGACAAATTTAAAACCCTTAAACTATAGTCATTTATGTAAGTTTCACATTTTTTAGCTTTTTAGAAACAACTTCTGCTACTCCTACAAGTGTCTGTTTCTCCCAGAAGCTTGGTCAAACACTTTTTTTTTAACATAAGCATTTTAAAAAAAAATACTTTTGACCTCCCAAAAGCTTGACCAAGCACCTCATTATTTTAAAATAAGTATTTTTGGCCTCCCAAAAGCTTGACCAAACAGGCTATTAGAGTCTGTTTGGATAGATTTATAACTTATGGCTTATAAGCAAAAGCTATAAGTTAGGAACATAACTTGTGATTTTTTACTTACTTTGGCTTAAAACACAAGTGTTTAATAGTGTTTTTTTATCTTTTTAAAAGTACCTTTTTATCTTATCCAAACACTATAAAAGTGTTTAAAAGTTAATCCGACTTAAAAACACCTAAAATATGTCAATCCAAACATGTTCTTAGAAACACTTAATAAAAAGCTTGACCAAACACTAATTATTGCTTTATTTCAATTTTAGTCCTTGTGTTAATTGAATGTTTAATACGCTTACTCGAATAACACATGTACTAAAATTGAAATAAAACAATAATTCAGAAATCAAAAATACTATTTTCCCTTTTTAAATTAATAAATATTCAAACACAAACTACTTTCGACAAAAAAGTAAGTTCTTAAAAAGCATTCTAAAAAAACATATCTCAGAATAAAGAATAAACTGATTTTAGAAGGCAATACTATTAATTTTGAAAATTGAAAATTGAAAATTAAATAGGGCTGACATTAAAATACGTAGCAGATATTTCCGACAATCCTTGAGGCATATGCGCCAAAACAAGAAGACTCGTTTCATTTGTCAATTCCAAAGGGCAGTCTTTTTTATAGATCTGCGTCTGCTCCCTCTTCTCTCTCTTTTTCTTGATTCATTCTTCATCACTGTAAGATCTGTCTTCTCCATTTTCCTTTAATTCCATCACACACAAACACACACACACACATCTTTGGGCTGTTAACAATTGATTAGACAAAGTTTATGTATGTATCTCATTTTGTTGATTGATAAGTTTATGTAATTAGAGATCTGGATTTCGGCTTTTTAGATCTGGGATTTTAATAAAGTTTTGATCTTTGTTTGTTATTCATGTTTATTCTTTGTATTTCTATTGATTTGATCTTGTTATGCTTTGTTCTTGATTGGTGTCTAACTTTTTGGATATGGATTGTTGTTCTTTTTGATAAATGGATCTGAATTTTATTTGTTATATGACTTATGTCAATGCCAAAGGATCAGATTTAAATACATATGTCCTTGATTCTTAAATTTATTCACATGGATCTTTAAATGAATATGGAAACAGCCTCTCCACCCCCGCAAAAAGTAGAGGTAAGGTCTGCGTACATCCTACCCTCCCCAGATACCACTTGTGTGATTACACTAGTTATGTGGTTGTTGTTGTTGATCTTTAAATGAATAAAGGACTATTGGAATTGGAGATCAAATCTTTTAAAGATGGTTCCAAAGTTTGTTTTTTTGATACACCAAATGCAATGATAATGGAGGTTGAACATATGTTAAGAGTACCATACAATACTTGGGATTTTCTGTTGGTTTTAGATCACAGTTTTGTTCTCATTTTCCAATGATTGTGCATTTATGTAACTTCTTGATGCAATGAAATCTGTAGGTTTAAGCTTGGGGGTGAATGTAAGTTGTGCGTTGATTTGAATCTTATTTTGGTCCAACAGGCATTGAAAAAAGATGGGTTTATCATTCGGGAAGCTTTTCAGTCGGCTGTTTGCCAAGAAGGAGATGCGTATTCTGATGGTTGGTCTTGATGCAGCTGGTAAAACCACCATACTGTACAAGCTCAAGCTAGGAGAGATTGTTACCACTATTCCTACCATTGGTAAGTTATGTTGTGTGTACTATTTGAATGGTCTATAGTTGTTTTATATTGCTTGTGGGACTGATATTATTCTCTGATGGCTATTATCTTAACATTGTCGTCGTATTTTTGTTATGAGTAATTCCTGCTGCTGTTCTAGTTTTTGCCAATAACATCCCTAAATTATACCCACAATTAAAACTGCACCCTTAAAGTATCCACGTGAATACAAATATCTTTCAAACTTCCCAAAGTGAGCAGGCTTCATCATTCCGTTACACACTGTTATAAGATCAATGGAACAGTCACGTGCAAGACTCACGACATCCCAACAATGCCATCACCAAAACATCCATTGCCGACTCATCTTACTACAGTGTCTTTGCCATAACCTCCACTGAAGAGTTAACAAGAAAACTCATTTTGAAGGTCTCTTTATGACCTTAAGGACTCTTTTAAAGTGGGTTAAAACCTCATTTCTTATAATAGAAATAGGGTTGTCACTAATTCTTCAGCAATATTCTTGCGTAAACTCCTTCTGACCGCAGATTGACAACATCTCTTTTGTTCAAAGAGATAGTGGAAGGATGTTTTAGGTGGTGGTAGAGTTTAAGGATGCTTTTGGTCAAAAACCATTGCTGTTCTGTAGCCAAAAAT
Organism: Anisodus acutangulus; assembly: GCA_029783415.1. Taxonomy (NCBI): domain Eukaryota; kingdom Viridiplantae; phylum Streptophyta; class Magnoliopsida; order Solanales; family Solanaceae; genus Anisodus; species Anisodus acutangulus. The sequence continues at coordinate 33,063,853 of CM056510.1, read as the reverse complement.
CTGTATAACATGAATTGGTGATTCATTCTGCTGGGATTCTATAGATGTTGAGGAATTTGAAACTATCTGCTGATATGTTTTGGGGAAGAGTTAGGTGGTGCATCAGTTGAGGGGAAGGGAAAGAGAGAGATGCTCATTCTTTTACCTGAATGACTGGCTTGCTTTTTCTAAATTGTTACAGAAATTTGGCTTATGTTCTCTTTCAATATATATTTAATATAATATTTTAAATCCAATTACTGTTGCAAACAGCTAAGCATTACAATTATTTCCTCTGTTATTAGCAGCATGGTTGTTCTGTTGCAGACACACCTTTGTCTTAGTCTGTTAGTTGTGCTAATCCAAGCTATCGCTCTTAAAGCTATCTGCAATAACTTTTTCTTTATCAGGATTCAATGTGGAGACTGTTGAATACAAGAACATCAGCTTCACTGTCTGGGATGTTGGGGGTCAGGACAAGGTACTTAATGCCATACACCAAAGTCCTATGCTCTCTGCAATATCTAACAAGTGAAGATACATTGCAAGTTCTACATTGATTTTGGCTGACTTCATACTGACCTTATTTCAAATTGCAAGTTAAAGGAGTAGCATTTCTGGTTTCGGAATTCTATTTTCTTTCTCCTACTAGTGTTTCAGATTCACCCAGCTTATTTTTCTGATTTTTGCTAGATGTTCCTACTCACCAAAATAACAAAAACATAAAATTAAGTAATGTTTTTTTTAGCTGTATCATTGAATGCTAGCTTTCTCTGCGGCATTCAAGTACTGGCTTATCTAGAATGTGCAGTTCTGCAATGACTTCTATTAGATGATTGGACAAGGGTTATTTGTTCCATATAGTCTTCTTAAGACGTGTGAATGGAGTTCTACCTTTAGATACTATGACATGACTTCTTTCAGAAATTGACATACTTTATGTTGTCTGTTGTTCCTTGTCAAATTTCTTGTACTTTCCAGATCAGACCATTGTGGAGGCATTACTTCCAAAACACACAAGGACTTATCTTTGTGGTTGATAGTAATGATCGTGATCGTGTTGTTGAGGCTAGAGATGAGCTGCACCGGATGTTGAATGAGGTATGCAACACACGGCTCTCTTTCTTTCTGTAAGAGTATATTGTGTCTTGGGATGGCCCATGTCTGGTGTATACAGAAGATATATCCAGAAATTTGTCTTTGGAGCACTTGAATGTCCGAAATGATCTGTATTTACCAACTTTCTGTTCTAGTTAACATGCTTGTATCCTATTTTGAATGAATTTTACCAATGTATGCATAGGATGAACTGAGAGATGCTGTGCTGCTTGTGTTTGCTAACAAACAAGATCTTCCAAATGCTATGAATGCTGCTGAGATTACTGACAAGCTTGGTCTGCACTCCCTCCGTCAACGTCACTGGTATGTACTATATAGTGTTTCTTTTGTTTGCAAGATATTCAAGTATATGTGCATATTGAGCATGGTGCTAGAGATTGACATAGCTTGCATGTGCTACCAGATGATGAATTTATGACTTTGTATTACAGGTACATTCAGAGCACATGTGCTACCTCTGGAGAAGGGTTGTATGAGGGGCTTGAATGGCTCTCAAACAACATTGTAAACAAGGTATGGAAGGGCATTATCATATTAGATTTTATTTGTCACTTTAGTTTTGCTCTAACGTCTCAACGCCCTTGTTTTTGCAGGGTTGAAGATGAGATCCATGATTTTTGCAGCTATATTTTGTCAATATAGACTTCAACAATGTCTAGAGCACTTGTGTACCAGCTGAGATCTTTCTTTCTCAAGATGGATCCTCTTATCGCTATTGTTTATCAGTACATTTGACCTTTCTTTTAAAAGAATGGTCTTTACAGTAACTTTAGATTGAATTCATGTAATATTTTGCACTCTGGCTTTACATATTATCAATGACTCAACTTTCAACAGTTTGTTTTAATTAAGACTAAGGTTCTATCCTAGCGTTGGTTGGTTAAAGTTAGTGCTGCTTTTAGTTACTGCTGGTGAGCAAGTCTTTACTATTTCTTGTGCTATCTACTAAACAAAATTCAATTGGAACTATTTTGTTGGGTTGAGAAGTTTAGGCCTTGCAAGGTCTATGGAAGTTTAGGTTAAATAATGTTTAAGCATTCAGCAAACTCGTGATAACATAACTCTAATAGTAGCAGGAAAGGTTTATCGCCTTTTTGAGGTGGCTTTGTTCTCTTTAAGCAATCTGCAGAATGTTGGTACATCCATTGGCGAAATGTAGGACTTGGAGTCTTTTTCAGATTAAGTAGTTTAACCAGCAATTAAACATGGTAACCTTGTTTTATTGTTCACAACAAACAGTTCCATCACACTCCAATTTTAGTTTGTGTTGGCAATGTCATTGAAAGCTATCTTCACACCTACTCCTACACAGTTGTACAATCATTAGAAAACTTAAATAACTTTTCCCCAACACTAAACTGACTGCCAACAATTACTAGTCTTTGCTCTACCGTCAATCTAAACTAGTTCGATTCTGAGTAATTGTATGATTTGTATCATGGTGATTTTAGCTTTAATTCGTCCCATTTTAGCTCCTTCAATACATGGCTACCTACATCTGCAGACTTATGCACTCAGAGGTGTATGTTACTCATCAAACCATTTCATGCAGCCTTCCAGTCCCCCCCCCCCCCCCACACGTATTAATTGCACCTTTAACCTTTGACGCATGTGATCACTTATAATGTTACTATGCAAATCGAGCTTTAACATCAAGACTTGAACGACACGACACTCTTATTGTGTATATGTTGGACTTCTAAGACCTAATATTTACTCATATACCGTTGACCGTTCTATAAAGCTTGTCTTCCACTTGGGTAGGATTCTTCCCATGCCAGGGCACGTATCACTTTCGTTTCAACCATCCTATTTTAATCAAATGTTAAATCTTTCATCCATCATGTTACTTTCCTAAAACACTATTTACTGAATATTTTGAATTGCCTGCATTTAGATACTACAATTCAGTCAAATCACAAAGTAGCTTCATTTTCTTATACTAATCGTGCAGTGTATATATCGTCTTACTTCTCCTCATTCTTAATACCCATTTTCCGTTCTTCTCCATCGTTTAAACTTTTGATTGACTTGCTCGCTAAATTCGTAATTAACACAGTATCGTACGGTTGTTCTATAGAAGCGTGAGTCTTACAATCTCAACTTGGAAAAACATTAGTGTTCGAGTTCTAATCAAGTTATGAAATCATGTCTGCTTTCTTTTCCACGGCAATGTGTTAAAGAAAGGAGATGCATAGAGACAAAAAATCATCGAGATCTTTAGTTTACAACAATTTAATCTTAATCAATTTATAAAACCACACCAACTTTTCTTCCCACAAGAATATATAGAGAATAGGAGATACGTAAACAAACCAAACAAATATCACGGATACTTCTATTCTACAATTTGAAAACTTTAGTAGCCCTAGTTTCGTGATTATCTGACAAGTAAGAATGAAATGGTAAAATAAGTTGACACCAGTTCCAAAGAAGTGTGCATCAGTACTCTTTTATCTTAGAACACGGTTTGAGCTTAAGAAAAAAATTTCTTCACCGGCAATAGTAGAATGTAGCGTTCCACCAGCCCAACCATTGTTTAATGGACGACCAGCAGCACGAGCTGGATCTCCCCCTACCGCTCGAGTGCCCTCAACTTGTTTTTCGAACTCCGGAAGGCCCTTTGCCTTTCTCTCTTTCCTTCGTTTCCTCTCCTCGTCTCTTTCTTTCCTCAGCCAACTCTCTACTGTCCTCTGCATATCCAGGTAGAACAACAATGCAAAGTCAATATGAAATATATCAGTGTATCATATGCTTCAGCGGTAATGTCCAGGTATTAGATGAAATCATATCATCTACCGATGCGACCTCTAGCTAAGCAGTAGGAGAGGAAATATGTTAGAACTTTCAAGAAAACCTAAATGAGGTTCTACTTTGGATCTTATATTTTCTAAATACATCAGAACTTACCATTAGTGACAAATTGCTGATCTCCTTCACCTTGTCCATTGGCATTGCTAATTGCAGCTTCCCATGAGCCACATATTTCTGCAAAAAATACAATTATTTTAACCATCACTTCATTAATTTCTTTAAAATATCCGAAGATAAAGCAAGAGGTAAGTAAAAAATCAGCTCTTACTATATGAGAAGGCCAATTCTCAAGACCATCAAAAATGTGTGTTGCATAAATTATCGTAGCCCCTCGCTCTTCGCATTCTTTTGTCAGAAATTTCAAAAGATCAGCCCGTGCGAGAACATCTAGATCAACTGTAATCTCATCAAGCAGAAGTACCTAGACAAACAGAGGACTATCTTGTGTCAACATTGATTCAAGTAACTTGTAACAGTTAAAAGGTAACTGCTTTTACTCAGTGAAAGTATTTGCAGATATACCTTGAATGGTTTCAGAAGACCCATACATATCTGCACTCTTCTTCTTTGTCCATCAGATGATTTGTGCATTCTCCAGGAGAGATCAATACCAAGAACCTGCATCAACATAAAATTAAGAATATTAATATATGTCTATTTAGTTGTTTGCGTATTAGATGAGTTCATCACAATAAGATCTATTAAAGATAAATTACTGTAAAAGGTAACGCCCACTAAAAAGGTTAAGACCCCAGTTTTTCGTGCATGCGAGTGTGTACATTTATTCCCATTAGCAATGTTTATTATGGTACAAAGTTAGAGCACTCCTACTTGCCATGAGAAGACAGAATCCTGATTAAGCCTGGAAAATTAGTAAGAAGAAAAAAAGAAAACAACAAAGAGATAGTGTTTCCAGCAAATGGTCTACACCTTTATCAGTTTACCTCAAAAAACTAGCAGAAAAATCTGAAATGTCCATAGGTTTATGCTTTGAGGATATTGGAAAAGAATCACAGAAGATTAGCAGCACAAATTAAAATACGCAAATAGAAGTTCTCGGGAACTATGAAATAAAGATGAGAGCAAAGTATATCAATTACCAAGAGGGCCATTTATAATTTTCAATTTGATAAGAGTTTTTCTGAGTTAAATCTCCCTCAAACAATGAACTGAGACAAGATATATAACTGATGTCTCAAACCATTTTTTCCACATAATTTCATTGAATCACACCAAGATGACATCAGAAACTATTTACAAGTGAGTGAGTGGCTCAACTACCCTTCTTTATCCATCTATCTCAATCATCTATGCACAATGATAGCCTTTCTTCACGCCAAAAGAGTATATGAAACTAGAAAGATGGATATTATTATTCCTGAGCAAGCTCTATCCACCTGAAATTTTATCAGTTACCAGTTTACCATGCCTTGGACTCTGTGTTACATGTGTATGTTGATATTTGGTTACGCCCGATGAAGGCCTATCAAGACCACATTTTCTGAAGTTCATCAAATGAAGAAGCCAATTGCGAGTAGAAGAGATGATTTGACTATTGCAAAAAGGGCTTGAACGTAAACAGCAAAGCAGTATGAAAAAATTGTGCTTAGATTAGTTCTATACTTGGTTGTTTTTGCACAGGCAGAGACTTTGAAGAAGAAAAGAGAGATGGCTGCGGTGATTATTGACTGCACAAGCAGAGACGTACAAAGAAACTAGGTTAGTGTTTCTTATAAGCTCTAATACCATGAGAATTTGTGAAATTTAGCTCAAGACTTGAGAGCTACAGATGTTTATTTATATCAATATTTAGATATAGACTTACAGCTGTATGCTAACTCCTGATTTCTGTGAGAGTACAAAACCTAGTTACAATAAGAGTCCTCATAGGATTACTGGATCATAAGAATTGCATTATTGTTTAGTAAATTGATCAAATGCCAAACAGTAAAATACGGGTGGTGCGGCTGGGCTCAGCCTGTCATACTGCTCAAACGAGAACATATTTTTGGAAGAGAAAACAATGAAGCTAAACGAATTGTAATTTCAGGAGGGGGGTTGGTTGTGTTTGGCAAAATAATAATTATAGTACATCTCTCATGTAAGAAGAGGCACTGACTACACTAACATTTTGTACCATGATCCCCGTCCGTCTGGTTCAGTTTACAAAATGTTACTATTTAATTTAACTGCACTGTTTTCAAGGATAATGGAGAAATCGGGCATTTAAGTAATTCGACCAGCTTTTTGAAATAGGTTTCCAGTGTTTTAGTTATGCAGTCAATAAGCTCCTCCACTCCAGTAAATTGTTTTATGTCCACAGAAACAAAATTAATGGCATTTCATAGACAAAATCTGAATGTCCGAGAAAAGAAAGAATGACACACATGCTTTTATTATTTTCAAGGACAAGTCAATGTATTGCATTTATGGATGGGCTTTGTTACCGAGCAAGGAATATACAGTACATTCTTTTTGAGTTGCTGTTGTTTTAAAGGTAGTTATAACAATAAAAAATCCAACAGATACGCAGACCATACCTCTACCTTTGTGGGATAGAGAGGTTGTTTCCGATAGACCCTCGGCTCTAAAGAACGTAGTCAACAGAACAAAAGCCCCATGGGACTTTTATAAACTCCACGCAGAAAACAATTGTTCATTTTTATCCGTACCTTAATTAGTTCATCTCATCGTTGTGGATCAGTTCCTGGAACCCCAAAAATCATTTTCTCAGCAGAAACATCCATTTGAATAGGCACCTCAAATCCAGCAAACGCAACTTCTCTCCTCCACTGCAAAACTGAAAGCACAAGAGAACTTAGTTCTCTTCTTAGGTAATCAATTTCTGAGTCACAAGTTCATCTAAAAGATATGGCACATTTATCTTTTCAGGAGAAATGCTAATCAAGTGTAAACAAGATGTTAGCACTGTAAAAGCATATTACTTTTATATCTAAAATCTTCTTGTAAAGTACCACATTACATGTAGAAACTAGCAACAAATAAATGAGAGAAACCATGTTACAGAGATTGAATTTTAAAGCTGATTCCAAATTGAACTCCACCATAGTAAGTATGTACCCTTGGTAAACATAAAAGAAGAGCACTTAGTTCTGCTGGAATTTATTGAATTGGGCATAAAATGACAACTGCCAAATTCCAATACATGCATTTAACAAACTAAAGAAGCAAATAATCCTCAAAAATATAATAAACCATAAGTAGATAATCGAGGAACAATGCAAGAGAAGAGTCACCTCTCCACCAAGATAACTGAGGTCTCCAGAAGCCGTTAAAGCAGTGTCATGAAATGCAGATCTTCCAAGCACTCTAACCATGTCTGGTTCTACCATGTGCTTTCCTCCCAATATCTTCAGAATTGTAGTCTTCCCTATCAAAAGTACATGCATTTACCCAACATTAGATGTCTCTCTGATCTCAATGAAACCTCTGATTAAGGGTGTCTTTGGTAGGGGGGGAAATGCTTGTTCTGTGTTTGGTACGCTATGTTTTCCATATTTTCTAGCAAAATGAGCAAGACAACATTCTCTCACTCATGGATGCAAGTCATTTTCCTGTACAAATATCACAATTCTTACTCCATATGCTTACTTCAATAGACATTTCAAAAGTGTTGTCAACCTTTAATACTTAAATACACTCCGTTTCATTTCAACGTCTTAGTTTGAACAGCATGGACTTTAAGAAACAGGAAACTTTTGAATCATGTGGTCTTAAACTAAAGATATGTATAATGTAACAAAATGCCCTTTTTGTGGCCTTAAACATGCCATTTGAGATGTTGTAATCAAAGAGTTACTATAATTAGAAAGTGGAATCCTTTTTTTATAGAGACAAAAAGAAATTAAGAAACATAAATTGAAAGTATGTCAAAACACTATCCATATGCCTTATCTTGTACATTGTACAATTACCCTCTGTCACCAACCTTTTTATATAATCAAACGGCTGAAACATGATCCAGAAAATGATACCCAAGAATAACCTTTTCTCGAAAAAAAAGCATTTCATCTATACAAAAAGGCATCCTTAATTTCGGAATTGAAGATAGCAGCAAAGAGAAACAAGCTTAAAGCAACCAACAACAACATATCCAGTGTGATCCCAACAACATATCCAGTGTGATCCCAAAAGTGGGTTATGTGGAGGGTAGTAGGTTTCCTTATAGACCCCGGATCGAAATAAAAGACAATGATGTGAAGCATGGGATCAAGAGAATATGACAACAAGATAAAAAGCAAATGATAGTAATGCACATTTGAAGAAAAGAAAATACGTGATTACTAACTAATACTACTAATAAGAAGACCACATTTTGAATTATTGATTATATACTAAAGAGGGTAATTCAATGTGCGAAAGAGGAATAGAATAGAACCTGCGCCATTGGATCCAACAAGAAGGCAACGGTCACCGGGATAAAGGGTAAGGGATAAATCATCGATCAAAGGGGTGGATGGTCATCGATACCGGGGTAGGTGAATCTGAGCTTATTGATCTCCACTGATGGCTTCTTGTCCTCCTTCACCGCCATAACAATGCAATAGAGAAGTAGAGCGGAGTGCTAATTCAGCTTATGCGTAATGCGTTTGGTTTTATTATATTCACTTCTCTTCCATAATAAGTGTCATATAGCCAAAAAAAAAAATTATCCAAAAAAAGTTATCTCATAATAAGTCTTTGATTTTTTTCAATTTTACTTTTAAATAATATCTAAATAATAATTGAAAAAATCACATAGTAACGTAACTCAATATCAAGAGTTCAACTACTTATTCATGCTATAATAAAAAATAAAAAATAAAAAAAATATATATATTAAAATAATTTAATAAACTTCATATTATATTATTATTTTCTTAATATACATATTTTTAATTAAAATAACATTTAATATAGGACAAATATATTATTATTTATTTTTAATTAAAATAATTACTTAATATGAGACGGATGAAGTAATAATTAGAAAAGAGAGATGGGATGTGAATGTGAGGATATGGAAGGTTAAGCCATGGCCACGTATCACATATTTCCCACGTATATATACTTTCCCCTTCAACTACCATACTCATTCAATTCCTAAAAAACAAGACTTTTACTAAAAATGAACAACTTCATCCTCCATGTCTTCTAAAGTAAACTTTGACCTCCCTCTTTTTATACTTGTACCAAATAGTTGAAATTGAAAACCTCTTTTTATCTCCCATTTAAATATTATATTTTAACTTAAAATTTTATTTCAAAATAATTATTACTTTAAAAATTCAAAATTAAAATTATTAATTATTTTCAACTATACCTTTAAAATTAAAAAATGGAACAAAAGGGAGTATAATGAAAAGATAATAACAAAATCAAGAAAAATAGTTTTCCTTCATTTCGATGTGAGTTGAAAACCACCCTTCTTTTCCGTTATCAACAAAACACGTGGAATTGGAATCTTTCTTCCCTAACAAAATCAAGTTCCTCTTATGGCTTTGCTATCATATAGAATCCCTAGTCGAATTTGATTAAAACACATAGGTATTAATATAGATGAATTATGTCCTGTCTGTAGAGTAGAAAATGAATCTACTCTTCATATATTCATGAAATGCACCTCTGTATACAACATCTCTGTATACAACATGTGGTAAGATTTGGATATTGATTATATGGATCATTGATTCTCACTATTCTTTCCTATCCACGCACATTGTCCATGTCACTCCTCCCACCGCGTTAGCTGCAATATCTCCATCAACATGGCATAGTAGACTTGGACATCCCGAAGCCCGTGTTTTTTATTTTCTTAGAAACCACAAGTTAATACAATGTAATAAAGGGAACTTTGCACATAGTTGCTCCTCTTGTCATCTAGAAAAACATGTTACACTTCCTTTTACGTCTTCTTCGACTATTACTTTCTCTCCTTTGATATTATTCATGCGGATTTATGGACATCTCCTATAACCAGCAACCTAGGTCATAAATATTATTTGGTATTTTTTGATGACTTTTCTCACTTCCTTTGGGTCTATCCGCTTAAACTTAAGTCTCAAGTCTACTCCAAATTTCTTGAATTTCATACATTGGTTAAAACGCAATTTGAAAAATACATCAAAATGTTTCAATGTGATAATGGTCGTGACTTCAATAACTCTCACTTTCATAATTTTTGTGCGGCTAATGAAATGATTTTCCGTTTCTCCTCCCCCATACATACCCTCAAAATGGTAAAGCATAAATAATTCTCTGCACCATTAACAATATGATTCGTACTCTTCTTTTTCATGTATCTCCCCACCCCTACCTTTTGGGTTTATGCATTAAAATGGTAGAACACATTCTTATCATCTTACATACCCATACGATTCAAAATCGGATACCCACCGAAATTTTCTTCCGTCGAATCCCTTCATATGATCACCTTCGAATTTCGATTGCCTTTGTTATCCAAATATGGCCTCTACTGCCCCTCACAAACTAGCACATCGCTCTACTCCGTGTGTCTTTCTCGATTCCCGTCAAACCATAGTGGGTACTTGTGCTATGAGATATCCACAGATAAAATCTTAATCTCACGCCATGTCACATTTGTTGAGTACGTCTTCCCGTTCGACCACATACAAAAATTTTGAGTCACTGATTACGATTTTCTTGATGACTCGGACACCTCCCCTCTACTCCAAAATGCACTACAGAATCCGCAACCTTCGGCCGTTTGAACACCCATCCCACCATGGCCTACCATAGCCATCACACCACCCGCCACCATCTGCCTCCCCCTGGCACCATCTTCCCCCCTCCCCCGGTACACCCAACTACCCCGTAATATACTTCTACCCCACCTCATGACCCGCATAGCCCCGAATCATCCTGCAACCCATTACCCAACCACACACCACACTGCCAAATCCCGTTGAACCCCTCCTCACCCACTACCACTGTCCCACGACTCGAGACCCATTGCCACACCCCCGTACCCACACACCAAATGGAAACTCGTGCCAAACATGAGATTTTCAAACCCAAAGTTCACTTTAACCTATCCACACAATCCATATCACCAGTACCTAAAAATTCAAACTAGCCAAACTCAACCCGAATTGGAGTGCGACAATGCGTGAGGAGTTTGATGCGCTTACCACTCAGCGCACCTGGGATCTTGTTCCGAGGCCAGATGGGGTGAATGTGATTCGTTGTATGTGTCTCTTTCGTCATAAGTTCAGAGATAGTGGTGATCTTGAACGCCACAAGGCCAGACTTGTGGCAAATGGCACATGGCAATAGAAGGGTATTGATTGTGGTGAGACCTTCAGTCCGGTGGTCAAACTGACTACTATTCACATTGTTCTGAGCATATCTATGGGTAAGAACTGGTCGATTCATCAGCTGGATGTGAAAAATGCGTTCTTACATAGAGATTTGAAAGAAAAAGTTTACATGCACCAACCATCATACTTTGTACATCCAGAGGCTCCTCATTATGTCTGTCGTCTCCGTAAGTCCTTGTATGGTTTGAAACATCCCCCCTCAGCTTGGTATAAGTGTTTCTCTACTTACATTATGCAGACTGGGTTAGTATGCAGCAAATGTGACCATTCATTATTCATTTTTCATTGAGGTAGTGACATTGCATAGTTGTTATTATATGTGGATGATATTCATCTGACTGACTTTTCTGATGTGTTGAAAAATGAGATTATTCGGCTGCTTAAATCCGAATTCGCTATGACTGACTTAGAGAAGTTGAGTTACTTCTTAGGGATTTTTGTGACTAGATCTGTAGATAGCATGTTCCTATGTCAATGTAAGTATGCGGAAGAAATTGTGTACAAGGCTAAATTGGCGAATTGTAAAATCATGCCTACTACGGTCGACTCGAAGTGGAAACTCAGTGCTGCCGACGGGGATCCGGTGTTCGATCTCACTCTCTATATGAGTCTTGGAGGTGCACTTCAGTATCTTACATTCACCAGGCCTGACATTGCATATGTTATTCAACAGGTTTATTTATTTATTCATGCATGCATAGGGAGCCTCACTTTACAGCTCTTAAACGTATCATTCGATACGTTAAGGGCAATATTGATTATGGATTACATATCTATCGCTCTGCACCGACCATGCTGATATCATACACGGACGCCGATTGGGCAGGCTGTCCAGACATGCGCAATTCCACGTCCGGCTACTGTGTGTTCTTAGGTGACAATCTTATATCGTGGTCTGTCAAGAGGCAAGCCACACTCTCCCGATCGAGTGTATAAGCAGAGTATAGAGGCATTGCATACGTTGTAGCTGAGATATACTGGCTCTGAAACCTCCTATTAGAGCTTCAATGTCCATTACGTAAGGCTTCTATGGTTTACTGTGATAACATATCTGCGGTCTACTATGTGCCTTCTTCGTATCAATATGCAGATATTTCACAAAGGGACTTCCTCAGCAGCTGCTTAGATCCAGTCTCAGCGTCCGGTCTCATCCCGCTCCGACTGATGGGGTGTATTAGTGAATATTACCATATATTTTTGTAATTAATAGTAGCGTATAATTATTGTAAAAGATAGGATCCTAATTATGATAAATACATGATCATTATTCAATTAGGATTCAACATTTTACACACTATATATATTTGTATTAATGAGAAAGACTCCCAAGGGAGATTAATACAATTCTACACTTATCTATCCTCAAAACTACTACTCCGTTTATTAATATTGGGATCTCCGTAGTAATATATGAAATATCTTTGTTGTTAAAAAAAAATAGAAGAAGTCCGAAACTTAAATGACCCAAAAAGTAAGGAACATAACAAAAATACCTCCTTTTTTATTTTTATAAAAGTACCTCTTGCGCAGTAAATTACCGCGCAATAGGGGTAGTATTTTTTCTTTTTTGGTTAACTTTTTTATTTTCCAACACTTACTCATATTTTTTTCATACTTTGACCGACGATTAGTTGTGTGTCAAGATTCCGAAACACCAATTTTTTTTATATAGAACCTGATATTTTTTTATGCGAACAATAACGTAGGCTCAATACATCAAGGATACCTAAACGTTCAGATCGTCGTATTAGGAGTTGTAAAGTGTCCGAAGTCATTATTTTTTGGAAACTTGATATCATTAGGTTTAAGTATTTTATTTTTAAGGTTTTGATTTAAGCGTATTATCATTAAAAAAATAATACGCAAAAAATATAATATTAACTTAAATTGTAGCTCAAACCTATGATTATCATGTAGACTAAGTAATGATCTATCAATGGGCCTCAGGTGAACGTTGGAATCATGTATGTGTTGTATCTGTATAAACAATATTTAAATTATTTATTATCTTATAATGTTAATTATCTAATCATTTATTGATAAACTGTTGTGATGTTTAATGGTACATTTGTATTTGACATGCCAGATTGAAGTAAATTAATTTATGAAGCTTTGATTTTATTTATCCCAAAAAAGGTACAGTTAAATTTGTAAGTGATTTTAAGGATACATGGATTGATTTGCAGATGAATGTGATAAATAATTAACAATAAACAAGTAAATAAAAATAATAAGCAAGTTATTAGCATGGAATGTTGTAATCTTGATTGAAATTGAACAGTAAGCTTGGTCCAATCCTTAGCTGAATTACTTCGGGTCCAAGCCAATTGCGAGAGCAAACACGTATACTTTGAGAATGCAAATTGAACAAGTATCAGTGATGTGAATGAGATACCCTTCTAACACGAAGGTTGGCACCTTTTATAGCTAACAATACAAGGCATTTATGTTCAAGAATCAGTCTCTCATTAAATGCAATTAAATAATGAAAATGGTTACTTAATGAGCAGATAATAACGGTTGACGGGTAGGCGTTGAGCTCCTTCGATCCCCCCCTCCCCGATGTCACAAGATCTGGTCGCTATTTGGTGTCACCTGGTTCGGCCGTCAATCGGTCTTGTTATGAAACCCGAACTCACCACCGGTATAACCCGGATCCGGTGCAAAATGTTGTCACTTCCTTCGGGTTCCATTTCCAAACTATGTCGCATGTCATGTTGATTTTCACCATATACATATAGTCCCCACACTTTCCGGTTCAAAGTTTACCGAAGTGATGGGAAGTGAAAATGATTTATTTGATGTCTTCTTTTGCAAGCTTCCTTTCAAATTACTTCGAAACAGGCGGTAAAATGAAAACGCTTCCAATTCCCAAAATTTGACTCACGTCTGATCACTCTATGACTTTGGACACGTGTCACCCTCTTATTGAACCATCACTTCGGTTCATGAACCGAAACGTTTCGTAACGATGGCCACGCCCCTATAAAACTCCTACTTTTCCCTTTTCACAAATTTTACCTTTTGGTAAATCTCACTTAATCCTTCGAACATTTAGTTTCTTCAAATCTTCATATCTTCAAACCTTCATAAAAACTCCATACCTTCAAATCTTCATATTACTATGACAAATTCTTCCTGGTCTTCTTCCAAACAATCTTCTCCGGCCACTTCTCCACAGCCGAACACCGATGACGCCACCGATGCTGGTAAATCTTATAAGGCTCAGGCTGCCACTGAGCTTAGAGCCTTCGATATGCTCCCATCCTCTTTTCAATTTGACAGTGAAATCTCCGTTCAAATGGCCTTTAAAAAATTCGATCGGGGAGATAAAGCTAAAAACTAACCGTCTTCTATCATTGCCTCCGACCTCGAGACAGTACGAAAAGATTGCGGTTGGACCGACCTCTCCAGGATCATTGTACCCGACCCAGATAAATAAATTACCACCTTTAGGTCTGGGTAATCCAACCTGTACATTTATCCCTTCACTTTCAAGCTTATTACTCCGATTGACAACGTGATCCTCGAGGTTGATGGACCGTTAAAAGGACCAATCTGAATCATCAATTTTACTATCCAAAAATGAAATCTCAGAGCTGGTTTGACGGTCCAGATTGACATATCGTCAATCTAGCCATCAAATAGGTCGGTGCTGTCTTTTTAGTATAAAGGTCATTTTCTCAACTTGGGATTCATTTTCGCCTTGGCAAGTCTGTACAGCTTGTTCGCCCCATTTTTTTCTCTAATTCAACGTATAGGCGTTCGAAAGCTGCCGTTTTCGCCGTCGTGACCACTAGCTTTGCCTCCTTCCTCGCATCTTATATAGCTCTCTATTCGTCCACTTCTCCACCTCATCCTTGTTTTTTACCAGTTTCGCATACGCCACTTTCTTCACATCCACCTTCTCTTGAACTTCACCATTCCACCACCGGTCACCTCGATGCCCACCACGTCTACCCCGCGAGACCCCTAACACTTCTCTAGCCACCTCCCGAATGTAACATGCCGTTTTGTCCCACATACTGGTCGCGTCCCGCTACTCCCTCAAGCAACCTGGGCCGTCAACCTCTCCCCATCTCCTTTGCACTAGCTATGGTCAAACTCCCCCATTTGATTCTCAATCTGTCATCCACAAAATGATTCAAGAACCATATCCACGTACTCCAAGTAAGTTATTAATAAAACAAACTTATAGCTTACCCCCTGTATATTTCCCTGGGTCTGAAGTTATATTGTCGTGTTGCTCATAGGCAGTTTCCGATCATCAAACTGTTATATGTTAATACCAGAGTAACTTTCCTAAAACAATGTGAAGCATTTACTGTGCCCTGTTTCATTGAAATTGTCTGCTTTAATGCTAACAGGTCAAAGAGTGCATAACATGTTTTATCAAGAAAGATGACTACTGGGGTCGGGGTCTTCATAGCACCTGCAGATACTCTGGTGTTATGCTTGAAATTTAATTGTCTTTTGTTATAGCTTGAGGATTATAAGTTCAAGGATAGTAGACTGATGGTCAGTCTTAGAAATATAACTACATCGTTCTACTTTTGCTAGGCGGTTGATTTCTTCGAAGTGCATTGTAGGGCTCTTCAAACTAGCAGCATAAGTGTACCAACACCCTTTTGGACAGATCAATATAAAGTATGAGATTATATTTTCATGAACTCCTCCTCTCTGTTGCCTAGATCTACCAAAAACTTGGCTCATAAGAAAATATCCCAATGAAGACACTATACGCACAAAGAGCTGGAAGATTTTATGGGTCTTCAACAAAGCTGATAATTAGCCCCGTGTGGATGATATTCTTTTTGGATTTCTCTGTTGAGACTGTAACTCACAGAACTTACAGACTGTAACTCACAGAACTTACAGACTGTAACTCACAGAAATAAGTTCGTCCTTTTAGATAATACTAAGTTGAGATGAAGTGAAACATTCGAAAACAGGAAACATATTTCGCAAAGATGGAAGCTGTTTGCTTGTAAAGTTCAGTCATGAAATGGCCGCGGACTAGAAAGACACAGAAAATGATAATGCAACAGAAGGGTGAAAGACTAATCAATAATGCATGGGAAGCCACTTGGTAAATATGTAACAAACTGGTTCCAATGTATTTGTGCTTCAGTCAAACTAGTGCCTTTAGTTGTGAGTTCATTTGAACATTTAACTTGATGATATTCAAGCTTACGTATTTTTCCATCTTTTTCCCTTCAATCACTGTGTCGCTTTAGGGTATACTCCAATCTATTAAAGGATTAGATTGATTTAATTGCAGGAACGAAATTCTTCATGGTCTGTGAACCGGGGACTCTGCATATGCAGTCACTCCTGAAATATATCTACGAATTATACACTGATTATGTCTTGAAGAGTCCCTTCTATGAAATGGAAATGCCAATTCGGTGTGAGCTCTTCGACTTAAATTTGTCACAAGCAGTTCAGAAAGATCGGGGTGCCTTATTGGGAAGATGAGCTTTGGTTGATCTATAATTTGATAAATTTTGTCGGCAGGTCCCATTATGATTTATGCCATGAGTTGTTGCTTGATCTATACTTTGGTAAAATTTTATTGGACAGGTTCCATTAGGAGTTTTTCTTAATTCGTTGTTTCGGAATCTTTAAGAAGTGCATTCTGAAAATAGCAAAAACCCAAATAGCATTTGTTATGCAAGATTGTCATGTTGACCCTCTTCATCATTGTGTTACACCCTCTGCTCTGATCTCTCGTAGAATAATTCCTTTCGTTTGCATAAAGGATATCTGTTCATTTCAATTTGTTCGTTCACGTATATTTTACGAAACAACTTTAGTTGACAAGAAACTTTTTATTACACCCCACACACTAATACACAAATGGGAAGAAGAGAGTACTCGAAAGGAGCATGCTAGCTTCACACGGTCTAAGACCGGTGGTTGTTGATACATTACACATATGCTCCATTTAACTTCCCTTTATGCTGTTGCTAACATACTCTCGATGAACTTCCTAATCACCACTAAGATTCAAGGACACACCTATATAAGTGGCAATTGAACAAAAAGCCTTGCCTTATTAGTCACCAAATTAAAACAAAACCTGCCAAGAAATAAACAAGTGGCAGTATTAATCCTCCAACTAACATAAAGAGTATATTGTCACTTGAAGCTTTCTACACATAGCTAAGCAGCTGATGGGCTGGTAGCATATAAGGTACTTAAGTTTGCATCAGAAAAGGCTGTTCCCCTTAATCTGTTTGCTTCAACTTGACCTTCAACTCCAGCAATATGAATTGAACTCTGCTTATGATCCAGTGTCTGGTCATTGTAGATGTCCCACCATTTCTTCACTAGCATTTTGATGTCCTCTCGATCCACATGTTCCTCCTTACCAGTGTATTTCCACGGCTTAGTCCCTGGAGAACAGTAGTGAACTGCTTTCGCCTTGTTGACCTCGATTTTCTCCGGGTGGCGCCATAGCATAGCTAGCAACAAATTGTATACATAAGGAATTGGCTTGTACTTGTCTTTAAAGAACATGTTCAGAAAGTCCTACAAAAACAAGCGATTGAGAAGCTATTAGATGTACAAAAGAAAAGGTACCAAAACTTTTGAGAGTTACAAATGGGGTGAAAGTTAAAGAAGCTGTACAACATCCACAAGGTTTAAAAAATTTCATTATCAGGACATTTGTAAACTAATACTATATGTTACTCTCAAGTCCTATAAATACTTGGCTATTGATTAAGTTGTGACCTACAAATAATAGGCAACTCTCTCTGCTAAGTCGAGTATGAGAATCTGAAAGATAGGCTAATAACAAAATGTAATGACAAAATTCTTTACATATATATTTAGAAAACCAAAATATACGTGACAGCCGGTGCACGCTGCTTCAATGGGGTATGTATGGTCAAATAATTTACCTGCTCAGCAAATTGGGTGGGTGGGGTAACTTTGAGGGTATTCAAGAGATGAGCATAGATGGAGAGGTTGGGCTGAAAGACAAACATGCCTGCGTTGAAGTAGATAGGTGGCCTTGAGCCCAACTCTTTGGGCCACGGCAGAACCTCGGGACATGGCTGCCCATACAAATCGCATATGCAGTCAGGGACGGCATAGAAATAGTTGTCAGGTAACTCGAAGAGATGGTCTATGTTCTCAAAAACTTGCATGTCTCCGTCCAAGTATACCATCTTACTGAACTCCACAAACTGCAAATAGAACAGGGGATTAAGAATGCATAAAAAAAATCAGCTTATCAATTATGTTGGATCAACTCTGTACTTATAGAGTTTTTCCAACCTACTACTTCTACCGCCGTCAAATTTTTGTCTCTTACTGTCAATATTGTGCAGGTAAAGATAAAGTAAAGTAGTAAACTACTTAAAAATCACGAGCTCTTGTATTGAAGTGGGTCCAATATATACCACCTTTCTCATACAAGTATTGAATTACTATTTTAAACATTAATGCCCAGAGTCCCACCTAATAGTCTGTCCAGAAAGAAAAAGACGTATTTTTTGAACATTTCATTTTTACTCCAACAAAATATATAATTACTGAAATATTAATTAGATACTTAAAATTATAAATTCCAAAACTCTCCCTCTTTTCTTCATGTTTTTACCTAGCTAGTTAAATTTTCGCACATAAAGTGTGTGTGTGTGGGTGGGGGGGGGGAGTAATTTAAAACAATAACTAACAAAAGAAGATGGACAAAATAGGTGGCTGGACAGTGAATTTGAAGCGGAAAAACTTATTGAAGTGTGTGACCATCTGATCTAAAAGCTTAAAGATTAAGCGGTTAGATACCTAGCTAGTTAAATTTTCGCACATAGTGTGAGGGGGGAGTAATTTAAAAAAATAACTAACAAAAGAAGATGGACAAAATAGGTGGCTGGACAGTGAATTTGACGCGGAGAAACTTATTGAAGTGTGTGACCATCTGATCTAAAAACTTAAAGATTAAGCTGTTAGATATAACACTTTTAATATTTGATTATATTCTCAACACGCCCCTTCACGTGCTGACCTGATTTTTTTTCATGGTCCAAGCACGTGAAAATTCTTTTTAATAATGAGTGGCGGTGAAGTTCGATCCCAGGACCTTTGAGATGCTCCTATACCATATTAAAGTGTGTGACCATCTGATCTAAAAGCTTAAATATAACGCACTTTTAATATTTGATTATATTCTCAACAAAACTAACACTGGAAACTAACACTTGTGATGTACCTTATTTTTATATGTGCCAAGAAGAAGAATACCTCCCTCTTTACCCAAATATTTGTTTTAGACCATAATTTTTGTAAAAGATCCTTAACTTCATGCTGAATTAAAATACAACATAAAATTAGGACAGAAAAAATATGTTTAGGGTAGACTTACCATTCTGAAAGCATATGAGCTTGAACTTGAGCAAGTTATGGGACATTCAGAACGAGTTACACAATAGTTAAAGAAAAATCAGAATACTACTAAAAGCTAAATCTTCCAAATGCATGTGCTCTGAGTTTAATAAATTACCTGCCAAATACGAAGTTTGGAGTAGTTGAGAACGTAATAAGATCTAGCATATTTATCCGAAGATTGCAACGAAGGAGCAAGTGGCTCTATCTCCCTCACTATGCAACCGTGGCTCCTTAATAAGATTCGATGTTCCTCCGGCACATCGGGAAAAATCGCCACCACCAACGGATACATAGATTTGGCTTTCATCAAGCCCTTTGCTAAACCCACCACCCCTTTCACATAATCACCATTACCTGCTAAGAAAGTCACATAAGCACACGACCTCCCTAATTCTAAGCCCTTTTGAGTACTAGTAGCTTTTTTTATGCCACTCACAAGCTCTGGAGCCATTTTTGTTGGTAAAATAGGAGTATTTAAATAAGCCTTTGAAGTTTGAATTGTGATTGTAAGATGATCGAGAATGAGAATTTTCACTTTGGTTATGGAAACATATATACAAGTACATGCATGGAACATGTATATAAGTATATTTTATTTGCATGGACAAGTGAGTTACTGTCATACGGAAATATTTTTCACCGACCAAAAGAGACATGTTCGGATAGCGTTGAGAGTTAACAACGTGATTGTAAACAGCCACGTGTCAGACAGCGATGTCATTTTAGCGGCATGCTACGCTACGTGTATTTCTCTTACTGTGCATCGACACGTTGTCGAAATGTATATACGTTACCTTTGATCTTTGCTTTCGAACTAAAGTTTTGTAGTTAATGTATAGTTCTACTTAGTTCCAGTGTATGTATCCTTTGTCCTTAGTGATTAATTCAGCCGATATCGAGTAGAGAAAACAGAAAACAGAAAACAGAAAACAGTCCAGAAACAAAGTGACTTACAATAAGCGCATCATAATTAGATGCAATTATATATTGATCAAAGTACTGAAAAACAAGGATGATACAAGTGGCTCTTCTAGTCATCTACTCATGAGTATTGATCAGGCTGCAAGTCACAACAGTTATCCTTCCTTATGGACAAAAATTAAGAAAGCAAAATTGCGTTTGGAATACTCTTCTAGAAAGGGTATAACTCATAAAAGTATCATATTATTATTACTACCCCATTTTGTGCAGTTTAATCGATTGTAGATGATACTTTAGGAACTCGGCTCCTTCCCGTTTCCCCTCATCTCCATTTTTTTCAGGTTTTACTTTGACAGTCTTGGGTGACACATTTCATTTTGATATTAATTAATGGTTTAAATTTAATTTCAAATTAGTCATTGAGCCTAACTCACACATCAAAAGCTAGCTCAAAGAGAGAAAAATTGTCCAAGCTTTATAAGAAGCCGGACATTTTTTCTATTCGGGTTTTACTATTCGATCTAGAACGTGCACTTTTATGGATCGGGGGCATTTTCATCCCTTATCGGTCCGGGGAGCATTCTGCCTCCCCTAACCGACCCACACCTTTGCTTTTGAAAAAAGGACATAAATAGCTACCTGGTGAAACTATTGACACCAGATGACTCAAGAATCTTAAAAGATAGTTTTTGACTTTTTCAATATATATACAAAAATTGTATCATTAATGTATAGAAATTATGTCATTTTTGTATAAAATATGTATAGAAATTGTATCATTATTGTATAAAATATGTAGAGAAATTATATAATTATTGTATAGAAATTATATCAATATTATATAAAATATGTATAAAAAATATATCATTATTATATTATTTATATATAATAAATACATAATTAACATATAATCAATGTGTAATTTATATATTAATTATACACATATTATACACAAACAAGAGAGATAGCTGAAAAACTTTTCCAGATATGTATCAAACACTATACTTATATCTAATGATTATACGATTTTTATGGAGGGTCCAATCTCATAAGAGAGATTTGAAAGAGAAAGCACCAACAATACTGCTCATACCAAATAAATACACATCCAAGGATAACGTTAAAGATGAAAATTGAATCAAACGATCAAAAAATAATAATAATAAAAAGATTTATACATTAATCCTCATACACAAATCAAACGATTAAACAAGAAAAATTTGAACTTTTGAATGCAATTGGTTGGGTTGCTACGGAAAGATCCCAAAAAAATATGAACAAATCAATCTTCAACCTCAAAACATTTGAGATGAACGCTTTACAATTTCAATACATTTAAAGTTTCTTTTTTTTTCTTGTTACGAGGAGAAAAACTTATGTGTAAATTGAAATATAGTGTAAAGAAAAATAGATGCGACGGTGGTGTGGGAGTTGTTCACCGGATCGAGAGGTACAATCGGAGATGACGGCAGTTGTTCAACGGCGGGACATTGGACATTTCAGTAGATCGGCGGTGGAGGTGAGGGAGTAAACCCAAAGCAAGCCTCTGGGACAGAAAAAGTGGGAGAGAGAGTATGGAGTAAATTTTAGGGTTTGGCTAGAGCTTGTCTTTATTTTGGGCTTAAGGGCTATTTCGGGTTATTTAGCTTTTTTGGACTTTTTTTTTGCTGGTGGTTACACAATGTCCTTTTGGGGGGGTGGGGGGTGGCTACATCGGATCAGATCTCAACATGGCTCTGATATCATGTCAAATTAGTCATTGGGCCTAACTCACACCAAAAAAATTAGCTCAAAGGGATGAGGATTGCCCACGTCTTATAAGGAGCGTTCTCGTCCGTCTTTATCTCTTTATTTAAATAATTAAAATAGTATGTTAATCATGATTAGAGTACTTGATATTTTCATATACTTATCAATATTTATGTTGCTCGATTTTTTTTCTAATTTCTATCATCATCTTTTTCCTACTTCTACGCTTTTAAAGTTTCATGGGCAGGATCTAATAGTCGTGAATAGCTTGTTGAGTTTGGTGTCAATCTTGTATGTGCACTCCTTTGATAATGGCCCTTTAGTGTAAGATTTTAGAAATTAGATTTCACTACTTGCTTCTAAGTTCAACAGGTCGATCAGTCTTTTTTTTCTCTTCATATTCAGGGATGTAATCCGAGACATTTAATAGGCGTTTGAAATTATAGATATTGGTATAAGTTGATTTGAAGTCTAATTTTTTATGTAATTTGAATTTCAAAAGTTATATTATATATATATATATATATATATATAAAATTACTAAAACTTGTCACACTTTTATACAATCTTACCAAACAAGTGTGGATCTAAAGTGTTACACCCCGTAGTTTTGTGTCCCGTCGTTATTGATAATACCGATGTCCCAAGAAGAGGTACGACTTTACAAAAGGGTAATGAAAGTTTACGACTTGTTTATGGAAGTTTCGGGGTGTTGAAAAGTCAAACAGATCGAGGAAAGTACGTTTCAACGAAATAGAAAAACTGGGAAATTTGGCGGGAAGGTTGACAGACCGTCAAATGTTTGATGGACCGTCAATTTTCTACTCCGAGCCATCAAATACTCTGGTAGTTTGACGGGAAGATTGACGGACCGTCGAGTAATTAACAGTACCGTCAATCCCACCGTCGAACTACGGTGGTGAAATACTTTTACCGGTTTAAAAGCGGGTCAATCGATGTGAAGCTCATTTCCCCCCAATTATGATATTAAACAATCTCCCAAACCCTCTCAATCACACCATATCATTCCTAGACCAATTCAAAGCCGAAATACGGGTGATTAACGTGATAATCTCTGCGGATATCATAGAAATCCTCTTCTCCCAATGAAATCAATTTTGGAAACCCTTGGAGATGGAATAACCCACTGTTTTACGAGGATTTCGAGGCATAAAGGTAAATTATAAAGGTAAATTTTAACCTCTTTTATCTATAATTATGATTAATTAATGATTCGGGGTAAGTTATGAAATGATTTTTTTTTGTAATCGAACCTCATAGATATGGGAAATCATGAGTATTTGAATTGTGGGTTGTTTTTGTAATTATGATTATTTGCTACTTGTATAGTTGCCCCCAGTCAGTTGCACTAGTTGCTCGACTTCCCTAGCTGAAGATTTATGCACTTGTGTAGTTTTTAACATTGGTTGCCTTAGTAGTTGTTACTCCTCCGGTTGGAAGCTTGTGTATTTGGTTAAACTCCAAGGATAAGTGAGTCTTTAATTGCATTTCTCAAAAATAAGTATGGATAACAGGTTGTGTTGCCTCAGAAGGGGAACTGTAGTTGAACGAGTTAATGTATAAAGAACTTAGTTGTGTTATGTGATACGATTTGTTGGTCCTCGCGGCCTATTTTCCAGCTTGAGCTTATTTGCTAGCTTTCGAGCTTATTTGCTAGCCATCAAGGCTTGTTTGATGGCCACTGAGGCCTATTTGACGGTCTACATGACCTATTTGTCACCCTAAGCAGGACATATTTGCGAGACAAAGATTGACTAAATAAGTAGAAAATACTTAGGCCTGCTGTGATACGTTCACTGGTATAATTGATAAGCGTTCTAGCAGAGAGTCACCTACAGGTAAGTGACAATCCTCCTATAGTTGTTGTTACTTGTTTACTTATTATACTTTAAGTTTCAATGCTTATCATTTGTTTTATCCGCCTTATATACTCGATGCATTATTCGTATTGACGACCCTTTTTCCTGGGGACGCTGCATGTCATGTTGCAGGTCCAGGTTCGTAAGTGGCAGATTTGTGGGTAGATGCTCCCGTTAATCATCAGAGTTTTAGTGAGCTCCACTTCCTCCTAGAGTAGCCGAGTCGAGTCATTTGGATATAGTTGTACAAGCTAATTGGGTAGGTCGGGGCCCTATCCCAACCAAAGTATTTTGTGAAACACTCTTAGAGGTTTTTGTAGACAGATAGACATCTGTGGTCAGTAGTGTTATGTGATGTTAGGTTATACAATTGAGGCCTTGTAGGCCCATATATCTATATATTTGTTTGGGCTCTTCTGGTTGTAGGTAATTGAACATAGTAAGTTATTTGTATTGGGGAGTATACTACTCGTATAGAGGTGGAACTAGGTGGCCCGTCCACCCCACCAAGGTTAGGGTGTGACACAAAGGAGAAAAATAATTCAAGGATAATGGAAATTTAAGCTAACTCTACAACTATGCTATAGCTAAGAGATATTTTTCATAGGTAGATGTAAAAAAGATATTACAAACTCTATATAGGGCTGGACAAGCTTTGAAAATAATACTAGGAATAATGCTGATTGGGCCTACCAATAATCGTATTAGTAGTGAACTGGATCTACTCGTCTAGGCAAACCTTAGGGTCAAAATTGACAATAACAAAACCAAGCAATTAAAACATAAGGGACTCAATTGTCTGTTCTGTAACTATCTATTAAACCTCCAATTTAACGACTATGTACATTCACACAAGCCTGGAGTACAACTCTATTGCATACGTAACATTCCATCCCCCTTAAAATCCTTCATTTTCCTCAATGAAGAAGCCCAAAAACCTTGACTTGATGGCATGGAAGTCTTCCTATGTGAGCTGATGAGGCAACTGGTTCCACTGGATCAACACTTGAGGTATTGCACGATTTCCCTTCTTGATCATTCTTTTTTCCTTTGATAGCTTTAGGGTTGGGACAATAGGGGGTGTTGGACTTAAAGCAGTACGGGAATAGTAAATAACTATTACAAGTGCTTCGAAAGGATAAACCATAAAGATTACAATAACAACAAGCTTGTAGTAAATAAGAATTGTGACAACAACAAGATTTTTGAGTTCTTGAATCAGTCTTGAATCTTTATACCAATTTGCAGAAAGCTCTTTGAATCTTGATAACCTGAAATCAAGACATACTAAATCTGGAAGTGTTACAACTGTGCTGAGTCGAGTGATGACACTCTGTCTTTAAGACAAGATTGCCCCGTATATATGCTTTTACGTTAGCGGAAAATAGTCTCCCAAGATAAAACAACAAACTATCATTTGTGCAAAGCAAACACAAGTAATTCAGGCGAAGAAAACAAATAATAAAAAATTGCTAAGATGAGAGGATTTGCAACAAGAATTTCAGAATTGTTGTTCTTGAAAAGTGTGTGTAGAATTGAGACAAAGGCCTAAATTTATAGTAGTGTAAGAATGACCTCTTCAAGTGCCCATGTATGGCCATTTAAATGCCATGTAATGGACATTTAATTCACCAATTAATGCAGCCAAATAATGACTGATTTATGGAGGAAAAACTGTCATTTTAATGCTCCAAAACCTCTCCATAATCAGCCAAACTTTTGAAATTCCGTCCGGGTGGTGCCGTGGCATCACCCGACCTGTACCATCTTACACTTTGAACAATCCTTCTTTCGTTTACCGACGTGGAACATTTGTTATTTAGCCAATAACCGTCCATTATTCTATGTCTCAAACATTTACTTACGTACCAATATCTCTTTCACTAACGAAATTTACGATACTTGGCACTACGAGTGCATGTGTGTGGAAATGATATTTTCGACATGCGGGACCCCAATTGTTCGAGTCATAAATAATGGGATAAACTTAATTCCACATTTGGTAAATTTCCAACAATTACATCTTGAAAGAGATTTTGGCGCACACACAAGGTGCCTACTTTCAGCAATCTTTCAGCGAAAATGCTTTAGCAATTGGCCCACGTGTGGTTTTGCAGGATGGACTCTATTTCGCTCTCAATAGCTTCTTTCCAGAGCGGTGCTTCTGGAGTAGACAATGCTTCAACAACTGTCCTTGATTAATTATCGACCATATAAGCTACAAAGTCAGGACCACAGGTCTTATCTTTTCATATCGAGACTTTGTTTTAATATGACTTCCACTTTCAGACTGTTGGCTTTCTAACTTCAGAGTCAATGTTTCTGTTGTCAGATTAATTATTTCTGTTTCGTCTGAACCTTCTAGGACCAAAATTTAAACATTTCAAGGACCAAAAGGAAACTTTAGGAAGAAGCCCAATATTCCAACAAACCAACGCTGATCCTCCACTTCCAACTCTCCGGTTAGGAAGGCTGTCTCAACATCTATGTCACGCAAGACTGCAATGGCCCTGGATGTTAAGCTATTCCCAGGGGAGCACATGTCCAAGTAGCCGAGGCCTTATACTTGTCAGTAGATTCATCTACTTTGTACTCAATTTGAGTATCCACTTTTACAACCCAAAGGTTCTTTTCCCGGAGGAAGGTAAACCATTACACAAGTATGATTCTATCTGATGGAAATCTATTTCTCTTTCTGTAGCTTCTTTCCAAAGTAGTGATTCTGGAGATGACAATTCTTTGTTAATTGTCCATGGTTCATTCTCAACCATGCAAGCTAGAAGGCATGGAATAAGTCTTTGTCCCCTCTTTGCTCCGTCTCGGTTCAACATCTAGAATCCATGAGTTCTATAGATCTGGAATAGTAAGTTTCGGATAGTCAGCAACTTTCGAGTCTTGTAGATCTGGAACGTCTAGTTTCATACAATCAGGCACTCGCGAATTCTTGTTAACCTCGAGCAATTACTTCTTTTTTCTTTTCAAGGAAAGTTATCTTCAAAGAACTCATCATTCTTTGACACCAAGAGGCGATAAGCACTACTGCTATTTGCAGATCCAGTGGATATGCAATCTAGAGTCTTAGGTCCAACTTGACCTATTTCGGTATTCCAACTTCTACCAAGCTACCCCACATCACAACATTTGTAGGTGGGATCCTTTCCATGTTTCACATGGAGGGTTATCTTTATCCTTATGCGGAGTTCTGTTGAGAATCACATTAGCGGTAAGGATCGCCTTGCCCCATATATTTTGGGCGTGCGGCTTTGCGCTTGGCTAACACCGTTAGACTGATGTGAGTAAGGAGCAGTCATTTGATAAACGATGTTTCACATTCTCCCATCTATCACAACGAATTCCTCAATCCATAGACTTAGTTGATTTTCAACTTCTGTTTTGTAGCGCTTATCCGCTTCAACAACTTCATCTTTACTTTTCAACAAACAAATGATGCAATACGTTGTACCATCATCAATGAATGTCACAAAGTACTTGTCTCCCCCCTCTATTTTGTACAAACTTC
The DNA here is from genome assembly GCA_029783415.1 of Anisodus acutangulus. Lineage (NCBI taxonomy): Eukaryota > Viridiplantae > Streptophyta > Magnoliopsida > Solanales > Solanaceae > Anisodus > Anisodus acutangulus. The sequence continues at coordinate 33,036,134 of CM056510.1, read as the reverse complement.
AAATAACCCATGTAGGTGTGTCTTAAAATAAGTCATTATCTTTTAGTCTTCTTCCCTTGAGATTGGTGCCCAAACAATTCTTGGCACTTGCTTAAGAGTTGTAACCGTTTTTGCACAGTCATTGGATATCTCTCATTCGTATGTGCGAAACATACTTTACACACTTTTAATAATTACACCCAAAAGAACGGATCTTTTAAGTTTTTTTTCCAGTACCAATCTTTAACCAGGAAGGATGGAGATTCAATTTCTGATTTTAGAATGTAGGGAATATAAGTTTTTAATGAAAACACTTTCATATTCCTAGCCTTGCTACACACTTTTATTCAGATATTATCTAAACACATTATAGACAAGGAAGGATAATTAACTTAGACCTTTTTGGATTCTGGCCCACTTCAGTCAGATTGAGTGTCCATTTCCTCCTTACCATAATTCGGATCCTTTGTCTGGGACATATATAGGCCTTCTGCTACAAGATAGAACAACATCTTCAGCCTTCTCCTCTTGTCCTAGTTGACATTCTCAGCCTCTCGTGGGTGTTTGTTTCCACCACTCTCAGGAGCGGTGACACCATCAACACCTTGACCGTCAACAACATGATCAACATAAGCGCTCTGAACCTCAGCACCAGAACCATTATCTAGTTTGTTGGCAGAAATAGTGTTACTGTCAACAGAACTGTTCATGGAACAGTCTTCAACCCGAAAATCACAACCATAACCAGATTTGGTCACACAACTGTTGACCGACATCTTTCGAACACTAATACAATCTTGTCTTAAAATTGTTGGACTTAAAGCAGTACGAGAATAGTAAATAACTATTACAAGTGCTTCGAAAGGATAAATCATAAAAATTACAATAGCAACAAGCTTGTAGTAAATAAGAATTGTGACAAAAAGCTTTTTGAGTTCTTGAATCAGTTTTGAATCTTTATACCAATTTGCAGAAAGCTCTTTGAATTTTGATAACCTGAAATCAAGACATACTAAATCTAGAAGTGTTACAACTGTGCTGAGCCGAGTGATGACACTCTGTCTTTAAGACAATATTGCCCCGTATATATGTTTTTACATTAGCGGGAAATAGTCTCTCAAGATAAAACAACAAACTATCATTTGTGCAAAGCAAACACAAGTGATTATAGCGAAGAAAACAAATAACAAAAAATTGCTAAGAGGAGAGGATTTGCAACAAGAATTTCAGAATTATTGTTCTTGAAAAGTGTGTAAAATTGAGCCAAAGGCATCAATTTATAGTAGTGTAAGAATGGTCTCTTCAAGTGCCCATGTAATGACCCTTTAATTCACCAATTAATGCAGCCAAATAATGACTGATTTATGGAGGAAAAACTGTCATTTTAATGCTCCGAAACCTCTCCATAATCAGCCAAACTTTTGGAATTACGTCCGGGTGGTGCCGTGGCATCATCTGACCCTTACCATCTTACACTTTGCACAATCCTTCCTTCGTTTACCGACGTGGAACACTTGTTATTTAGCCAATAACCGTCCATTATTCTATGTCTCAAACATTTACTTACGTACCAATATCTCTTTCACTAACGAAATTTATTATACTTGGCACTACGAGTGCACGTGTGTGTAAACGACGTTTTCGACGTGCGGGGCTCCAATTATTTGAGTCATAAATAATGGAATAAACTTAATTCCACGTTGATAAATTTCCAACAGGGGGTTGGTTAGGTCACGTATAAAAAGGTGATTAATTTCTTCTAGAATTTTGTAGCAATGTTTCAATAGAGAGACATGTAAGGTAGTGTGTATGGTAATATGAAGGGGTAGGGCTAATTTGTAGGCTACCTTGCCAATTTTCTTCAACACTTGATACGGTCCATGATACATAGCTACTAGTTTGGAGAATTGTGAGTTTGAGAGGTTGTTTTGTCTGTAGGGTTGGATCTTTAGATAGACCCAATCTCCCACTGAGAATTGTCTATCTGACATATGATTGTTTGCATAAGCAGTCATCCTTTATTGAGCCCTCTTTATGTGAAATTTGACCAGTTGCAGCTTGAGCTCTCTCATTTCCAAGCTCCTACCCACTTGTTCATTCATTACTTCCCCTGAAACATATGGTAAATGAAAAGGGGGAAGCTGACCATATAGGGCTTCATAGGGTGTGGTTTCAATAGATGAATGATGGGTGGTATCATACCACCATTCTGTCAAGAACAAGTAGTGGAACCAATCAGTTGGTGCATCAGAACAATAGCATCTTAGGAAGGTTTTCAAACTCCTATTAAGCACCTCAGTTTGACCATCAGATTGTGGATAGTAAGCTGTTGAAGTGTTAAGAGTAACTCCATGAATAGAGAATAACTCTTGTCATACCTTGCTTAGGAATATTGGATCCCTCTCACTTACCCCTCTATTCATTTTTACTTGATAATTACGTACTAAATAAAATGCATAATTTATCATGATATTTTTATTAATTGGTACATATTTAATGAATTTGAAAAATATTTTTGAAATGGATAATTACGAACAAAAATAAAAAAATATTTTTAATCCAGGAACAATTAAAAAAAATAAAATGAAGACAGTGAGTAAGAACATTAGAATAATGTAGAGAGAAGAGAAAGTGTGATTGAGAATTGTCCAATTCAATTTCAAAGTAAAGTAAACAAAAGGGTTTCAGAGAGTTATGTTGCAATGCATTTTTCTTCTCTCCGATTCCGGGTATCCTTCCCCCTTCTTTCTATAAATTTCTTCGCTCTTCAAACAGAGTTTCAAGTCAAACTATATTGTATTACTGGGTATTTGATTTAGAAGTTTGTTACTAAAGATGTGCGTAATTGAATGTCACTGTAGGGATGTAATGCTAGAAAAACAGCTTACTGGCCACTGGGTTGATAGGTCAATATGTTCTTGGTTTTGGGATCAGTCAATTGCTCAAGGCGATTCCTTCAAGGTAGGGACATAACAGTAATTGTTCAAATGTTATACTAGTTAAAGTTGCTGTATAACTCATGGTATTGGGAAAATCAAGATGCTTGATCTTGAGTTTACATATCATTGCATTTTGTTATGTCTTACCTTGAAAAGTTTGGATTGTTACAGCATTTACCAGTAATTGCTTCGCCAACCCATTACCTTTTCCAAGTTAACCGTGAAGGAGTTACCTTCTTGGCTTCCACCCAAGTGGAAATGCCACCTTTAATGGCTATTGAGGTAATGCACTTGTTCATTTCAGCTCTCGAATGGTTATTTATGTGGTTGCTGCTAGATTGATCTCTTTTTAAATAAGTTGATTAGACAAGATGGGTTTAATAGAATATTCGAACTATCAAACAACTGACCAGAATATGTTAAGAAGTTCAGTACATCCCATTCCTAGGTGTAATTTATAGCATGTCGGTTGGGATGCCACTTGTAATTCTTATCCATTAGACACTTGAACATCCTAGCATACCGCGACACTTAAAACTGATTTCAATATTAAAGGGATTTGAGCTTAAAAAAAGGGCCTTTTGGCCCCTAGGCAGTGGCAGTAGACATATCAATTATTATGCATTACGGATATATATTACATATTGAACACCTTTAACATATACTCCACATATTATATATTACTTCTTCAAAATTCGAACACCCTTGAGAAAAGTTTTGGCTCGGCCGCTGCCCCTAGGGCTTTGGTTCAATGATAAGGACGCAGTGCGCATGTGTTGATAGAGTGCACCTCATGAGTTTGAACATTGCGACTGAATAGGAGCATGGTGTTTAAGTGGAAGTAGAGTAGCATGACAGATACTCCCCCAGTTTTCACCTTTGAGCTAACTGGGATTGGACCAGCTAACTCACAAGGGATTTTTCAGTTATCAAAGGAGAAGGGCCCTTTAAGCGTGTGACTCTCAAGCTTATATACACTAGTATATTAGAGTAATCGGTTATCAAAAGGGAATCAAAATATAGTATAGAGCCTTTTCATCCGCAATTAATAAATGTATGTCAGACGTTTTTATCGTAGTAGAGTTTATTACAAGCTAAATTTGCTGTCACCAGAGTTTGTATACCCTTTGTGTTTGACAAAATCTGGCATCTGAGAGATTCTTGTTTTCTAAGTTTTTCCTTTGATAAGTTTTCTCGTCCTTTCCTCTGCCGTGTTTTGTAGGCTTTGTGGGCTTTTGTTATAGGTTAAATGATTAGATTTGTTTAGAGTCCAGTCATACTCTATCCTTGCACCTGACAGTTAAGTTTTACCGCTAACTGATTAATTGAATTCATTGTGGTGAAAATAGGGAGGCTACACCGCTACACTTTGCTTATTAACTTTGGACCTGTGTATCATCTCTGCAAATAATGATTATTATTGATCATTTGACTATTTAATTTCTAGTTCCTGTGCAGAGTAGCTGATGTCCTGTCAGAATATCTTGGAGGGTTGAATGAAGATTTGATAAAGGATAATTTTGTAATTGTATATGAGGTATTTGACATCTTCAAGCTCTTCTTTTGGAATTGTTAGCTGCAAAGATATTTTGTTAAGATATTTTTCTTACAAAAAGAAAAGATATATTGTTAGGAAGCTTAGAAACCGGGTTAAGTTGAAGCTTTATTAAAACCGTCAAACTAAGAAGTTGTTAAACAAGCCATGCTAAACAGTTCCATAACAATGTATCTTCAGATTCTATAGAGTGATTTGATTGAATTTCTCAATTCCCTTGTCATTTTCTTTCTTTCTTTCTTTCTTGTCAATTCTTTTCCTACTAAGTGGTTATTCACATTTTTCAGATTGCAATTAAGTGTTATCTGTTAACTTATACTATTGACACGGTCCTGTACTGTTTTTGTGTTACTTTTAAGTTTTAACCACCCCAAAACTTGTTGGCTTTTGGCCAAATTTACCAGTTGACCAACTATCAGAGCAACTGTAGAGGCTGTTACCATGATATATATTGATGCACAAGAGAGCCAGTTCCACTCTTTGACTCTAGGAGAGCCACAAAAAAAAAGCACCCTACCAAATTCTAGCTTGTAAAGATCCTAAAATGCTCTCTCATCTTTTTAGGCCAAACACACTAGGTCACGGCTAACAAGCTGAACACTGCAAAATGTTGGCTTTTTCCCCCTTCCAAATCCCCCTACCTAATGTGAGACATTCCATTTACTGAAACTTGAAATATCTGCTAGTCCCTTAAAGACGTCATCGAATATCTCTTGATTATATCAGCACCAGAGAACAATGCTTATGTAGACTTTTGTCTCCTGACTTGATCCTTATTAAGTTGATAGATCAGCAGCTTTTGACATTTTCTTCCTCAAACTAGCCAAGTAAGAGAAGGTCAAAACATTGTGAGCATCGTTTCGTTTTTCGACAATGATTGATGCATTTACAATAGTCGATAGAATTGTACTTATTCCCCTTCCCAACCCTCCCTTTGAAAGTCAACACATTTCTGTGCCTGACTACTGTGAAAATTGGAAGTCAATTAGCTGAAAAGTAAAAACAATATGCCAGTTCATCTGATTCACCTGTCGGAGCTCCAATGATGATTGTTTGTGTATTTTATTTTGATAAATCACAGTTCCCTCTAGTATGGTGTGTTGCTAACTTTTTAGATTTTTTTTTGTCACCAGTCTCAAAAAAAAAATTCATTGAATTCAGATATGGTATTCTCCAATATGTTACTCCACATATGGTGCTCATGTGTAATCCTTCACTTGATTCATAGATACAAATGTATTGCATAGCTTTTTATTAATCAATGTTATCGTATAGTTTCTTGGGTATCTTAAATATTATTTTGTGAAACATATGCTTAATAAATATTATATAATTCCCATAAGTGTTATGGAAATGTTTTCGAAATCTTTTATCTTTTAGTTAACAAAAATTTATCGTGAAACGGAACTCTAAACATGGTGATTTTGCAGTACTAAAGACTAACTAGAGAGAAGAGAATGTTGGTATTGGTTTAGGCTCCTTCTAAGAACTTCCTCCAAAGTAGGAAGATAAATAAAGATTTGTGTGGACAAAGAATGAGAATGTTTTTCCTCCCCAACTGTCCTGTTAAAATTTCCTTCTATGCACTAATTAGATTCTGATGGACTTCAAATTTACTATGGCCTTAACATTTGTTTGATGTGCAGCTATTGGATGAGATGATAGACAATGGTTTCCCTCTTACTACAGAACCTAATGTACTGAGGGAGATGATAGCTCCTCCAAATATCGTAAGCAAAGTATTGAGTGTCGTCACTGGTAACACTTCCAACATGAGCAACATACTTCCAGGTGCAACAGGATCTTGTTTTCCTTGGAGAAAAATGGACCTGAAGCATACAAGCAATGAAGTTTATGTTGATTTAGTTGAAGAAATGGATGCAGCTATAAATAGGTATATACCTGACTATTACTTAACCTCCATTTTCTGCTCTTTATTTCTCAGTATTGTGAGAATATCTTTAATAATATCTTCAAAGTCTAAAATTATCATCAAACTTTCTAGTTTGACATGACGTAACCCATTGTGTCACAAGAGTGTGAAGGGTAAACATAATGATAAGCTACTTTGAAGCAATAGAGGGTATAACCTTAGAGATTGAGATTTCAAAAACGTCTAGAGGCTAGGATTTCAAGAACCAAAATGAGATCTTAAAAGGATGGTGTGAAAGCGGCACATGTTAATTTTGAAGGTATACTTTGTATTTTATATGTTACATATGACCTCCTTATGCTATTTCAATTTATATGACATTCTTTATTTGGGAATATCTCAAAATGCACCACATACTTCTATTATTATATTATACTCCATGTATGTGCGTGTGTTTGTCGAAGTATAAAAAGTGACATGCTTTTTACTGTTTTGATGACCAAATGTCTTTGTTGCGATCTCTTAGTTTATGAAACTGAACGCCTAGACCTTTATAAAAAAAATAAACAAGACTTCCTCTGGATTGTCAAGAAATTTGGTAGAAATTGAACTTCTTCAGAAGACTGCAGTGAAGCAAAATAAAGGAAAGGAATTTATTTCCCTGCATGTGTTTCTTTGAAAGGTAAAGGAAATTTGTTTCTTGTAGGTTCCGACTTCCGTGGTATTTGCAGGACATGTGAGAGTTCTTAACTGCTTTTCTGAACAAACTTCCCTCCATAGCAAACACACAAAAATTGCAGAAAAAGTATAACTTGTGGGCACATTCCTTTCCCTTTTATGGGCAATGAAACTGCACCAAAGGTCATGCCACATTCTTCTCTTTGCCGTGACCAAATTCATTCTATTTCCTTATTCAGTCATGATTATGATATTGCCGAATAATGGATTGTTTTTCTACATTGGGGCTCTAAGTTTGAATACGCTTGACCATTGGATTCCGCAGCATCTTTTGCTTATCTGTTTTTATGCTTGAACTTGGGTTTACAGGAATAACCAATTACCTAAAGGCTTCTCATTCTATTTGTTTTATGCTTCTCAGAGACGGGGTACTGGTGAAATGCGAGATCTATGGTGAAGTTCAAGTGAATTCTCATCTTTCTGGTCTTCCCGATCTTACCCTTTCATTTGCAAATACTTCCATCTTGAACGATGTGAGATTCCATCCTTGTGTTCGGTTACGACCGTGGGAATCAAACCAAATTCTGTCTTTCGTTCCTCCTGATGGACAATTTAAGCTCATGAACTACAGGTTTGTGGTGTTAACTATTGCAGTTGTCTTCACTCATGATCAAAATTTGGTGGTTTTGACTTTATGTAAAGAATGTCCTAATCTTCTGATCACATTTAGTATGTACTTGTACATCACAGAGTTATCTACTCTTTATCCCCTCTGATATTGAAACCCATAAAACTAATCTCTTCCTTGCTTGGTAGGGAGGGTGAAACCCAGCAAAAAAAATCCTTTTTGAGGAAATGGAAATATTTGGGTCACTATTGAAAGTCCGGCGAAATTCCGCTGCTGAACTTGCTCCTTCTAGTAACAAAGATTGAACTGTCAATAAATGCATAATAAAAGCTGAACTATTCATTGATGCACTCTATTTACAGAAGGCAAAGCATGTCTTTTTTTTTATAACCACTACTTATTTTATAAGATATATTTATAAGTAGTGGCAGTTAGTCCATTGTTGATGGGGTTACAAGTACATTTTGAAACTAGAAGGTGCATCCAATAAACATGAAAAATAGGAAATGGCTATCTGTAAACCAATAGCATGTGTTTTCATTGTAGGAGTGCATTAAAGAATTCACTTCTTTGCTGCTTTTACCTTGTCTAAACTTCTTTCTCGCCCTCTAAACTTTCCCATGCAGAATAAAGAAGTTGAAGAGTACCCCGATATATGTAAAGCCACAAATTACTCCAGACTCAGGGACATGTCGTATTGGCTTGTTAGTTGGGATACGGAATGATCCTGGGAAGGCAATTGATGATATAAGCGTGCAATTTCAACTTCCTACTCGTGTTTTATCTGCGGATCTTACATCAAATTATGGAACAGTAAACATCCTTTCCAACAAGGTACTTGGTACTAACTCTCATTCACAGAGTTGGTTGTCCTTGAGTCTTTTTTTAATGGATGTGTCCTATAGTTGTTGATTAGAAGTAAATGAATGAAGTTACTTTCTACTCTAGACAGTTCTAGCCCTACTGTAAAACGACAAACTTGTAAATCGATGCCAAACTTAGTTTTTTTTTCAAAAAATCTTATTGAAGTCTGATCCCATTTTGGAATTATGTGATAGAGCAGGCTCTAATCTGCAAAATTTTTCTAGTTGTGTCTTGACATGTTGATTTATTATTGTAGACCTGCACTTGGTCCATTGGTCGGATGCCGAAAGACAAAACTCCTTCAATGACTGGAACGTTAGTGTTGGAAACAGGTGTTGAGCGGCTTCATGTATTCCCTACATTTCTTGTGGGATTTAAAATTATGGGTGTTGCACTCTCGGGTTTGAAAATAGAAAAACTTGATTTCAAGAATCTACCTACGCGACCTTATAAGGGGTTTCGAGCTCTAACCAGGGCTGGGCAATATGAAGTCAGGTCATAATTATTATGGTTTCTTGGTTTTGATTTCAGAGTTTTGGTGCTGCTTGAGACCCAGGGTGTTGAACAGTTTTCTGTATGATAGATACCAGTATTAGAATCTCACTCTTACATGATTTTTTATCCAGTCTGAAAAATATTGTACTGTTTCAGAAGAGATTTTTCTGTAAATCGTCACGCCAAATTCATTAAATGAAACATGCTTTGGATTGATCATTGACTCATATGCTCTGTAAACCAGATTTTGCAACTTGGATTTTTTGCTTTGCTGGTGTTCAATATCCGCATTATTTTTTGTCCTAAATTTGTACCTGTAGAAAAGTCAAGTTGGAATCATTTGGGTTTCCCTCAACTTCCCAACTTGATAATGTGATAGTATTGGAGCTAGCAAGATTTGTTGGAAGCCTGTCTAGGTCCAGAGGACAAATGATTCAAAATTGACATCAGTTTTTGGAAATTGAACTCTTTGGCTATGTTGTCAGCTACCCTTTAGGGATCTGTAGTTCTCTATCTAAATCTTATTATGCGTAGATTACGTTGGGACCATATTTATCTTCTTTGTCTCGTCCTAATTTTTATCAAATGTCTTTCAAGGGCATTTTGCAGAGCAATTGTTTATAAACTTCATCTGGATGTCCCATCATTTAGTAATTTTTGTGTCCAATTGATAGTGAGATGTAGTAGTAATTTTTGGAAATTCCTTTCAAGGACAATTCTTTTCTGCCTGATTCTTGGCCAGTGGCCAGGGCTTATGTCGAGTTTCCCAAGGGTAGTTGTGATACGAGTCATGTGGCGAAATTCGTTGATGAAAATATGATCCGCTCAAGTTTGGGCGGATTAATGACCATTTTTTAGTAAATTCAGTTCATCTTGACCTGTCCAAATTCAGCTCGAACCACCAATTTGCCTCACAATTCAAATACATGAATCTAAAATTGGTTTTCTCCTTATCCAAGTTGCACCGGAAAATACCAATTTTTTTTTGTTGACGAAGGAACCCGCAGCCGATACTCTTTTTAGTGCGCACAGGGTAAACCCCGAACTGACGCAATAGCTTGCAAACCACGTCAACCAATTAACCACACTTGACAAGCCATGTGCGCTCAACCAAAAAGGCGATGCAGGATCGAACTCGCGATTCATGGCCCCGCTTCATCTACACCAACTTGGCTGTCCTTTGGTGTGACATGAGAAAGAAAAAGTGCAAAAAGAGAACAAGCAAGCACCAACTCATGGTTGGAAAATGAAAGCTAGAGAGCTATTTGCCAATACAAATGGATTTACTTCAAAAAGTGCTAAATATCATTACTACAAAAACTCATCCATCTTTTACCCATTTTTCTCATTGTTGCAAGATAGTATTCCCTTTGGGAATAACAGCTCTGAAATTTGTCGGCCAGCACTAGTCTATTTTTATTGAATTTGTTGTACATGTTATGTCTTGGAGGGACCAAATTATCCACACCATTCCGCATTATAATTTTGATGGCATAGTTCCTCGACACGTGGTGAGACCGTATTTGGTTAGAGAATAAAAGGTTTGTTTTTTCCCATTTTAAAAAGTAGTGGATCGAAAATTACTTATTTACAGGTCATCTATTCTTATATCAAATATCCAAGGTGTACAATTTTGCAACTTGCTTTTAGAATTGACAGTTTGTGCAAAGTGGAAAATGTTGGAATCAAAACGGAAAGTAAATAAATATTACAAGTGTTCGAAAGAATAAACAAACAGCCAAGATTATAATTGCCGCAAGCTTGTTGAGTCTTGAATCTTGATAACCTGAAATCAAGAAATACTAAATCTGGATTGTTACAACTGTGGCTGAGTCGAGAGATTGCTCTCTGTCTTCAAGACAAGATTGCCCCGTATATATGCTTTTACGTTAGCGGGTAATAGTCTCTCAAGATAAAACAACAACTAATCAACACTACAAAGCAAATAGGTTGATTCTGACGAAGAAAACAAACATGAAACGATTGCTGAAGAATGGAAATTTAGAGGAAAAAGAAGAACTATTCTGGAGTGTTATTGTTCAAGACTTGTCTCTCTCTTTTTCCTCCTCCCTCAAATCTGTTTCAAGTCTCAATATATAGTGTTTAAGAGGAGGAGATGTGTAGTCATGGCCAGAAACGTTTGGGGTTCAAAAGATAATATCAGAAGTAGCCCAGAAGCCCGCGATCCGAGCCCGAACCGGACGGGCGACGCGCGTGTGGGGCTAGCCTCGAACCCAAGCACACCTAGGTCCTCCCTCATTCAAACACACGGGTTACCCCTTGGGGTCCCAAATCTTTATCCATTTTTTAGGCTTATAAAATGAACAATTCTTCCTTTTCCCACCGATGTGGTAGATTTGTCCCACACCATATTTTCATGCCTCAAACACCTTACTTAGTGAACCAATATCTATTTCATTTCTTAACGAAATTTGACGATACTTGGCCCTACGGTCATCTACTCACTTAGTAAATTATGCACGTGTGAAGAACCAAAGACTCCAACCAACCCCCATCAAAGGCAAATTTCCAACAGAAAATTCCAAAGGCATATTCTTACTTTTTTCCTTTACCCTTCAGTTTTTTCTATATTTTTTTCCTTTTGGAAAATGAAGCACATAGCGACACCACTTTTATTGAGTTCTAAGTAGAATAGATATATAAAACAAGAAAGTAAGCTTTATGGTTTGGTTTGGTTTGGTTTCGTGTCGTGAACATTTTCTTTTAAGCAGAGTGCGTCTTTCTCTAAATTGCAACTTTTACTTTTCTTTTTCGAAGATGAAATGTAATTGTTTTGTAGCAAGAAAGTCGAGTTGGTTAATTTGTTAGCTGTAAGGTTTATAATTTTTAGATGTATAAATTAATAAAGTAAATATATACTCCTGCTATTTCTGCCAAAGTATGAATTTCGAAAGTAGGTCTACCATGTTTTCTTTTCCCCTAATTGATGGGGTTAATGCTTTGCTAGTTCTCGTTCTCTCTTATGTGCATAAATTATATTTTGAAAGTAATTAAACGTATGAGCTTAGCCACTTAGCCAAGTGGTTTAAGACATTTGTTATGATCCAAACTAGGGCTTGTGAGAATCAAAGTGAACCGCTCAAATTAAATAACTGTATATATATTTAATTGAAAGTAAAATCATAAATAAAAAATTAACTATCTAATAATACTGAATAAATACAAATCTCAAACAATCATAGGTAGTTAGTCAAATCATACGGAAGTGTCTAATTTTGTTCTAACATTATGACCTAATAGAATATCAAAAAGGTTTTAATGACCTCAGGATATTCCAGAAATATTAAAATAACTGAAAGTTAAAAAAGATAAAGACTCCCGAATCATCGATGAATGAGCGGAAGACAATGAAGCTGAAAGCAGGATATAGCTAACTAATTGTTGGGTAACATCAACAACGTGTCTATGACGCCCACGAGGGGGCTAGGTGGTTCGGGTCGAAGTCATGATCGAACAGTTTGTTAAGAATAATGTTGTGTCCTTACTATTATCTATAGTTTTTGGTATGATAGTAAACGCTTAATCCTAACAATTGATATCAAAGTCAGTGTTATGAATTAGATTCCCAAGAATAACATGGCGAGTTGATTGACTAAATCAAATTCGATCAAGTAAAGACTTATTAAGGGAAACGGTCCCTAATAAGGATTTCTTGATATATATCTTTATTAATTAAGTGTTGTCCTACTGCCTTTCTTTTCCAAAGCTTGCAAGAGTTGATAGAAAGAAATTAATGTTCTCACCTTGTTAATGTTACTCTTTGTACACAAATAAATGCACCACGAAATCAACTTGTTAGTTTGATTTTGTACAACTAATGCCAGGGCCGCCAGAGGGTCAAGCCACTAAAATCCGGGGAGCTACGGCTGATCGAAAAGCGAAGATAAGCGCATAGTTCAGTGATCTATTCACAAAAAAAAAGGGAACTTACAGAGATAACGATCCGGCTTTATGCTTCAATATTTTGGGGCCCTAAATTTTTTTTAATTCGGTATTCTGTATTTGTATTCCTGATTAATTCGATTTTGATATACGCAAAGCCGATTAAAGAGTAAAGTACTTCTTAGGAAGTTTTTTTTTTATTTCGAGGCTTGAATTCAAGACCTCTAATTAAGAGCGGATGAGGCTCAATTTTTACCTATAATAGATTTATAGGTTAATTTCCCTTATAAAAAACATTGAACAAAAAAAAAAAGAACTCCATTGAAGTTGATTTTAGGCCACCGATATTATTAAGCTGTCCTGACTAATACACAGAAATGACCCCAAAAAAACACTCCTTATAACGTCAAAAGTACATTGGATTTCATTAAAAAAATACTTTTATCATGGAAGAGAAGTATGTTCTTTTCTTTTTTTTTAATTTGGTGCTTTTTTCAAAGTCGTATTTGTAGTGGTCAAAAAAGAAAATAGAATTTCTTCCATCTCAAGGCAGGCGGCTATAAATAACGCTGTTCATTCACAATTAGCCATTCCCACTTTCCAAACATCTTCAAAGTTCAAACTATACACAAAATCATTTCATTTTTTTTCTCTTTTTATCTTATCCCAAAATTCTCTTTTCCCTATATGTTCTCAGATTCAAATATTATTGTTCATCATAAGAATCTATTAATCACACAATCCATTATTACATCAACAAACATATTAACTACTTTCTTACAGTTTTTTTATTTGCCAAATTTTGGATAATTTTTGGTATGAAATCAATCAATTTGATAACCATGACACCTTGTTGTCGAATTTTAATCCCATGTAGAAGCAATTCCTTTCTGGGTCTTCCATTCAAGAAGAACAATAATTCATTTTGTACAAATTCATCGAATTTGAGGGGAAAATGTGATTTTTACAACTACCCACCTCATATATTGGACCCTGGAAGGATACTCAATCGGACCCGGACTCTGTTGGGCCCAAATTCATCTTTGGGTCAATCTAGGGTTTTCTCAAGCCATTGTAATAATGGTATTATTAACCCTAGAGGTTACCATGTTATTGCTAGTGTTGCATCTAATTTTAGGAATTATTCAACTTCAGTTGAAAATACCCGTGTTAATGACAAGAATTTTGAGAGAATTTATGTTCAAGGTGGTTTGAATAATGTGAAGCCATTAGTGGTGGAAAAGGTTAATTTAGATGAACATAATGTGAATAATAATAATGAGAAAGGTGAGAGTGTTAAAGAGGAGGAGTCGCAAGCAGTGAAGGAAGCATGGAAGTTGTTGGAGAATGCTGTTGTTACATATTGTGGAAGTCCTATAGGGACACTTGCTGCTAATGATCCTAATGATAAGTTGCCATTGAATTATGATCAAGTCTTTATTAGGGACTTTATTCCATCTGCCCTTGCATTTTTACTCAAGGGGGAGAAAGATATTGTTAGGAATTTCCTACTTCATACCCTGCAACTGCAGGTAATGTTTGCATGCATGTCTTTTGTTTTGAAAATTTATTGCTTGTGGTATTATGATTGTCTTTTATCTGTCTACAACAACAACATAAGCAATATAATCATGTGGGCTCTGATGAGGGTAGAGTATACGCAGACTTTACCCCAAGTACCCCTACCTTGGGAGACAAAGAGGTTGCTTCCGATAGATAGTCGGCTCAAGAAATTGTCTTTTATCTGTCTGAAAAATGGAATGTGATTGAAACAATTTGCAAATGACTTCATTTGGAAGAACAGAATACCTATTGGATATGCTGTTGTGGTAGCTTTAGATTCACATAATTATTATTGCTTATAACGCGTTTGCCTACCTCCTACAGTAAAACACAAGAAAGGTCTCATGTGCAGCAGTGGTATTTAACGGAGTAGTACTTAGAAATGATTTTTCTGTTTTTTTTTTTTTGGATAGAGGGGTTGGGAGGCCGGCAGAACTTTTTGGTTTTTCTTTCCATATACAAGGTAATTGTGAGATTGGTATTCAACAGGATTTGCTTTTTTGAGATGTTTCTTTTGACTCCTTATTTGGTGGAGAATTGATCTTTTTAGAAAGGAGTCATGATTATTTTGTAAATCTGAATAAATATCCTTTATTTGGTACCATCAGCATGAGATGGTAATTTTCTCGTCTTCATCAAGAATCAAGATAGGTCCTTTTTTATGCCACCAAAGGAAATACTTCTTAGATTGTTGTTATGCAGAGGTGGATGCAGCCTTATAGCATTGGGGTCATTCACACCCAATTTTGACACGGAGTATAAATTTATGCATAAAATTTACTAAAACTGTAATAAATAATAGGTCTGAACCCATAATTCAAAAAATATAATAGGTTCAATGCTAAGAATCTTAATTGTTAAGCCCATAGAGTTTAAATCCTGAATCTGTCTATGTTGTTATGTGATGGCATGATTAACTACATACTTCATAGTTGAGGTATTTCGCTGATGCTCTTCAGATTTAGTCAAAAAACAATGATTGGGAGAAACTTCTTTTTTTTTTGGGGGTTGGATTCATGTTTTTCCTTCTCACTTTCTCTGTGTATGAGTAGATCTTGGTTTAGGTTATTGATTTACCGTAAAAGAATTGACTGCTGTTGATTTCTGTAATTTAGAGTTGGGAGAAAACTGTGGACTGTTACAGTCCAGGGCAAGGGTTGATGCCTGCAAGTTTTAAAGTTAGAACAGTGCCTCTCGATGATAACAAATATGAAGAAGTTCTAGACCCAGATTTTGGGGAGTCAGCTATTGGCCGCGTAGCACCTGTTGACTCAGGTAAATGTTTACTTTTCATTCCCTTCATTTAATAAAGTCTCTTTGTGGCTGTTTATTCACGGGAGAATTCAAACGTATTGTTTATTGACTAATGATCGAACATTTGGGAACTATTAGTTACTTTTTGATCGGTTAACACAAAAGATGTCTTAAAAAGAGAACTTTTCTCAAATTTCCACTTATTGTACAAATTACGTTAGAACTTTTCCTTCCAGAGCAATATACTGTTACATTTGTAAACCTTTACAAAAATGGAAAGTGGATGCCAATATGGACTGGACCAAAATAGAAAATTGGTTGTTGAATGTAAGAAGAGAGTATTAATAATTACCTTTCTAAAAAAATGTAAGAAGAGAGTATCTATGTTAAATGATTCTATCCGCCATAAGTGTTTATCACCAGTGAAGAGGAAGTATTCACGGTTATAGTATATTGCTTTCTTTCTTTTTAGGACGTCCTCTAGAAAAAATAAATAACTTAATAACATCAGAAGAAGGTAAGGGAAGAAAATTGGTCAAGAAAGGAATCATCACAAAAGTTTGTTACTTTAGTTCCATCCATTAAATGGATATCGAAAGATCTAAATATTGTGACTTTTTCAGGCTTGTGGTGGATTATCTTGTTAAGAGCTTATGGGAGGATCACCGGTGACTATGGATTACAAGAAAGAGTGGATGTACAGACTGGCATAAAGCTGATAATAAACCTGTGTCTATCTGATGGGTTTGATATGTTTCCTTCTTTGTTAGTCACCGATGGTTCCTGCATGATAGATAGGCGTATGGGTATTCATGGACATCCGCTTGAGATTCAAGTAAGTTGATATTGCAAATTTTTCTTTGAAATTATTCTTTGAATGTTGCAAGTGGCATAGTCGGTTTCCTCTTTTTGAGTTTAATATACATTTCAAGTTCATCTTGTGAGTCTTTCCATGACCCGGTATGCTGACATTGGTGTATAGTTTTATGATAGAACCTGCTTATAGTAGGATATTACAGTGAATCAGAATTTGGTGATATTACACTGTTGGAGAGGATGACATAAGCTTAATATTTTTATTCTATGTTGACAAGTGTTGGATAGCTAATCGGAAGGCCCCTTCACCTCCAGCAATGAGGTTAGGATTTAGGGGAGTGGCTTTACCGAACCAAAAATAATATTGTTAATAATTTTTTCTATATTTCTGTGCTGCACATTCTCAGGGAGTGATCTAAAATGCAATCATTGTTTTCTTTGTATGATTCTCTCTTTGATCTTTTCTGGGCTTGACATGTTTGATGTTGCAGGCATTATTTTACTCAGCACTTAGGTGCTCCCGTGAGATGCTTTCTTTGGATGAAGGATCCAAGAATTTGGTGAATGCCATAAACAACAGACTTAGTGCATTGTCATTTCACATTAGAGAATATTATTGGGTTGATATGAAGAAGATCAATGAAATATACCGATATAAGACAGAGGAGTATTCCACTGAAGCCACTAACAAATTTAACATCTACCCTGAACAAATCCCTCATTGGTTGATGGACTGGATTCCTGAGGAAGGTGGTTATCTTATTGGCAATTTACAGCCTGCCCACATGGACTTTAGATTCTTCACACTTGGAAATTTGTGGTCCATTGTGTCATCTTTGGGTACCCCAAAACAGAATGAGGCAATCCTGAATATGGTCGAAGCAAAGTGGGATGATCTTGTGGGTCTTATGCCCCTTAAGATATGTTACCCAGCTCTGGAGTCTGAAGAGTGGCGTATAATCACTGGTAGTGACCCTAAGAACACGTGAGCTCTCTCTCTCTGTAGATATGTATAGTGTGTTATCTTTGGGCATTTAAAGTGTCAAGTTACTAAGCTTTCCAATTTGACTGTTGTTGCAGACCTTGGTCATATCATAATGGGGGTTCTTGGCCAACTCTTCTCTGGCAGGTAAGGTCACATTCTCTTCTCTTGGTTGATTGGTGATTTTCTCTTCCTTAATGATCTCTCTTTCTTTCCGCGATCAGAATTTGAAATGATTTTATGTTTTTAACTCAATTTCCGCTGAATTCATTTGACTGCTTTCGCTTAGATACTGCGACTACAATGCAATTATTTTCTCTCTTTGCATGTATTTATCGTCTTTGGAGTGCTAGGGCCTAGGAGGCTGAGCAATAATCCAATAAGTTTATAAATGTTTTTATCTTTTCATTACAGTTGCAATTAAAACAGTTATCTTAGTTTGTCCTAGTAAATTGAACCACGGAATTATATGGAATGCCCGAAATTCTCCATAGCATGTACCCATTTGGCAGACTGAAGCAGCAGCTTAAACTTACTGAATGAAAACAAAGGACCAGATTAAAAGTTCTCTTTCCCTCTTGATATATTTAAGATGATGTAGCAGCTGAATGCTGAACTTAAAATGACTGAAATCTATAATGATTATTTATAAATGGATGGGGAACTTGTAGAGAATTCCACCATACACATCGACTTTCTCCTCTCTGTTTCTTAGTTTTGATCAGTTAGTTGTTTTCTGAATTGTTGTTTACGATGATAAAGTAATGTTAGGTGAAAGCTATTGTAACAAACATTGCTAGCTTGCTCTCGGCTTTGCTGTTTTATGATGTTGCTCTTTTTGTTTGTTCAGTTCACACTGGCATGCATCAAGATGAATAGGATTGACCTGGCTAAGAAGGCAGTCGATTTAGCTGAGAAAAGGCTTCGGGTGGATCAGTGGCCTGAATATTATGATACAAGGTATGGCAAATTTACGGGAAAGCAAGCCCGGCTGTACCAAACATGGACTATAGCTGGTTTTCTGACATCGAAAATGTTGTTGGAAAATCCAGAGATGGCTTCATTGCTATTCTGGGAAGAAGACTATGATCTTCTTGAGATTTGTGTCTGTGCTCTTAAGAAATCTGGAAGGAAAAAGTGTTCACGTGGCGCGGCCAAGTCTCAGATCCTTGTATGAGATAACCATCATTCTTTCAGAGGTTTTAACACATTTTACATGTACAGGAAATAGATAGGAGAAGGGTATGTCTGGAGGGGTTTTTCAACCTCAAGACTTGAAACTAAAGAAGCAAAGTTTTTTTCACACAGCATTAACCATTGTTTTTTGTAAGCCAGTCAGTTGTAATAGTTCATCAACTTAGGAAATGAAACCAAGTTAATTTTGATACCTTCATAACAGGTATCTACAGGAATTAATCTGTGTATATATATATATATAATATACTATGATGATTGGCATGTTTGTATTTGTTGCTTATAGTTTGTGTAAGATGCAACAGGAGAGATTTTATGTTTCTCTATGAATGATACTTGCTTTGTCTAAATCTGTCTATGCTGGTTCCTTTAGTCTTTATATATTAACTTAGATATTGTTTGTTTTTCCAATGTATGTTCATTTTTGAGTCTAGAAAGGGAAGTAAAAAGGGCAGCCCGGTGCACTAAGCTCCCGCTATGCGCGGGTCTGGGAAAGGGTCGGACCACAAGGGTCTAGAAAGGGAAGTAATGTACATTATTCATATGCAAATTCATTTATTTGAACCAATAAACCTTCGGCACGACCTGTCAGAAGGAGAAAATGGTGACCCCTAGGCTTTATTTTGGTTCAACTTTTCCAGTTTAATCTTTATTGTCACTTTAATTATACTGGTAAAAATTAGAGAAAATTTCATTTACCCCTTTAACCTTCTGAGTTGGAGAACAGAAATAGCTCCTTCACCTGATGAATGAATGGAGGTATCCCTTTTAACATTAACGTCGATGGCCAAAAAGAGAGAATTATTATTGGAATATGTATAATTAAATGAGAATGACATGTTAAGTAATTAACTTATCTATATAATTATGTTGGAGATCACACGCAAAAGTTTTGTCAAAATTTAAGTCGTATATCTAATAGTAAATACTATTTCATGTGTAGAAATATTAAATCAGAATAGATAATATAAAATTTATTAGCAAATTTAAAAGGATGTCGATGTTTTTTCTCATCATTTTGAAGCGTCTCATTCAAGTGTCTTACATTCTTTTTTTATCTGTCTCAAAAATAATATTTTTTCTATATTTAGTAAGTTGACAATTCAAATATTCTATGTGACAAGTTTATAATTACAAGATTAAGATATTTTAGTACATTATATATATCTTTAATTTAGTACTGTAAATTTCAGGAGTAAGGTTTTTTTTTTTTAGCAAATAATTATTCCTAAAAGAAGAGTTAAAATCAGAATTAAGTAGGAGGAATAATGGTATTAGCAAGTGCTTGGTGGACCTAGAGGAGAGATAATACCAAGTTGGCACTGGACATACGAAACACAGGTTCATACATTTATACATAATGATTATAATGATTGGAAGACTCCTACTCTCTGTAATTTACTCGCATTCCTTGAACCGATTTGTGTTAATCTTAAGTTTATAGTTTATACTATGTTTAAGCAATGAATGCAAGAAAACTAGTATCCCAAACTCATTGTACTCAAATTCCTCAAACTATCAGAAACTCTCTCCTTTGTGCTGCAATCGACCCACCCCATTCAAACCCACCATTTGTACCAAAGCCTCCATCAATCTTAGCCACTGGCCTTCTCAAGTCTTACTTTGAAAGGGGTCTAATTAGAGAAGCACGTACACTGTTCGATGAAATGCCTGACAGAGATGTTGTTGCTTGGACCACCATGATTTCTGGATACACTTCATGCAATCTTCATGGACGTGCCTGGTTTGTTTTCTGTGAGATGATGAGGTATACGGATGTGCGTCCCAATGAGTTCACGTTATCTAGTACGTTGAAGGCTTGTAAAGGGATTAACTCGTCCTCTCGTGGAGCTTTGGTTCATGGTTTGGTTCTTAAGCAAGGCATGAGTGGAAGTCTTTATGTGTCGAATGCGCTCTTGGATGTCTATGCTACGCGTTGTGTTAATATGGATGAAGCATCCGCGGTTTTTCATGAGATAAGAGGGAAAAATGATGTGTCTTGGACTACCTTAATCGCAGGATATACTCATTGTGGTGATGGCTATATGGCGCTTAATGTTTTCAGAAGAATGTTATCGGTATGTAGCTAGATATTTTCTGGCAAAAGGCCTGTTAATGCGTGTAAAAATTAGTGTCACTTCTTGTTTTCTCTTGATTCACCTGTTACAGAAAAATGCTAGACTGTATCATATTCTCTACTCAATGAAGTATTACTTGCAGTAAGTGGCTTGTGACTCGAAAATGTAGTGGGCTGGTACTTCTTGTATTTAATTTGAAAGCAACTTCTTCAGTTCAAAAAAATGATACTAATATACACGGAAATCATTGCTTGGACTGTATGTAGGTTTTATCGTATCATCAGTGAAAGTCTTACATAGTTGTTTCAATAAAAATAAGTTGCCTATGCAATCAAGTGGAAATTTTAAATCTAACTTTTCATGTTTTTTTTTTGTTTTTTTTTTTTGGATGGACAGGAAGAGGGTGAATCAAACCCATTTAGCTTTTCAATTGCAGTTAGAGCTTGTGCCTCGGTCCATTCATGTACATGTGGGAAGCAACTTCATGCTGCAATCGTCAAACATGGGTTGGACTTTAATCTACCCGTTATGAATTCTATTTTAGATATGTATTGTAAGTGTAGCAGCTTAAATGATGCAAAGCAATGCTTCCATGAAATGACGCAAAGGGATTCAATCACGTGGAACACTCTGATTGCTGGATATGAAAAGTCTGATCCATATGAATCTATCAGCACATACTCGAGTATGGAGTCTGAAGGTCTTTGTCCCAATTGCTTCACATTTTCCAGCATCATAGCAGCTGTGGCCAATTTGGCAATTTTGAGTTGTGGAGAGCAGATTCATGGAAGAATCATAAAGAGAGGCCTCAGAGGGAACTTGGAGTTGGACAATGCCTTAATAGACATGTATGCAAAGTCTGGAAATATTGTAAGTGCACGTAGAATTTTTGATGAAATGCCCGAGAAAAATCTGGTTTCGTGGACCTCAATGATGATTGGTTATGGAAGCCATGGATATGGAAATGAAGCTGTTGACTTTTTTGAAGAGATGGTTAAATTTAGAGTCAGGCCTGATAGGATAGCCTTTGTGGCAGTTTTAAATGCATGTAGCCACGCTGGGCTTGTAGATAAAGGTTTAAGGTATTTTATCTCAATGGTTGGTGATTACAACATAACTCCAGATCTGGAGATTTTTGGGAGCTTAGTAGATTTGCTAGGACGCGCTGGAAGAGTTGAGGAGGCTTTTAATTTGATAGAGAGTATGCCATTTGATCCTGATGAATCTGTTTGGGGAGCATTCCTAGGAGCATGTAAAGCACACAATCATCCAGATTTGGGCAAGCTGGCCATAAGAAAGGTGTTGGCGTTGAAGCCAAAAATTGCAGCAACTTATGTAGTTTTGTCAAATATCTATGCAGCTGACGGTAAATGGGGTGACTCTGCAAAAATGAGGAAGCTGATGAGAAGGATGGCTACCAAGAAAGAGGCTGGGAGAAGTTCGGTGGAGATAAAGAATCAGAACTATAGTTTTGTTGCGGGAGATAAGATGGGTTCACATATGGGTTGTGTTGGTGAAGTTGTAAAAATCCTGGTCGAACATATGACAGACGCACGATATGTTCCTGATTTGGACTTCTTTATACATGACTTAGAAGATGGAACTTGAAGAGTAACAGAAATGAGGTGCAAAGTGCTTGCTGTTTTATATGTTGGTGTAATTCATTTATTCTATTGGTGCAATTGAATTCAAGTAGATGCAAAAGAAGATAGATTCATTTTCTTCAGAAGTCACGTTGCATTATACAAGAAGAGATCTTTTAAAGAAAGTTGAGGGAGGATAACCAATCAGTTTTGGTCAATAGTTGATATTGTGAGAAAAGGAATTAGTAGGTTATGTAACCAACTAAAATCATTCTTTGCCATGATGCACTACATTTGAAGTTCATGGACAGCAAGTTCTTAATTATACTGAACTTGGAGTCTAGTGAATTTTCTAAATTCTAAGTGCTCTTGGAAGATCCAGCGAGGGGCATTGTTATTTTTGGAAGATTGAATAACTCTGCGATCTTCTTGAAATTCGCATGTGTTTGTTCGCTACCATATCTGGAAGGAAAAACAGCTAGGTGCCGAACATGGACTATAGTGGATACAATACAGGGCATTTGAATTCATAGGGAAGCAAGTTTAGTTGTACAAATATGTTGACTCCAGTGGATCTTCTGACTTATAAAATGTGTTGGAAGATCCAACACGGACATTGTTATTATTTGAGGAACAATACAATCTTTAAGAGATTTGCCTCTGCTGTCTTTGACATTCTGGGAGGAAAATTTCTCAAGTGGTATTGTTAAGTCTCAGTTCCGTATACTAAAATGACCATTCTTTAGGAGGTGAAACACACTCTACTTGTACATCAAAGTGGTATGGATTGTGTCGGTAATTGTCTTGTCTGGAGGGTATTGCGGAATGGCTATGTTTCTGAGCCAGTAAGTTGCTAGCTCATTGTCTTAGGTGAAAGTGTAACATCATTCGCGACATGCACCAGTCAACATAGTTATGAAGTGTCATTGATCAACACCCAGATTGATGCACATGGTGACATTTGCGTAAGTTGTGGTGAAACAACAAAACAGACCAGATTGAGTCTTGTGTTGTGTCCCTTGACAGACATTTTGCTGAGGAGCAGGCAGAGATGTACAATTTGAACTTCATTCTCCCAGTTGATGAAATACATCATACAACTACAAATGGAGTAGAATATCATAAATACAAGCTTAAGGTCATGAAACCTTCTTGCTGCTTTGTAGATGATATTTTCCATCTTATCTAGAGAACAAATTGTGATTTTTAGAAATAAAAAATATGATGGTACATGTCAATATTTCGGGAGTATTGCTGGTATATTTGGCCGTATAATTCCACTGAGAGCCCCAACCCATTTGCTTCCACCATATATGCACAAACTTGTCCAATAACTACTACAGAAGTTTTTCAACTTACTGCAAAAATAACATAGAGATTTCACCCTAATTCCATGTGCTGAAAAATGAACCACCTCTGGTTTGTCTTGCCAACTCTGTCTAAGGAAATCAGATCTACAATTCCTTGTGTCCATCGACTGTAAATATGCCAGAAAAACAAAGAGGTCAATATTGACAACCTTACATGATTAGTAGCTGAGTAGCACCGAAAAGTGCACCATAAGACTATATCACTGGAATGCGGAGAAGTGACTGGTTCACGAGCTTAAGTAACCAAAAAATTTGCAATGTTATACAGAATATATTACTCCAAAGAAGTCCGATCTCTTCTGTGAATGAAGTGCTGGTAATTGAAGCTATCGTTGGATATCCAAATTGAAATAGGCATGTCTATATTAAGCTTGAAAAGGTTTAAAACCACTATAACAGCAGCGTTGAAAATCGTATTCACCTGTTCAGCTTCAGTAAATCTTCAAGAATGGGGTAAATGCTTTATTAAATACATAACGAAGCTGCTAATAGAGCCTGTGATAGCCAAGCTTCCACTGCACTTTAGGTGGCCATATGGGAGATGATAGCCTTGTTGGAGCCTCTGCACAGTTCATACATGAATGACCGCCAGTTAATGTTGCAAGAAGGTTGAGGCATTCAAGCTGAGCAACCTTCATAATAGTTCTTAGGGGCCAACAACAGCGTATTAGCTACCAAAATTCCATGCAGGAACAAGAGCCATCCTTAAAATGATGAAAACGATGGCGATCCCTAACCACAATATTCCGATTAAAAGCTTTTGATACTAGTTTTGCTGCTGCATGACAATCACTACATATGCGTAAGTTCTTCATAATTCTTATAGGAGTTGGAGAAGCGATAGAAATGAGCCCATACGCAATTGCAAGCTTTTCACTATGTCTAAACAGGGTACTTTCTTTTTCTTCCTCATCAATATCAAGTAAAACCTCATCTGTGCCTGGAGCATAGCCCATTATTTTCAACCGCTTTTCCATTTCAGCCAACATTATCTCGATTTCATTTGTCTGGGGATGAGACTTGTCTCCTGCCAAGAATTCATGAACAGCACCATTTGCTTCAATCATACTGCAGCCAGGAACTTTAACGACACCCTGCCGCGTCATTGCTCCTCTAATATCCAGAACACTATCCCAATTACCTTTTGAAGCATATATGTTGGACAGTAACACATGAAATCCATCATGATCTGGCTGAAGTTCAAGGAGCTTCCTTCCAACCCTCTCCCCCATTTCACT
Organism: Anisodus acutangulus; assembly: GCA_029783415.1. NCBI lineage: Eukaryota > Viridiplantae > Streptophyta > Magnoliopsida > Solanales > Solanaceae > Anisodus > Anisodus acutangulus. The sequence goes on along the minus strand of CM056510.1, from coordinate 33,011,142 downwards.
ATTACCATGTTTTCTGCAAGCTCCAAGAAGAGCACCCCAAGTGGCAACATCAGGAGCTATAGGCATACTGTCGATAAGCGTCTCAGCTTCTTTGAGCAACCCTGCACGCGCAAGTAGATCAACCATGCATCCGTAGTGCTTGATATTAGGTTCAACATTGTAATATCTGGTCATAGCATCAAAGTAGGAATGGCCCTCATCTACCAGGCCCATATGTCGACAGGCACCAAGTACTGCCACAAAAGTAACCTCATTAGGGGTTACACCACATTCCTTCATCTCCTGAAACATGTCTAGTGATCTCTCCACTTGCCCATTCATGGCCAACCCAAGAATTAAAGCATTCCAAGAAGAAACCCCCTTTTCATCCATTCCATTGAAGACTTCCAACGCATTCTCTACACAACCACATTTCATGTACATGTCAACAAGAGTTGTACCAAGAATGATATTCACTTTGAGCCCATTCTTTCGTATGTAAGCGTGAATCCATTTTCCTTGATCAAGGGCAGACAAGTGGGTGCAAGCCGAAAGAACACTAACCAAAGTAGTTTCATCAGGCTTATTGTCCTCATGCAGCATTTCCTGAAACAGTTCTAAAGTCTCCGAGAAATGATCATGTTGCACATAACCAGAAATCAATGCAGTCCATGACACAACATCCTTCTCAGGCATGGAATCGAATAATTCTCTAGCCTTCTCGAGAGAGCCACATTTCAAGTAGCCAGAGATCATTGAGTTCCAAGATATCTGGTCCAGATGACTACTCGTATCAAACAATCTTTGTGCAGCCATTACATCTCCACAGGTAGAGTACATATGTATTAAAGTATTCTGAAGGTTAACATAAGATTCAAAACCAACTCTTATAACCAATCCATGTACTGATTCCCCAGTCTGAACAACCAACAAGTGTGCACATGCAGACAGCACACTTACTGCAACAACCTCATCTATGGAAACACCATTAGCACACATTTGCATAAATAAATCCAAAGCTTGTGTGTACATTCCATGTTGCTCATAGCAAGAAATTAAAGCAGTCCAAGAAACCACATCTTTCTCCATCATCTCATCGAATAATTGACAAGCATCACTCATCCTACCAGACCTACCCAACAACACAATCATAGAATTAGATGCAATAACATTCTTCATAGGCATCTTATCAAAAATTACTTTTGCCTCTTCAACATTTCCAACCTGAACATAACCTGCCAATATAGAATTCCACGAAACCGAGTCCAAAACAGGACTTTCATCAAACACCTTTCGTGCATCAACCATGTTTTCACAAACAGAATACATGTTAATCAAAGTGTTCTTGACATAAACATCCGACCCAAAACCCGTCTTAATAACATGATTATGAAACTCTTTTCCTTCTGTTTCGGAAAATCTAATCGTGCTAGCTTGAACCAAAAGCGGAAACGTATAATTATCAATACATACATTATTTTTCAACATTGATTTATACAAAAAGATCGTATTTTTAGGCTGGTTAAGCTGTAAATAAGCTCTCATCATGGTATTACAAATAAACCCATTTGGGTTTTCGATGTAATCAAAGATTTTATGAGAGTAATTAACGTGAATGAAAAGGGAGTCGGTGGAAAACTTGAGAATCCTGCTTGCAGCATATGTATCTTTGATGAACCCAGTGGAGATCATCTGTGAAAGAATTTGCCCAAAATGCTTGGAATTTCGGCATTTTAGCAGAAGAAATTCCAAGATTGAGAGGTTTATGGTTGTTTTTGAGGTGGGGTTTTGAACAAGATTTGACTTGAAGGGTGAAAATGTACATACCTTTGTTAAATTCATATAGTTATGTCCTTGTTTGGGAAAGTAAGTTACGTAATGAAAGGAGATAGGGATTGTTAAAAATAGTGGAAATTTTGAGGTGGCCGGAGATGTCGCCCGGTCACCGGAGCATTGGGTTCCGATGATATGAGATTTGTGTTTGGGTTTTTTCCAGTTTGGTTTTCGCGCCTTTCTTGTGTTATTTTATGAGGGGAAAAGGTCATATTTGACCTCCATTCTCCGTTAAAGTATGGGATCAAATATGTCATTTTCATTAACAAAGTAATTATATTTGTCTAGACGAAAATCTCACGTGGATGGCACGTTGGATCCATGTGGAAGCCACATGGGATCCACGGGAGGTATCGCCGCCCCCTCCACCGTCGGAGCTTCGACTAAAGCCACTGCCTCACCCTCTCTCCGCCCCCCCGCCCCCACTGCTCTGGCGAGGAGCTCCAGCTCCGGTGAACCAGAGCAGTCACAAACAACACCAAATAAACCCTAAAAAGTTAACAGCCCGATTAGATGCAAAAATCAAGATGAATCTGGGTATTAACACTCTTCCTATGTTATCTATTTTAACGTTGAAATCAATAGTATTGTTCATTTTATCGGGGTGTGTTTGTACCCAATCATATTATATGTGAACATGGTGAATTTTGGGTTGTGAGGACTTTGTTACTGGTATATTTCTTGTTTGTTCAGAGGCTCAGGTTGTGGAAATCCAACTGAAACAAAGAAACCAGTAGCAAAGTAATATGAATTTGTGACTGCTTCGGGCTGTTAAAAGTGGAACTCAAGGACCATCCTAGATTTCTTATTAATCGGGCTGCTCCGATATGTAACAACTCGATTTGGCCGAAGCTCCGGCGGTGTTGTTTGTGACTGCTCCGGTGAACCGGAGCAGTGTGTGTGAGGGGAGAACAAAGGGAGGGTGAGGCAGTGGCGTGGTGGATGTGGTCGAAGCTCCGGCGTAGGAGGGGGCGGCGATGCATGGTGACTGGGAAGGTGCGTCCCACCCTCCACGTGGATCAAAGTGGCGTCTGAATCCAACGTGGCGTTCACGTGGGATTTCCGTCCAAGGCATATATAATAATTTTATTAACGGAAAGAATATATTTGACTCCATGCGTTAATAGAGGATAAATATGATCCTTTTTCAAAAATTAAATGACAAATATGACCCTTTTCCTTTTTCTAAGAGGAGGGCTACATAGTTATTTAAATTGCTAGGAAGGAAAAAGGCTTGTAAGTTGGGTGATTCAATTATAACGAGTTAATGACTCATCACTTCATTTAAATAGTAGGGTGACTTATGACTTATGAGTATCATCTAGAATTATTAGATATATGCTCCACATACATATATTTCAACATTTGATGTTTTATATATGGGAAAAGATATAAATTGTACTTAATTATGCCCGAAATTTTGATATTACACTTAAATTATTAAAGCGAACTATCATTAAGTGAATTTAATATCACTCTGATATACATAATATAACGTGTTACATAAGGGAAGGTGTTACACACTCTCATACCACATTAGCACCAAGTTTAAAAAATTTAAATTTAAATTTTATATTCTTTTTCTTTTCTTTATTTATTTATTATTAACTATATTTATATTAATTAATTCTTAATTAATCATTAAAATCCTTCAATAATTATATCTTTCTTCATCACCACCAACCCATCTCACCATCACCCCCACCATTTCACTGAAAGTCCCGGCTCTAAAACGCCATTAAAGCTTCAACTCAAAGCTCAATGAGCTCAAATCTACGATGGGTTTGCTGTGAATATCGATTTTGAAATTTCTTGCTATTATCAAACCTAGTCGATGTAACACTGTAACTCTTAGGCAAAATCCGTGGATTTACAACAGCATCATTCGTCATGGTGCCTACCTAACAATCTCTTGCTTTTATTGATTCCTTCCATGGTAGTGAAAAAATTCAGATGAATCTGTTTTGCTGACCCTCTCCATATTTGTTTTGTTTTGAGAATTAAAATAAGAAAATAAGGAATAATCATGATTTGTTGATGTTAAACAGTCCATCACTGCCCTCACGGTTTCCAATATCAAGCTCAGTGTCCCTATTATCCTTGAGATGGAAAACGTTCAATATGCAACGTGGACGGAGTTGTTTAAAATTCACGCTATATCTTATCAAGTTCTTCATCACATCATTCCTTCCGCTAGGCCCCTTCATACGGAGGATCCTGAGTTATGGATTACACTTGATGATACCGTTCTTCGGTGGATATATGCCACTATTTCAGTGGACCTTCTACAGACGATTATGGAGCCCGATACCACGGCTATGGCTGCATGGAATAGATTGCGTGACATATTCCAAGACAACCAACATTCCCGTTGTCGCGCCCTATTTTGACCTCGCTCTGGTCAAAGCGGAGCGCGGACGTGTTCGGGTGATTCCTGGGTAAAAAGATTGAGGAGTCGCCACCTAATTATTTTTACGGTGAATTAGGACACCTAAATATTAAACTAAATACTGCCATGTAACTCCAATTTTAAGGTCTGCGAAACTAGTGAGATTCTAGGTAAGGGTTCTTTATTATCCTAAAGGGAAGGGGTTAGGCATCCTTTAAGATCCGCTAACTTGCGGTTATCCGGTAAAACTCAGGTTAATTATTGCTAGAAAAAATGCATGTTTGAAGCATGAAGTTAAAAGACGTTTGCAAATAATTAATAAAAGAGATGCGTTTTTTAAAAGATAGATAAATGTAGAGATTTTTTCAAAATATGCATTTTATATGATATCTAAAGAGAAATACATGTAGAGTTGAAAAAATATGTTTTTGACAATTGATAGTAAAACAATTTATTTATAATGCCAAATGGTAAAATTTTGGGAATCAATGAATTGTAAATTGACAAAAGATAAACTTATTCGGTATGATTTAATAAAGCAAATAAAAGATGACAAAAGTTGTTTTGAAAATCTTGAATTCGCGTGACGAGCCTAAAATAAATAAACTAGCGAAGGATTTCTAAGTTTGCGAGCCTACAAATAAATAAGCTAGCGACGGGCTTTAAATCTTAAACTAACCTATGAATAAATCCTAAGTTTGCCTATTCTAAGCATTTCAATAATTACATAAGTGCGATAAATAATATTACAATACAAAGCGAGATAAAAGCTGAATTTGAAGAAAGAAATAAAATAAATAAACTCCGAGGAATAATTGTCTTTATTTTACTTTAGTCCCTGCAAGCTGTCAAGAACAAACGGTTAGAAACAGTTAAATACAAATAACTTCATATCCGTATTCAAAACAGTGAATGTTTTGATCGCGGAGGGCTCAGACTTAAATTTTGAAAAGAACATTCCAATCACGTCGTGGCTGCAAACATATGACTAATGTAGTTTATTTTGATTGCCTCGCCTACTAAACGTGTCGGTCTCTCGGGTGAAATAGAAAAGATCACTATAATCACGTCGTGGCTGCGAATATATATAACTTGTTGGTTATTTTAGTCACCTCGCCTACTAAACATGTTGATCTCGGATAAAAGGTTTAAGTCTTCATCCTTGCCCAGAAGTTATATTTCCGTCTTTGCAACTGTGTAGGCCTCAAAATCGACGGATATTTTTCATCGTCCAGTTGTAGTATCGTGTTCAAATCAAGTAAAATAAAATCGAACGTAAACAAAGCAGCAGTAGCGTAATATGAGCGTAAAAACGAGCAGAAAAACAATTTTAAAATGACGCTGTCTAGTTTAAAACGGTAAAACAAGAGAACAAATATTTGAATGTCAAACAGTTGAATCGAAATAAAGCAATGTTTGAAAAATGCGGTGTTCGATTTTAAAACAAAAAATGATAAAACAAAGAAACAAGAATCAAGCCGAGCAAAGAAAGCGAAAAGAAAACAAAGGTCTCAACAGACGCGGTATTTGTTCGTAAGCGGTAAAAGCGAAACAAGAAACAAGAAAATAGAAAGATATCCGTCGTGACGGATGTTTAAAACAAGAACTGAAAACAGAGAAACGAAAGCGGCCTTGAATTCAATTTCATCACCTAAATCACGGTATTTAGAAACAAGAAAATAATACTGAAATGTAAATCAAGAAACTATCAAAACAAAGAAATCAAACAGGGAAATCAAAACAGAGAATTAATGCTGAAACAGAAACCGAAAAAGTGCGGCCTCGATTTCAATTTCATCGGCCTAAGTGTAGTATTTGTCCAAATCGTAAAAATAATACTCAAATAAAGAACGAAACCGAGGCATTTTCAGAAGGGACACGGCCTCGAATTCAATTTCATTGGCCTAAGTGTAGTATTTGTTCAAATCGAAAAATAATACTCAAACAAGAAACTGAAACCGAAAGGCATTTTTCCGAAGGGACGCGGCCTCGAATTCAATTTCATTGGCCTAAGTGTAGTATTTGTTCAAATCAGAAAAATAATACTCAAACAGTAAAACTGAAACCGAAAGGCATTTTTCCGAAGGGACGCGGCCTCGAATTCAATTTCATTGGCCTAAATGCGATATTAATAAAACAATAAAACAGTAAAACAGTAAGATATCCGTTGCCCGGATGCGTAAACAGTGCTGAAAAACAGAGAAACGAAACGAAACGAAAGAAAAGTGCGGCCTCAAATTCAATTTCATCGGCCTTAATGCGATATTAATAAAACAGTAAAACAGTGCCAAAGAAACGAGCAGTGAGCAGTTTAAAATATCCGACCCGAGTTCTGAAATTCTGGAAATATTCAAATCGGTCGACCAGGCCGAATCGATGTTGACCGAATCGTTGATTCATACCCGAAATCAGATTTCAGTACCAGTTTCAGATAACCAACAACAAGAATATGAAATGCAAGAATTCTGAAAATGTTCAAATCGGGTCGACCCGACCCGGATCAGTGATCCAAACTCGAATCAGATTTCAACACCAAATTCAGATAACCAATAACAAGAATTCTGAAAATGTTCAAATCGGGTCGACCCGACCCGAATTGGAGTTTCAACCCGGAATCAAATAATTTCATCAATTTCAGATAACCATGATAACAACAGCAGCAATGTAAGAAAATTGGGAAAATCTAAACTGGTCAAATGACCTGACTAATCGTGTGTTCAACTAAGTCAAATAATTTCATCAATTTCAGATAACCAATGATAACAAACAGCAACAATGCAAGAAATTTGAAAATTTAAATCGGGTCGACCCGACCCGGGTCAGTAACCCGACCCGAAAATTAGTGATCCAAATCAAATCTTAACACCAAATTCAGATAACCAACATACATAAATATGAAATGCAAGAATTCTGAAAATGTTACGAACCAAGGTCGACCTGGTCGATCTGACCAAATCAGTGAAGAAAAATCAGAGAATCAAAGGGGATGACAAACCTTTTTGGACTTGATTCTTGAACAACAAAGAAGCCAAAATGCTTTAAACTCAAGAACACAACAAAATATTTATGTATATATGGATTAATCTTCCGAAAATCTATTTTTCTTCCCCCGAAAATCTCCCCTTCCAAATGAAGAACAATCATGGGGTATTTATAGGCGGATTCCCCCCCAAGAATCGAGTTTGAAATTCAAAATAAAGGCTAACAATTACGGATTTTGTGGGTATGGGTCGCGGATTTTGTGGGTGGCGGCAATGAGAGGGGTTGGTGATGTCGTGGTCGGTGGTGGCGAGCGAGGTGGCCGGCGACGTGGGGTCGCCGGTATGGGAGTGGGTCGCGATCGGTGAGGGTTTTCGAGAAATGGGGTTTGATTTTTGGTTTTTGTTTGGGTTTCAGGGGGAGAATTAAAAAGGGCAAAGGAGGAAATGGATCGGGTAGGGTGTTGGCTCAGTTCGAGAATGGTGGTCAGGTTGGCCGGGTTGGGAATTGCAGTCTGGTTGGGCCGACGGGTTGGGGAATTTATTTTGGGATTAGGCTTGTGGGAATTTAACTTGGGGATTGGGCTTGGACGAAAAATGGGTTTTAGTTTGGGTTGGGTAGGAATTGTTTTGGGTTAGGAAAATAAAAAAAGGGTTATGGAAAAATATAAAAGAGGGGTTTAATATTAAAATATATTATATATATATATATATGTGTATATTTTTTTTTGTTTTGTAAGAGATGTGAATTATTTAAAATAATATAACGACGTGATAATAATAAAAATATAATATTTGCAAAATGTTTAATGCTTAATAAAAAGGAAATGCGATGCAATTTTGCGAGAATAAAATAACATAGAATTTTCGGATAATTTATGATTGTGATAAAAAATGCAAATGCGAATAATAATAATAATAAGAGAATAATATGCATATATATATATTTTTAAAATTGTTTTAAAAGTGTCAAAAATGTTAAAAATTACGAATAAAATCATAAAAGATGGGACAAAATTGGGTGTCAACACCCGTGTTGTCACACTCGAGCAGGAATTCTCTCTCGTTCGAATGGACGTATTTCCGAACGTTTCTGCATATTGCAAGAAACTAAAGGAATTGGCGGATCAACTCTGTAATGTTGGCGCACCAGTAACCAATAATCGTCTAGTTCTACAGTTGGTCACGGCCTTCGAGGCCTATAATGGTGTTGGAACTCTCCTTCGCCAAAGCAACCCTATTCCCGACTTTCATCAAGCCCGCTCCATGCTGACATTGGAAGAAGCCGGTTTGGCTAAAAAGGCGGCTACCGGGGCAAGCCCAGTTGTCATGGTGGCATCATCTCCTAGTTCTTCGGGTTTTGTTAATAATTCGGGTCAAAACCATAATAATGGTGGCGGCAAGAATAATCGCAAAAATAACAAAAACCGCGGGGGCAAACGAGGCGGTTCCGGTGATCAACAAGCAGGCGGTGGGTCCCATCCAGGGTACATTGGGCCGCCACCACCGTGGGCCCAGCCGGGGCTATCGCGTGGAACCCGCACCCTCCAAAGAAGATAGCTTCAGCTGGCTAGCCAACACCAGGCCCAATACTCAAAGATTGGCGCCCATCGCCAGCTGGCTCAAAGAATCCAAGACCCACAATGGCAAGCACGGCCCTGGGCCCAAAGACGGCCAGAGTCCTCGGGCCTGCACTCCGCAAGCCCACCATGCAGCAAGCCCCACTCAGACCGATATCGAGGTCGCGATGCACACGTTGGGATTGTCTCAACCGGACCCAAATTGGTACATGGACACCGGGGCCACTACTCACATGACTTCCGAATCAGGTACTCTCTCATCTTATTCCAATTTGAGCACCCCTCGGGGGATAATTGTTGGTAATGGCAGTTCTATTCCAATTCTAGGGTATGGTCAGAAAACGTTGTCTCCCCCCAATCCACCACTCCTCTTGAAAAATACTCTACATGCTCCTAAATTGATTAAAAATTTAGTGTATGTCCGAAAGTTCACAAATGACAATTCTGTTTCTGTTGAATTTGATCTTTTCGGTTTCTCTGTGAAGGATTTCAAGACGGGGAGTCATCTCATGAGGTGTGATAGTAGGGGGGATCTGTATCCTATTATGCCCGGTTTCAGTCCATCGAGTCCAGCCTTGCCATCAACGTTTGCAGCCATCTCTCCTTCCATGTGGCATGCTCGTCTGGGTCATCCGGGATCTTCTATTTTATCAGCTTTAGATAAAAATAGCTTTATTTCTTGTAAGGGTACGAGTCGTACTCCAATTTGTCAGTCTTGTTCATTAGGAAAAATTGTTAAGTTGCCATTTGTAGACTCCAATTCTCATACGTCTATGCCATTTGACATTATTCATAGCGACTTATGGACATCTCATGTTCTTAGTTCAATGGGTCATTGATATTATGTTCTCTTTTAGATGATTATTCTAGATTTTTGTGGACGTTTTCAATTGCGAATAAATCACAAGTGTTTTCCGTCTTCATCAAATTTAGAGCGTTCATACGTATTCAATTCGAAAGAGAAATAAAAAATATTCAGTGTGATAATGGGAAAGAGTATGACAATAGGGAGTTTCAGGAATTTTGTGCTACTAATGGGATAAATTTTCATTTTTCATGTCCTCATACATCTTCACAAAATGGGAAAGCCGAACGCAAAATTCGTTCCATAAATAACATTGTCCGAACTCTCCTAATACATGCCTCCATACCTCCATATTTTTGGCATCATGCTCTACAAATGGCCACATATCTTCTTAACATAATTCCTTCTAAAGGTCTGACTTATTCTTCCCCTCTAAAAATACTATATAATAAGAACCCGTCTTATTCTCATCTTCGGATTTTTGGGTGCTTGTGTTATCCGTTATTCCCATCCACCACAATTAACAAACTTCATGCTCGGTCTACCCCGTGTGTGTTTTTGGGTTATCCGTCAAATCATCGCGGTTATAAGTGTTTTGATTTATCCTCCAAGAAAATCATAATCAATCGTCATGTCATTTTTTATGAAACTCAATTCCCATTTACGAAAGTTCATAGTCCCGAACCTAAGTCATATAATATTTTGGATGACCAAATATCTCAGATATTATTCTCAATTTTTCTGACATCTCCTGCATCCAAAATTCTCCAAAGATGCCCACGCTCACTGGACCAACAAAGACCGCCACACTTCACAAGATTCACCATCGAAACAGCTTTCCAAAGAATCGGGCTCGCCACCACCTCGAACCGCTTAGACTGAGTCCACTTTTACCGTTTTGGGCCAAGAGCCCATCGCACGCCACCCGTCCCGAGCCCGTAAAAATTCCCAAAATTCTATTAATTCTTCCTCGAGTCATAGATCGGTCACTCGTAGTCACGGGTATTTTACACCTAAAAGACATTTTAATTTACATTCGATGTCTCTAAATCCCCTTGCCCCGCAATCCTCGTGTCCGCATTAAATGACCCTAATTGAAAAATTGCTATGGTGATGAATATAATGCTCTTATTGATAATAAGACGTGGGAGTTGGTGCCCGGCCCATATGGTATTAATATTATCGTGTCTATGTGGATTTTTGCTCATAAGGAGAATTCGGGATGGGTCCTTTGCTCGACATAAGGCGCGACTTGTTGGTGATGGTAAGACTCAAGAGTTGGTATTGATTGTGGTGAGACGTTTAGTCCGGTGGTCAAACCGCTACCATTCGTGACCGCATTTAGCTTGGCTCTTTCAAAGACTTGGCCGATTCATCAGTTGGATGTCAAGAATGCTTTTCTCCATGGTGATCTCAAGGAAACAGTTCATATGCATCGCCGTTGGGTTTCGGGATCCCACCCGCCTCATCATGTCTGTTTGTTGAAGAAGTCATTATATGGGCTTAAGCAGTCTCCACGGGCCTGGTATACACGATTTGCTGATTTTGTTTCGACTATTGGGTTCACTCACAGCAGGTCAGATAATTCTTTGTTCATCTACCGCCGTGGTTCGTCCTTGGCCTATATTCTGTTGTATGTGGATGATATCATCTTGACTGCCTCCTCCGATGCTTTGCGCCAGTCTATCATGGCCAGGCTCAGTTCTGAATTTGCTATTAAGGACTTAGGGCCGTTGAGTTATTTTTTGGGGATTGCCGTCAAGCGTCATTCAGATGGCTTGTTTCTGTCTCAACGAAAGTAAGCTGCTGAGATCATCGAGAGGGCTGGGATGTCATCCTGTAAGTCCACTTCCACACCGGTTGATGCAAACCCAAAGCTGAGTGCCGCAGCAGGTGCACCATACGAGGACTCGACCCGCTATCGCAGTCTTGCAGGGGCCCTCAAGTATCTTACATTTATCAGACCAGATATTACGTATGCGGTTCAGCAGGTGTGTTTATTCATGCATGACCCCAGAGTTGAGCACATGAATCCAATCAAACGCATCATTCGGTATATTCAGGGGACACTGGATTATGGTTTGCACTTGTATCCCTCATCTACATCCACACTTGTCTCCTACACGGACGCTGATTGGGGTGGTTGTCCCGACACCAGACGGTCGACTTCTGGCTACTGTATGTTTCTTGGCAACAACTTGGTCTCCTGGTCGGCAAAGCGTCTGGCAACTCTATCACGCTCAAGTGCAGAGGCAGAATATCGAGGGGTGGCGAATGTGGTCTCTGAATCATGTTGGCTACGTAATTTGCTTTTGGAGCTTCATTGTCCCATTCAGAAGGCAACCATGGTATATTGCGATAACATTAGTGCCATCTACCTTTCAGGTAACCCGGTTCAACACCAACGACCAATCATATCGAAATGGACATTCACTTTGTCCGTGAAAAGGTTGCTAAAGGTCAAGTTCGTGTATGCCATGTCCAGTCTCGTTATCAAATTGCAGACATTTTTACCAAGGGTCTACCCGCGGTACTGTTTGAAGATTTTAGGGACAGTCTCAGCGTTCGAAGACCGCTCGCTATGACTGCGGGGGTGTGTTAAACAGCCCATCACAACCCATCACAGGCAGAAGTCCAGGATTTCGACAGTGGGCTTCAGCCCACCATTTAACTTGACCCACCATCTCGGCAAAAAGTCCATCTCCATCTCGGCAGTAACCAACAACCCATCACAGGCAGAAGTATATATGGTATATTAGGAATGTATATGGTAGTATATTGTAATGAAAAGGATACCTTAATTAGGTGTTATACACTTACCATAATTGTATAGTTAGAATGATGGTAGAATATGGATTTAGAAATAGAATAGGAAAAGAATTTTCCTATTATGGAAATATGTAACTTGTATATATATCTATTCAATCAATGAAAATAATCAAGGGGATTATTTCTTTTAGTTGAGATGAATTTGTGTGAAGAGAGAAATTCTAGAAAATTAACAAATTTGAATATTTTTTGAGAATGAATGGATGGATAATCTTCTTTGTGCTGCTTATATTCGAGAGTTGCGGATTTGAATCTGAACAGGAAGAAGGGTTTGGGGCGTCCGGACAGAGGTGGTGGTAGTGGTGACATGAAGAAAGGGTTGTAAAAAATTAAACTTTTATTAAAATTTATTTTTTTTAGTTTTAATTTTGACTTCGCACTCCTAGAGTATTATTTAATTATAATTTATTTTGTGCGCACATCAATTCATATGGTGCTATATAATTCACTTTAAATATTATCAGGGTGTAATAAATCTTTTTAATAGTTTGAATGTGATATCAAGATTTTGAATACATTTTAAAGGTCAATCTTTGTCTTTTACCTTTATGGATTGATCTTCTAGAATTAAGGGCTTGTTTGGTTGGATACAAGTCATCTTCAGGATTAAATGTTCTGAAATTAGTTATTTCAAAATTATTGCCTCAGCCTCAATGTGGGATAAATATAACACTGTAATGCTTCATGTAAGCTCGTACCATACGAGCCCTAAGAATCATTTGGTACGAAGGATAAGCAACAATAATTATGGGATAAGAATTTGAAATTTTTTGTTCCTTGTTTGATTACAAATCCTGAGATAAGTTATCCCATTAATAAAAATAGCATTGGGATAACTTATACATGTCATAGAGTAGAATCACTTATCCAAGTATTGTAAAGATTTTTTTAAAAAATTATCCAATGCATGTTACTTTTAATACAACATACTAAATAATCAATAAAAAATAATTTTAGGATAGCTAATCCAACATAACTAATCTCAATATATTTAATCCCAACATAACTTATCCCGACGTAAATTATTTTCGATTCAAATGACCTCTGCAGCAATAACAACATACTCGATGAAATTCTATGACGTGATATCTAGAGAGGGTAGAGAGGTTCTTACCTCTGTCTTGATAGATAAAGAGGTTTCTAAAAGACTCACCTCAAGAGGAAGAAACCAAACGAGACCCTATAGGCTAATAACATAGTTTGTTAGATATTAGTTATAATATCAAAAATAGGATGTATAACTGATGACCAAACAAAATAACTATCCCTAAGTGTTTAAATGAAAAGTTTGAGAAGTTTAAAGGACCATCTGTGTGAATAATTCACCAATATATGTCTATCTTCCCTCCGTCAAATCCCACATATTTCATTCAAACAATCTCCGTACTTCTCCCCCCCGCCCCCGCTATACCCAACTCAAGAAATCTTCTTGCAGCCATGGGAAATGAGCAAGATGAAACAGATATGCTCAACACTTACTTCACAAACGGCGCAGAGATCGAGATAAGCAGTGACGAAGAAGGCTTTCGAGGTGCGTGGTATGAAGGAACAGTCATACGCCCTATTCCAAAGAAACAAAGAAGGAACAACAACAACAACGATGACGAAAGTAGCAACAACAAGCTGCGAGTATTGGTTGAGTACAAAACTTTAATGGCTGATAAAAAAGGTAAAAACCCGTTGAAAGAGACGATGAGTTTAGTTCAGTTACGACCACGACCACCACCTGAAAGGCGAAGGAGGTTTAAGGTAAGTGAAGAGGTGGATGCTAATTATAATGATGGGTGGTGGGAAGGTGTGGTAATGGAAGTGTTGGATGGTGGGAGGTATTCTGTGTTCTTTAGGGGAACAAGGGATCAGCTTGAATTTGATGAGTCTCAGATACGGATCCATCGTGAGTGGGCCAATGGTGTGTGGACCCCACCATTTGACGAAGAAGGAGAAGAAGACGAGGAGGAGGTATATTCCTTTGTTCTTTTCTGGATATTCTCATTTTCCGCGTTTCTTTATGTAGTGTAGGGTCTACGTACATCCTATACTCCCCAGACCCCACTCGCATGATTACACTAGCTATGTTGTTGTTGTTGTTGTTGTATTCTCATTTTCCAAGAAATGTGGTTCTATCAGTTTCTTGATAAGGCTTCGGCTCCAAGAGAACTTGTTAATTAATCAAGAGATTGTGCTAGAGAACTTGCTTGAAGGATGTTGTGGAGTTAATATGAAACATTATCTGGCTACTTATTTTTCTTTTGGATCTTGTAAGTTGTAACTCCCATTAGGAAGGGTCTTTAGGGAGAGTGGATCTTTTAGGATTTTTGTCACATATTATAGGGTTATCGATGTGTTTTAGCTCTCCATTTACCTCGCACGAAGCTGAGAAAATTAGACTAGAAAATGCTCTATCCAGATGGTTATGTTCTTGTGAATAGCTTATTGGATATCCAAGAATGTGATTTTGTACTCTCAATTACCAAGCATGAACTGGTGTGGGTAAAAAAGTAGTCCCATCACATCTGTTTTTAGATATAGTGCTAGAGGGGAAGGATTCCCACATCTTAATGCGCGGATGGCGGTGAAGAAGTTAGTCCAACAGAGTTGGATCCGGATATATAGTTGGAACATAGGCTTGTTAACGGGGAAGTCAACAAAATCAGTAAATACCTTAAAAAGGAGTATGTTTACCAAAGACAATGTTTAATCAAAAAGGCTAGAAAGATAGGTGATACAGGAATACTATAGCAACTGAGTCAGAATCATTGTGGAAGTAGAACTAAAGTATAAAGTCCCATAACTAAAAAGATTGATAATAGGATTATCTTGTTAAATACCTTCAGACCTGACATCACCCCCCATGCCTCCGCAGCCCAAGATGCAATCGGCTCCAGTGACAACACCCTCTTTTCAAACCTCCCAACCAAGCATCCCCTTAAGAAGTCTTTCCTATGATTGACATGTTCACGGTTCAGTCCGAACTTGAATAAGCATACTTAGAATCTCATTGTAAGATTGATTGTTGAGTTTCTTTGCTTCTAGAGAGAAGAAAGAGTCTCTAAAATCCATTCGAAACATCAGTATATGGAATAGATGTGTTAGTCGCTATGCGCAAATGTTTTGATGAAGATGTGGATCACATCATCAGACGTTGTCCGGTGGCAACTCGATGGTGGTATGAGATTTTGAGATGCATTGGGATGCAGTGGGAGATATCGGGCACGATGATGGAGGCACTCTCCAACTGGAAATTTAGAAGAAGGACCATACGAAGGAAGAGTTAAAAAATATTAGTCGAACAGCCTTAGGTGCTGCACCATTAGCACTCATCTGGATCCTGTGGAAGGAAAGAAATCAGAGAGCTTTTGATTTGATTGGATAAAGAAGATTATTTACACACGAGGAATAACTCTTATTTCTTGTTTGTTTTCTCATGCGGTTCCGAAGTGTGTAGAAGATTGGAGTGTTGTTCGTAGAGAATCATAGTACATTGTAAATTCTCTACATTTGGTATACTAAAGAATTTTCCCTATTACTAATAAATATATTTACATTATCAAAAGAAATTACATCTCATGAGGGTGCAAGTAGCACATGGAGGATTAATTGAGAGGAGGTCGTGTTAGTGTCCATGTCCTAGGCGGGCCTTCGGGTTCTCCAATGTTAGGTGCAATACTATGATAACTGAAAATCTTAATTAGGATGAGGAGACTTTAAATCACATGAAGGGATGTTGTCTCAAAAAGGTATGGAATCTAAAAAAAGCAGTGTGTAAATTTAAATTAAGAAACAAATACGATGGAAGCAAATGATCCATATAGGTGATATAGTATTGTTGATTAACTATTGTGCTTGTTAGGAATCCCTTTAGTTTGGTTAGAAACTTGTATGTCAGTGTAGGTCTAAGTATGAGGTTCGAGAACTTCTAGTTTTAGAGAATTACTAGTATTCGATAAAGACAAATTATTTAGTATTGAAATGAAATACACGAATAGAGCATAATAGATACATAATATTTATATGGTTAACCACGACTATGTCTAGGATTGAGGCATATTTGATTGATCGATTGTCCTTTTTTTTTGGTAAAGTAATAAAATGTCATTAGAAAAGCATCAAGAAGATGCAAGGTTACAAATGGGCAAAAAGCTGCTTCAAACAAAACCTGTAAAGCAGTCTAAAGAAATCCTTGCATCTCTAATGTGTTAGAGACATGGAGTTAACAAAATTCAGAATGTTATCCACTGTTTACAGGGGCAAAAAAGTGCCAACTGAAAAGACTTAACTAAACACCTAGACTTGTGTTTCCACAATAGACCAACACATACATTTTACATATGTTGCATTCTTGGGATAGTTGATTTAAAGGCTTGAGGGGGGACGATATGTGAATATGCATTGGAACTTTGTAGATATAGGGGCATTGAACAGCATTTCGAGTCTAATCAATTTATACTTCTTGGATAGGGTGTTCTTATTTTCAGCTGATCAAGGGAAACTTGAAAGCTCAAAGAAGTCTACTTGCTTGTTTCTTTCTCAACCCAGCTAAGCAAAAGTCATGCTGCAAACTTGAAAGAAGATTAGGTTATGTAGACAACAGTTCAATATTGCTTATGATAGGCTTACTATCTACTTCCTCCATTTTCTTATTTTTGTTTCTAAAATGAATATTGACCTTCATCCCCTAATGTGGAAACCTTTTCCTATATATCGTATCCTATGTTAGAACTACTCATTTGTCTTGATGTATCCGTCTTGAATAGGTAAGTTATGGGTATGGATAATTCATTAAATCCTTCAATTACACCAAAACTTATTAAGTTAAATGAATCCGTTGCAAATACTTGTACACTTGTACATGTATGAATACATACTTACACCTGAGTCTGTGTGACATATGTTATTTCCTGCCACTAGATAGAGTAGAGATAACTCGTGAAAAGAAAACCTTCCCAAGTGAGCATAATCTTTTTTTTTCCAGAAAAGGGTAAGTATTGTAAAAGCTGCACGATTGTTCTTGAATATTTACAAAAAGATCCAGCTTCACATCAAATCAACATGGATTCAAGTGTGTCTAACAGAGATTCCGCATCACTAATCAAATCCTATTTACCTATCAGGTGAATACTATTGAAAACAAGTGGTACAAGATGACTATGCAATTATATAGGAGATATAAATGGTATTGTCATTGATAAAATAATTATTCCAAGTCTGTTCTGTCCAAAAAAAAAATATTCTAAGCCAACCTTCAGTCATCTCTTATGACCAATCTAGCTTCAGCATAGATGCGCTAAACACACATGCCCAGGAACAAAAATGGGAGTTGGAAGCATGTTTCTATTATTATATTTAACTGATGAGCAAATCTGGAACTTCTTAGGTTCATCTGAAATATGTCTATATTTTCCATTTCTTTTCATGATTATACATATGAGCCGAGGGTCTATCAGAAACAGCCTCCCTACCCTCACAAGGTAGGGGTAAGGTCTACGTACACTCTACCCTCCCCAGACCCCACCTGGTGGGATTATACTGGGTATGTTGTTGTTTCATGATTATACATGTCTGCACAAGATAACACATAACGAAACATTATTTAAATATGGCATGCATTTTTCAAGTTTTAGACATTCTCTCAACTCTGTCTATGTGTTTCACTTTTTGATTTGTTCTTTTCTCTCCCCACTTATTTTGATTTGGGCATGAAATACAGAAACTTGTATCTACTGAAATTAAACCCAACAGCGAAGCTGCAGAAAATTTTAGCGCTGGGTCATTAGTCGAAGTCAGCAGTGATGAAGAAGGTTTTGAGGGTGCTTGGTTCGTTGCAACTGTTGTTAAGCTTTTAGATAACGGTAACTACCTTGTCGAGTATCAGAACTTACGAAACAGTGACGATACAGAGTTTTTGCAAGAAGAAACTGATCGTTTGCATGTACGACCACGTCCACCTGATATTGGACCTTTTAAAAGCTTCAAAGTCCTTGAAGAAGTTGATGCTCTGCACATGGATGGCTGGTGGGTTGGTGTGATTTCTAAAGTACTTAAAGGCCAGAGATACAAGGTTTACTTTAAGGCGAACAATGAGGAGTTGGAGTTTAAGCATGCTGATATAAGGCTGCATCTGGACTGGATTAACGGCAAATGGGTCAGAGCTTCCCAGGTACAGTTATTTGAATGACTGAATTCAAAAATTCATGAATTAGATTATTTGTTTCTTTTTTTGGTTTAACGACGGGGCTAGTGTCCGTCAGAGGTTAAGCAACACCCCCAGGCCTTATCATAAATAAAGAAAGCAAGAAAAGTACAAGGAGGGGGGACATAAACCTTACGTCCGATCCTATGGTGGTTCATAAGTCAACCATCCTACTAAGGTCAGCCAACTCATCCCCAGATTCTAAGAAAGGAACCTAGTCATCTATGCACCTAGAAGAGAAGACTCCTCTCAATACAATAGAATACTAGGAAAATAAAACAAGGGAGACTCTCCCTTTACAAAGTAAAGAAACAAAGAAAAAAAAAGTCCTATACCCTATATAAGATCCTTCAATGCAACTTCGACTCGCAAGCGATAAATAGCCCCAAAGAAGAGATATAGATGTATGAAATGATACCTGAGTGCGACCCTGGGCTAGTATGGTTTGCTCTCCATCACATAACCCAGGCGCCAGATGTGATCAAGGTGGTTCTTTAATCCTCTTTAGTCTTCCTCCATCTGAAGCTAACCAACCCAAGTGTGTCTGTCCGAACAAATCCTCTAATGTGAGCAGGCAAGTCAAGTTGCTTCAAGGCTTTTAACCTTTCCAGGGCACCAAGAGTCCCGATACCCCTTGCATTCCATATGAGTGAACTAATCATGAAGTTGGTGTGATTTTAACTTCTTTCTGGTTCTGGTAGCTGGGGGCCAGTACCTGGTCTAGGTGGAGAAACCTGCTGATCTGCTAACTCTTGCACCGGTTCCTCTGTCAACAAAGTACCACCGTGAGAGGGACTAATTGCCTGAGTAAGAGCAAGTGTGGTTTCTTCATCATCACTTGGATGTTCTTCTTCATTCTCTGATTCAACAACTTCTTCATCTTCTGAGTTGATTTGTCTATAATCATCTTCATTGAACTCTTTAGTATCAGAAATATTAAGCTTGCAAACCGAAAAGACAGGATCAGGAGGCTCTGATTGTGGGGTAGCATGAAAACCCTGAACCTCTGGCTGAGCACTCTGTCCGGGCATGTAAGACTCTAGTGGCAACTGATCAAGAATACCCTGACTGTCTGACTCTGCTTGCTTCTGAGCATTCAATAATTTTTGTTTCTTCTGGAGGGCCTTCTTTTCTTAAGACTGATATTATGTAGCCTGGAAGACCATTAATTTCTGTCCTGGAAAAAGAAACTGGAAAGTAGTTTGCAGGTTCTGTTTGCTTCCTTCAAGTATGTGTGTACTCATAGACCTTCTGAACTCCAGCTAGGCAAAACACTGGTGATACTGTAATGTGTGTGGAGGGACAAACAACAGAACTTAGATAGCTCTAACTGGAGGAACACGGTTCAGGCCACCCATGCTCTTGACCCTGACATGCACAAATCCTTCTATCTCTCGTTCGAATGTATGCCCCCTATCCCTAAACAAATAGTCTAAGTAGTGATTAGTTTCAGTCTCACCCCTGGAATTGATATAAAGGCAAAGAGCATAGATAACCTCTTCCTGCTTAAGGGTAGTGTACGACCTTGCGAGTGACTAGCTAGCAAGCTTTCAGCAATCAGGTTGAGAAACTTTTGGTTCTCCCCTCTGTAACCAAATAGAATGAAACCCAATATGAATTCCACCAGACCTTATTAACTATTGTTGTGAATCATACATTTTGTTATGAGACAGGAATACATTATCTTAGTACAATCCTAGATGCTTTTATACTAAGTTTTGCATCACCATACTATATGTGATGCTAAAGAGACTCCAACAGGATCCAGAGCTAGCTGCCATAGACTGCATAGCTCTTGTTCAGTATGGTACTTGTTCATACACATTTGGTTGCTTCTCCTTGCTCTAGCTGATAGCCACTAGCCCTAAGAGTTTTTGTAATCCGCTTCAATATCATGAGAGTTTGTAGAAACTTGGTATGGCACAATACCATGACTAACATTTTCTAAGAGATATTTGGTACTTGTATAAGAACTAGACTAATACTTTGCTGCTCGTATAAACTCCTTAGCTAACATTATTATTTAAAGCTTCAATATACGACTTAGTTGTGTATCTTAATTCAATTTGACCAATATTGACATACTTCTTGATTTTCCCAGGCATTGAAGTTGTGATCTTCGAGATTTTGCAATGTTTGGAGATCCGCAATCAGGACTTTTAGTGTAGCTTCTAAATGGTATACACTTTTGTCTTAATCGTTTGTTCATAATTCATCTTGTACTGAAGTCGTGATGTTTCTGGTGTGATAGAAATGTACGTTAGGTACATACTTTTCTTCCTGTCTGAGAAGTAGGAAAATTCTATTTTGGTGGCAATAGTATTTTCCCAGTGCTTTTATTCTTATGGCCTAAAAATAAGTCTTTCGCTATTGTTGATTCCAATGGTTTTCTTAGTTTGAAATTCTAGTTTTCTCTTCCAACCGTAGAGAGGCTAACCAAGTTTTGTATTGAGGTGACATGCACCTCTATATATACCATCTATGGCCTCTTAACCTCAATTCTCATTGTGTGATCTCCCTGTAAATGCCTTTTGAACCATCTTAATTCGTTCTTTTGATCCCTGTTCTCTTTTTATCTTTCCCTCTAGACTCTGAGGTACTTTATAGCGTCCATCAATTACGACTGTAGATTATAGGATGAAGGTTATAGTTGCCTTTGCTTTCAGACTGTTCAAGTTTTTACTACCTGACATGCGTTCATTTTAACAAAAGCTCCTTTATGTTTTCAAAACGGTTTCTCAAACTGACTTGATTTCTCATCTCTTGATTTTCTTTTATCTGATTGTCTTGCAAATCAGTAAACAATTTTCTTTCACTCTTTTCATTCCTTTTGCCTATTTTCCCTGGTAATGCCTTGTTTGGGCAGCCTATTCCAGCTTCTCCCCTTGCCCCATTGGGCATCTAGTATCATCCTTCCCCTTGCGAGTTTGCCTTGGTCCCAAGTAACATTCTTACAGGACTAATGAGCAGCACAGCTTTCTCTTATATTGACTATGCTCAGGTGTTCACGCCCAATATAGGCTGCCCTTATTTACAAGGACTAGCAACTGTGTTCCTCGTCTAATAATCCTTCTATGCACCAGCAAGCAAGGATTCCTGACCCTAAGAAAGTTACTTCAACCTTTCTGTTTGAAGTTTTAGGTTCTTGTTTCGTATATTTACCCCGTCTCTTAGGCCTGCATGCTTTTTCAACGTACATTTCTATTAAAGTTTCTCCGTGATTTTCAAAGGCTGTGAACATTCATTAAGCTTCTTCTTTTTTCTTTTTGTTTTCTCGACCTCATTTGCTGTACTGATTGCATACGTCTCTCTTACCTGAAACAAGATATTGTACTTCATATCATTGTTTCAATAGTTTCCTCAGAAGTCTTGGTTCCTAAGCTTAGTAAGGTAGATTCATGTATATTTGTCCGAGTCTTTCACGATGTGTCTGTTTGCAACAAAATTTCAATAGGTGGAAAATAAACTGCAACCACAAATAAAATATGAAGAACCAAGATTTTTATTGATAAACAATTGCGGGTACAAGATCTGTTTGATCCGTTGATTCTTCTCTCATTTTTTTCTCCGTAATCCGAGGGCCGTTAGTAGTGTATTTCTCATTGGGCATCTAGTATCATCCTTCCCCTTGCGAGTTTGCCTTGGTCCCAAATAACATTCTTACAGGACTAATGAGCAGCACAGCTTTCTCTTATGTTGACTATGCTCAGGGGTTCACGCCCAATGTAGGCTGCCCTTATTTACAAGGACTAGTAACTGTGTTCCTCGTCTAATAATCCTTCTATGCACCAGCAAGCAAGGATTCCTGACCCTAAGAAAGTTACTTCAACCTTTCTGTTTGAAGTTTTAGGTTCTTGTTTCGTATATTTACCCCGTCTCTTAGGCCTGCATGCTTTTTCAACGTACATTTCTATTAAAATTTCTCCGTGATTTTCAAAGGCTGTGAACATTCATTGAGCTTCTTGCGAGTTTGCCTTGGGCATCTAGTATCATCCTTCCCCTTGCGAGTTTGCCTTGGTCCCAAGTAACATTCTTACAGGACTAATGAGCAGCACAGCTTTCTCTTATGTTGACTATGCTCAGGGGTTCACGCCCAATATAGGCTGCCCTTATTTACAAGGACTAGCAACTGTGTTCCTTGTCTAATAATCCTTCTATGCACCAGCAAGCAAGGATTCCTCACCCTAAGAAAGTTACTTCAACCTTTCTGTTTGAAGTTATACTTTCTTGTTTCGTATATTTACCCCGTCTCTTAGGCCTGCATGCTTTTTCAATGTACATTTCTATTAAAGTTTCTCCGTGATTTTCAAAGGCTGTGAACATTCGTTGAGCTTCTTCTTTTTTCTTTTTGTTTTCTCGGCCTCATTTGCTGTACTGATTGCATAAGTCTCTCTTACCTGAAACAAGATATTGTACTTCATTTCATTGTTTCAATAGTTTCCTCAGAAGTCTTGGTTCCTAAGCTTAGTAAGGTAGATTCATGTATATTTGTCCGAGTCTTTCACGATGTGTCTGTTTGCAACAATATTTCAATAGGTGGAAAATAAACTGCAACCACAAATAAAATATGAAGAAACAAGATTTTTATTGATAAACAATTGCAGGTACAAGATCTGTTTGATCTGTTGATTCTTCTCTCATTTTTTTCTCCGTAATTCTTTTTTCCGTAATCCGAGGGTCGTTAGTAGCGTATTTCTCGAATGTAGGAATACCTTATTATGATGTATTTGTGATGTATTTGATCTCCAAGAACGTCGGGCCATTTGATAAAGGCAGTATTTGTTGCCTTGATCTCTTTGGAATGTATTTGTGAGGTATTTGATCTCCATGAACGTCGGGCCATTTGATAAAGGCAGTATTTGTTGCCTTGATCTCTTTGTGATTATTCCATGACTTTATGGAACTTTCGAGATGTCTTTTCAAGGGAGTATATGTCCCTTTATATAGGAGTGAGCTAGGGTTTAGGGTAGAGTAGCCTCTAAGAAACCCTAATAGTCTTAGAGTTTGAAGATGGAATGGTCCTACAAAATTTCGATGTCTACAATGTCTTTACTACATGAATCTCTTACAATGTTTCTTCAACTTTCGAGCTAATTTAGTGTTTCAAATATGTATAACTGTTCTCATTGAGGTTGATTAGCACTTTATCAAGTATTCTTTCAAGTTAGCCATAACTAATCTCTCATTTATTTTTGTCTGTAGGTTTGACGGATATTTCAGTTTGCTTAGGGTTGTAAGTTGATGGGAAGGTGGCCTCCCTGTAAAATAGTAGCTTGTATTACATATATAGGATGTGTTCCTTCTTGGATTAAAGAGATAGGCCTATCAAGATTATGAAAATGAACTCTGTACTCCTTAAGAGAAACCTAAGGTCGCTCCATGTGTCGATGTTGTGCTAATTTCAATTGTGTGTGTAGTACTGTAAGCCAAGCCTATGGATAACTTCAGTTGTTGTCAACTTTAATCACTAAAGAACTATCTTCATGCACTATCCGTCGTGCTAGTTACATATATTTGTATCTTTTATTCTTTCGTTCTTAATTTTCTGAATCTTTTAATATTTGTGGGGCGGTATATTATTAACAATTTAACACTATCAGCACTATAATGTGAGTTTATCATCAAAATGATCTCATGAATCGTGCACTTATCGTATGTATGATTTATGAGGATATGCCAAGGAGATCATACTACCCTAGATATCTCAGCCCGTTAATGGAGTTGAATGCTTTGCGAAGAGGAAACAAAATGCATATCCATAATTGATGTTTACACTGAATCAATAAGTACTGTACATCACATGTAAACATTCAGTAAATAAATTTTTTTCTCATGCTAAGTGTTTGAGTATTGAGAGTCGACTTAATTTCATTTATGTATGTTCCCTGCACGCAAGATAGTTGTATAATAGTTTTAAAAGCAAAGATCATTTTATCTTTTAAAAATTATTATGCCTACGTGCCATTTCTATTTTCTTAAACATATATGAAGTGAAGCTAATAAAAAATTTAAAGGTATAGACTCGTAGTTATAGGCGAACTTGTAGTTTCGCGTTTTGTCGTGACGTCAGTGGATACCGAAGTCCCGGGGAGAGGTACGACTTTACGAAAAGGTAATGAAGGTTTACGGCTTGTTGGTGGTAGTTCCGGAGTGTTTGGAAGTCAAACGGAACGGAGAAAATATGTTTCGACGAAATCGGAAGATTGGGCAGTTTGACGGCAGAGGTGACAAATCGTCAAAGTGTCAACCCAGACCGTTAAAATCCCTGCAGATTTAAGATTCTCAGGAGAGGAAGATTTACGGTCCGGATTGACGGTACCGTCGAACAAATTACGTCAATGGAAATTTTTCTCGTGTTATAATTGGGTCCTCACAATTTGAGGCTCATTTGTTCATCAAAATCAGTCCATAAATTCTCTCTAAACCCTCCCCAACATAGTATATTACCCTAAGACCAAATCCAAGCCGAATTACTCAAGATTTACATGATAAACCCCGTGGTTATCGTGAGAATTATTGGCTTCTTGAAGGATCAATTTTGAAAACCCTTGTATGATGAAGTAGTTGTTGTTTTAGAGGGATTTTGATACGTAAAGGTAAATTCTATCCTCCTCTAACTAGTTCTATGATTATTCGACGATTTGAAGCAAGCTATGAAAGGATTTTCCTAATCGAAATTCGTAAAGATGTGAAATTATTGTGATATAATTTGGGGGTTGTTTTGTGTGAAGTATGAACTGAATTAATATGTTAACTAATTGTTTATGTTGTGGAGCTAAGGAAAGTACGGATTAAAGGATGATGGAGCCAACTTGCATAAATAACCATCGTAAAGAAGTCTAAGAACTATATATGCGTTAGGTTATCGATAAAGTGCCAAAGTGAAGTTCTCTATAAAAAATTAGATTCGATATTGATATCGACCCTTCTATTTGATATAGATAACTATTTGTAAGCAGTGCGAGGACTTTTAAGGCGATTGTAGCATCAAGGACAAGGTATGTAATGACTATCCCTTCTTTCAATTGGCATGACTCAATAGAAAGCGTATTTGTCTAGCAGAGTTTGGAAGCATAATTGACATAGGTATTCTACTCTTTTAGTTGAAGTTAGTTTTACTATTGGTTGTATGGTATATAGTTGGATCGAGAGTGCGAGTTGTTCTTAAGTTCTCTAACTTTCTATTTGATCCATTGCGCAAGTGTATACTCATAGTTGAAATAGATGACCCGGCTCGTTGGTAGGTGTGTCATTGAGCAGAATCTACTATAAACCATTAGATCTCTACTAGACGTCGTATCATACAAGGTGACCATAAGGCATTTGGAATCGTTAGTCTTTTTCTTAAAATAAGAATCGGGTTTTATACTTGTTCGTTGCATAGTTGCTATGTTAGTTGCATTATTAGAAAGATTGCCCTAATTGTACACCTAGGTACTTGGTTGGAGATTCGAGGGGCAAACTAGCCGTAGTTGCATCAATTGTAGTTAATTGTGCGTGCTATAAAATATTCTTAGCAAAGAGTAGGTGAAGCGATTTGTAAGGAATGATGTTTCTTATGTCTTGAAATCTCAATAGTAAGCAATAGTTGTTGGTAGTGATAAGAGTCGAGGACCCGTAAGAATCCAATCTAAATGCTAGTTGATAGTTGCCCTCGTCCGTTACACTTGTAGCCCAGTCGAATACATATGCCTTCATATAGTTGTCTGCGGTGATGGCAGTAGTAGTTGCTACCCTTTAGTTGGATGCTCGTGTATTTGGTTGAGCTTAGAAAGTAAACGAGTCCTTAGTTGCATAATTGAAAGGTAATTATCGATAAGAAACCAATTTAGATATTTGTTGATAGTTTGGCGTGTTGGATTGGACCCATTCTAGTTTAGTAAACTTTTATTAGAGGTTATGCCACTTGATGCGCCCGTATATAATAACTGGAGTTATTAGTTGTTTTCCTGAAATGAAAGTCCTCAGAGGTCGGATGTAGTAGGCGCCGGTTTGCGTACTTGCTAGTTGTATAGTCTCCCCTTGTCAGTTGCACTAGTTGCTCAACTTCCCTAATTAAATGTCTATGCACTTGTGTAGTTGTAAACGTTAGTTGCCTTAGTAGTTGCTACTCCTCTGGTTGGAAGCTTGTGTGCTTGATTAAACTCTGAGGACAAGCGAGTCTTTAATTGTATTTCTCAAAAGTAATTATGGATAACAAGTTGTCTCGCCTTAGAAGGGGAACAATAGTTGAAGAAAGAGACGAATTTCGTATTAGAGTAAGGATTGAATGAGTTGATGTATGAAAAACTTAGTTGAATTATGTGATATGATTTGTTGGCCCTCACGGTCTATTATCCTGTTTGCGCTTATTTGCTAGCCATTGAGACTTATTTAACGTCTACCGATGCCTATTTGACGGTCTACAAAACCTATTTGTCACCCTAAGTAGAACATATTTGCGAGACAAAGATCGACTAAATAAGTAGACAACACTTAGGCCTGTTGTGATACGTTCACTGGTATAATTGATAAGTGTTCTAGCAGAGTGTTACCTACAGGTAAGTGTCAGTCCTCATATACTTGTTGTTACTTGTTTTACTTTAAGTTACAGTGCTTATCATTTGTTTTATCCGCCTTACATATTCGGTGTATTATTCGTACTGGCGTCCCTTTTGCCACGGACGTTGCAGGTCCAGGTTCGCAAGTGGCAGATTTATGGGTAGATGCTTCAGTTGATCATTAGAGTTTTGGTTCCATTTCCTCCTGGAGTAGCCGAGTCGAGTCACTTGGGATATAGTTGTACATGCTAGTTGGGTGGCCGGGGTCCTGTCCCGACCAAATTGTTTTGTCAAACACTCTTAGATTGGGTGTATTTTCTTGCACTATTTCAGGTCAAAATTATATGAATTTAAAGGTTTTCCACACCCCTTAAGATTTACTAGTTTTAATCATTAGAGTATTTATCCAAACTATCTTTTCTCTATGATACGTATTAAATATCTCATGACTTAATTAATACTCAACTATTGAAACAATAAGGGTAAATTTTAAGAAATGACTAACTTTTGAAATCGAAGGGAATGGACTACAATTTAAAACAAAGTATTTAAACTATCTTTCTCGAAAGCTGATTACCCTGAGCTTGATATATAGGCATATAGCCATTTAGATTATTATTAAAAAAAAAGAATATATCTTTTTTCTTCCTGTGTGATATTATGTTTATATTTCTCTCTTTAAAGATGTGAACTAAGAAGTCAATAGAACAATTATAACCAAGAAAATAACTAGACAATAAAGCACATAAAATTGACAAGCTACCAATATATAAATCTCACCAGCTAACAACTTTGATCATGACATCTTGATTAATCACGAGAGCTTAGCCCAAATTAGTTAAACTTTGCATCCCGAAAATTAAGTCAAATGGAACTATCACGCAATTAACATTACTTCTCAACAACCAAGAGTAGTCTAATTCAAGAGGTTGATCAATTTTGGGACAACAAAAAAACGTGGCAGATTGATAAAGTATAAATAAAAAATTGTACGTCTTGATATGTTCCAACAAGAAGACTGATCATTGCTGATGAATTTAATTAGGACATCTACTTTTAGGGGTGGGCATATATCAGTTTTGTATCCGAAAAATATGAACCGAATAAAAATCATTTTTTTTTAAAAAAAAACGAATACAACTTTTAAAAAAAAACGATATGTTCGGTTTATATCGCCGAACGTATCGGATTATATCGTTTTTTTTAGTCGGGTCGGGTCGATGAATTTTTTATTTTTTTAAAAAAATTGAGTTTTCAAAACTGAAATTGACATTCACAGCTACATTACCATGAAATTTCGACGTTGAAATCTATTGTGTATCGTGAGATGTTTACTAAAGAAAAGGGAAATTAGAAACCGATTTGGGGGAAAACACAAATTGATTGGAAAAATGGATGTTTTCGTAAAATTTGGTTGCGCCAAACCGCCCCCATCTCAAAAAAATACCCAAAATAAAAATAAATCGGGTAAAACGGATATCCGAGCGCAGAGTTATGACCATTTAAAGTTTTACCAATTTACAACTATTTTCTCTCCCTACATTTTATGTCAATGCTTCCGTGATTGCTCGATTTTGCTGCATGCTCTGCTCCCTGCAGAGAGACTTGCGAAGGCAGATCCTGGTTGGTTGGTCCGGAAAGTCACGGGAGAGGGTTAATCAAGTTCATGCCGCATGCGACTTCCATAAAAGCTTCATAGATTGGCTTCAATGGCTATGATTCAAGAGATAGTAGTAGCCTAAAATAATAATAAAAAAATTATATATTTAATTCGATTTTTTGGTTCGGTTCGTATCCAAAAATAAAAAACCGAACCAAATCACTAAATCCTGATTCGATTCGTTTTTTCAAAAAATTGATTTTTTTTAATAAAAAAACCGAGAAAAAACCAAACCGAATTTCGGTTTGATTCGCTTTTTTCGGTAACGCCAACTGTTACCATAGTAGCTGCATGTTCTCCGGTTTTTTTGTCCACCCTTACTGTAGTCTAAACCATTTCTTTCTATTCTTGTCAAACGTAATCTATCTTTCTTCTTTATATACGATTGGAATCCTGTGTGCACTATTTTTAAAAATAATTTCTTACCAAACTCGCTTTTTCAGGTCCAGCATAAATTGTGTGTTTTTGACAAATCCACTCTCTAAAAGTATAATAATCATATTTGCTTATTATGATTATTATTTGATTTTTCTTTTGTAATAAATATAATAACTTGATCCATCATCTCAATATTCTGCGCCATTTATTAATTATCCTGCAGGTAGGGATAGGTAGATACAGAATTATCATATTGAATCCAAAATTTTTGATACCGTGATTTCGATATTACAGTGTTTGGTATACATTTTAAATATTTTTTATATTCGGTACGGTATTTATTAAAAAAAATACTAAAATACTAAAGTATATTGTTACATATACAATTCATATATGTTATTAACATAAACATACTAGTAATATATATAATAGTATTGATATAAAATTAATTACTTAGTCGTTTGAACTTTGGCTACTCTATCTTGATTGAAATGTCTTTTTTTGTGTAATTGATTAACAAAATATCTCTGTAATAAGGTGTTAATATGATATAATTGAGATGTTTCTTGAAAAGTCGAAGTCATAATTCTCTGAATTATAACAATTTAGGATTCTTGATTCCACACAAAAAAAGATTTGCATCTCAATTGTGTTGTATTACATATCCTCAAGAGAAATTGAAAATGCTGAGAGGTTAATTCCTTCCGCTCTCTACTTACTTTATCTGGACCCTCTGCGGACAGATGCGCGAGTCGCACTAGCCATTGTGCGGAATGAACATTCAAACACAAAAAATAGGAAACACTCAGATCACCAGGCCCTAAATGACGTGAATGAATACGTAGACGAGTAGAATTTCTTCATTCAACTTGATGAATTTATATAGTAATATTACTTTTCTTTATTTTGTTTTAATAAAGTCATTTAAATACTCAATTATTTTTCTAAAAGTTAATCACATCGGAGGCGGATTTAAAATTTAAACTTTATGAGTTCGTACATCAAATTCAAGTTAATATAAAATAATAATTAAGTTATCATTTAAATATTTATAGATATTTGATAATTATTTTAATACATATACAGAGTTTGAACAAAAGTTATTAGGTTCATGTGAACCACCTGCAACATTCTATATACGCCCTTGAATCACGCCGGAAACATAAATAAAAACACCGGAGCTGCCATTAATAACTTGTTCTTTATAAAACCATCAGAAAATTTACTCTTTGCTTATCAAGCTGCCATTAAGTTAAATAATCATTTGAGAAATTTACTCATACCTAAACACCCAAAAGTCCAAAACTGAGGAATGTCATAGACTCGCAATAATCAATGAAATGCATCATAGGAAAGTTGAAATTAAGCATAGATTAAGAGATTCCCGAATAAGCATCATGGCTTTGAGGTTCACTCAAGATTCGGATTTCCTCTGAGATTATTAATTGCATATACATAAGGAATATGTAACAAAGAAGACAACACTTTTTATTCACTAATAGCCGTTACATGGAAATACATCAAATAGCAAGCTTACACACACAGAAACCAACCACACAACTAAACCAATCATATACTTTATTGAGATAGGCGGAACACTGCCTCTAAGAACCGTATGAGACTTTCATCTCGTACAGCTCAAGCAAAAACACCCAAATACTAGTTGCAACTGATATGAAATAATTTTTTTAAATTTATTAAGTTCTGATCCATCTTCTCCGGAATAAATGACCAAGACTCACGAAAATAAACTCGTGATTTAAATTAAGTTTATTAATAGTGTCACTAAATTCAAGGAAGAGATGACATAATTAGCCACTTGATGAGTACATCAAGATGGATAGATAATTAATCATCATCCTCAACTTACGTAGTACAACTTTTTTATCAAAATAAAACTTCTTTCTTTCTCAATAAGCAAATAATATTAGGCCATGCATTTTTCTTACACCTCTTTCACTTCCACTGCAGCAGCAGCACTCACTTCTTTGACTTCCTCTTTGACTTCTTCTTTTTTGGGCCCATCAAGTTCAAAAGCTGACACAGGAAAAGTCCTAGAAAGCCCAGTTGGAGTCTTGAAATGAATTTTCCCAGTTGGTGGATCATCAACACAGATTTCATTAAGTGTCAGCCAGATTAGGAGTTCTTTAGCTTTAACCCCAGTAAGTTTCTTGATCTTGTTGGGCTCAACATAGGCTGTAACTTCAGTTGCATATTGGACAAACTTCCCAATTTTCTCAAACTTGTGCTCAGTTTTTTCCTTGGATTTGAGCCAAACAAAGCCTGTTTCCTTAACATAGCCACATTCTAACATGTCTTGCAAAGGGAGTACGCCATTAGGGAGGTTCATTTCTGTTAACAAGAACTTGGATTTCTCTTGGCACATATCATCTCCAGTGTAGAATTCAGTTGCACTGGCCCTGATCTCATCTGTCACTAGAGACATTTTTTTATACACTGGAAAATTAGACTTGTTCTTTTTTTGGCTTACGGAGATGTTATGGAATGAGATAGATTGATAAAAGGGCTTCTAATATATAGGTAGGAGTATTAGAATTTACCCTTGGGTTTGGCTCAAATTTCTCAAATGCCATTATGATATGCCAAGGTCAATCAAGACTTTTTTTTTCTTTTTTCTTTTGTGAAAATGTAACAATTTGTTAAGAGTACACCAAAAACTTGGCATTCTCATTAAACATGAAAAATGTATGAAATTGTGTAATACACCAATGACGATTGTACTGAAAATTAATTTAATAATCATCTAGAGTAAAGACACTTATTCGTTATATATAATATTCAATCCGTTCCAAAATATATGAAATTTCTTTTTAGTCAGTTCAAAAAATAATGACATTCTATATTTAGTAACAATTTACCTTCACATTTTCTATTTATCGTTAATGAAATGATTTATAGCTACATAAATTTCTATAACTTATTTTAAATCACAAATTTCAAAAGTCTTTCTTTTTCTCTTGAACTTTGTGTCAAGTCCAACATTTTCACATCAATTAGGACTGAGTGCTTGTATATATATAAAGCTTACTGTTTTCTGTATCCTTTTTTATGTAATATTACTACAATTTTATTGGGCACGGACTTGTTTTCCATATAACTAGTACGTCGGAAAAAAATTAGAATAGTAATTAAAATTTAGTTTGATTGAAAAAATGACATAACAAAGTTTAGAATTTGAAAATATGTGCTTAATTATTAAGTATTACTCCCTCCTAATAAAAAAGAGTGTCCACTTAGCAATTTGCACCCCCTTAAGAAAATATTAATTCCTAAAAAATAGGTAATTTAACTAAGCTGTCCCTAATTAAATAGGTATTGGAATTTGATCACATAACATTTAATAGAGGGAAATCTGAAAAATAAAATTAATTCTTTCTTGATTTGATAAGTAAACACTCTTTTTGACTCAAGAAAAAAAAGACTAAGTGGACATTCTTTTTATCCGGGTACAATATTACATGTACTTCTTTGTTTTTTCCAAGATTGTATGTGGAAAGCATTAATTTGGTAGTCCACCAAAGATGGGAAAAGAGTGATCAGAGCATTGAAAAATAATGGTCCTACAATATGGGAATTGGATGGAAGGGTATGCTACAAATTAAATATTCAAATGTAGGGGTTGCTTACATTTAATGGAGAATTAAAAAGCAGTTGGAAGGAGTAACAAATACAGTAGCAACCATCCATATGTAATGTGAGTAGTTGGAGAGGGTTAACCTATATTCTGCTGGAAGAATCCCAATTTAATTTTCTAACCCTATCTTTTCCTCACACACGGTAAGATATTAAGACAATGCCTAATTTTCTAGCCCTATATTTACTCTGCACCCTCCATTCTAGCTAGTCCGGTATATATTTACTCTGCACTCAATATTTACTTACTGTGATTAAGTGATTAAATGCAATAAGAATGTATATTTGTTAATCATGATTAAGTGTTGGAAATTTAAATGCACACACATGGTGTGTATCTACTGGGGACCGGCTGCGCGCAATAAATAAGAATTTAACAATAGAGGGAATTAATGATTCTTATTCGATAAAGTTCTAGCTAGAAAGATGTAGATTATATACTAGAGGTGGGAAAGAACTGAGGAATTGCAATCCTAACCTAAGTACGCTACCAGCGAGGTGCTGATAAGTTTTTACACCTCTCTTCTTGCACCTTTGGAAAAAAATAAAATGGTAAGTTCACCAAAATGTTTTAGCTAGAAAGATGTTTGAAGTTTTGGTTTAACATATAGTTTCCTCTTTTTCATTTTCCTTCGTCTTATGTTTTCCAACTTTTACAGAGTATTTCCAAGTCACACAACTAGTAGTTATTATTTTAAAAAGTCACTTTCTTTATTAAAGAAAATTGAAATCAAGAAAAAATGTGATTTTATGAGATAATAACTATTAATTGAGTTATAGAGGTCATTGATGTGAAATAGAACCCAACTTATAATTCAATTAAACCCATTTCAAAGAATATATCAACCTTCAAAAACTTACCCTAGAAAGAGTACCGTAACAAACACGTTTAGCCTATTTTTAGCAAAGCGTAGAGAAGATAGGTGGTAGTTTTTAATTTGCACAGCCTGCAAGTAGGGGCTAAAGGTACCTGTTGGAAATTTACTAATGTGGAATTAAGTTTATTATATTATTTATGACTCGAATAATTGAAGCCCCGCACGTCGGAAATATCATTTCCACACATGTGCAATCTTAGTGCCAAGTATCGTAAATTTAGTTAATGAAAGAGATATTGGTACGTAAGTGAAATGTTTGAGACATAGAATGATGGACGGTTATTGGCTAAATAACAAGTGTTCCACATTGGTAAACGATGGAAGGATTGTGCGAAGTGTAAGATGGTACGGGTCGGAAAAGGGTCGCGGCGCCTCCCGGACTGGGCCTCGGCGCCTGATTGGCAGTGAGTTTCTGGCTGAATTAGCGTCGCGACGCTAATGTGGCAGAGCTGCGGCGCTTCATTGACAGTGACTGCTCGACGGAATCCCAAAAGTTTGGTTGTTGAGGTGGTTTCAATGTCATTGAATCCACCCAATAGTGGTCATTACTTGGACCATTATGTTGATGCATTACTTGGGGGTTAAATGTCATCCATTACATGGCAATTGAATGCCATTATGAGGCATTTTAAAGGTCATCTTGCACACCTATAAATTGAGGCATTTGGCTCAATTCTATAGATGAACAAGTGAACATACTTGCAAGTTAACAACACCACAAAGAGATCAGTTTTTCTGATAAGCAATCCTTCTCTTAGCAATCTTCATTATTCGTGTTCTTCGCTGAGATCATATGTGTAGGCTTTGCACATTTGATAGTTTGTTGTTTCATCTTGAGAAACTATTATCCACACTTCCGTAGAGCCTATATATGGGGACAATCTTATCTTAAAGCCAGAGAGTCATCTCTCGACTCAGCCGGTGGTGTTGTGTTTATCTAATTGGTTGCTAAGTGTTTCAGGTGTGAACTTGATTCTCAAAGGACTCTAACCGTTCGGATTCTCAGCGGTTCTACAATCCACAAGTGTAGCAGTTCATGTTCTTGTATTTATGAATACAAGATCCAGATTTGAAGTTCCAATTCAAGATCAAGAGATTGACAACTTGTTGTTGTAATCTTTGTTGTTTATCCTTTCGATCACTATAATAGTTATTTACTATTCTCGTACGTGCTTTACATATCCAACAGTACCATGTCTAACTTAATGCGAAAATAACACTTTCTAAGAAAGGCAGACAAGAGAACTCAAATGCATCTCAAAAGGGGACCTAAGATCATTAAAACGTCAAATTCGATGTCTACTCCCTAGTATTCACCTTCGTAAATTATAGTTTGTCTATACTACTCTCTCCGTCTCATATTACTTGGTCACATTACTAAAAATATTCATCCCAAATTACTTGGCCATCTTCTAAAAACAAAATAGAATTAATTAAATGTTTTCTACTTTGTCATTAATATTAATTATTTTTTAAAGTAGTCAATATTGATTAGAGTGTAATTAATTGGAGAGAGATAAGGGTAATGTAGTAAAAATGATCTTCTTATTTATAATTTTTAAGGGGCGTGTAAAATGAAAAGTGATCAAGTAATATGAGACGGAGGGAGTATGAAGCAAAAGAAAATAATGAAAGAATGCGACTGTACATGGTTAATAATTGTGGTTGAGTTATCCTATGAAAACTATTGCAGTGTATGAGGCTGGCGACATTAATGAAAAATTACAGCATGATAAAGTTTAGTATGACCCCTTATTATTAAGCGTTGTTACTGCTATTGTGTCACTAAATAGGATCATTTAGCATTTCAAATTCCTGCTTGCTTTGTCCAAAGTACCATCTTAACAAATTATTTTGATGCCGGATAAGATGATAAGATCTTACTTAAAAGTGAGTAAAAGATGAAAGATTTTTGTCTTTTATTTTAGTTTTTCTTAAAATTGGCTACTGCTGCACAACACGTTTATCTTGATTAAAAGGTAGTCGGAAGGGAAAAGATTTAAAGACTGTCCTCCATTCTACTTTTAGTTCATTCATATCCTTATCGTTAGCAAATTATTTAGTATTTATCTTATCATTAGTGGAGTTACAATGTAGAATACATGTTCAAATTGTTCGAGAAAGTTCCCCTCAACTTTTAACTGTAGTTTAAAATCTCTATTAGGAATCAATAGTGAAAAGAAAAGTTTGTTTTTCTAGTGAAGGGGGGTAATATTAGAGCAAAAGTTTAATGGATGACAAATTTACTCAATTTTAGATGGTATAAGAAAAAAATTGAGAGCCTTGGTTACAGAAGAAGTAATAGCTTAGTTGGTGAACTGGCCATAAAAGAATGACTGCTGAACAAATGTGGATGAATATTTATTTATTACTGTTGCGTGCTTATAATAGCAATATAAATCCTGAGTGAGTCAGGACTGTGCGATAGTTACATTACATATTACATTTATGATTTAATTTAACCAGTAGTAGCCAAACAACTACCCGCCTGACATGCTTTGAATTTTTTTTCTTGTTGCTCCAAAAGGTGGAATCTCCCACCCCAGGAGCCCCCACACCCCGGTCCGACAGGTCTGTGAAGGAGGTAAATCATGGTGACTCAATTGATTACAAAGGTTAGACCACTACTGGCACAAGGGGGCCCTCCTTTATTTCAAGAAGAAACCCCCACACTGCCGCTGACGGGATTCGATCCTTGGTCTTTGCTCCAAATATCCCCCTTGAAACCAATTGAGCTGCCCAAGCGGACGAATTTTTTTTCTTGTTGTTTCAATGTGCTGACCAATTGATAGCTAGTTAGGGATGGGCAAAAAACTCCGAGAACCGAAAAAACCGAACCGAACCGAATGTTTTTTCTCGGATTTAAAAAAAAACCGATTTTTTGAAAAACCAAACCGAAAAACCAATTTTTTTTAGGCTACTACTATCTCTTGAATTATAGTCATTGAAGCTAATCTATGTTATGGAAGTCGCATGCGACATGAATTTGATTAACATATCACGGAAACATTGACATAAAATGTAGGGAGAAAAAATAGTTGTAAATTGATAAAACTTTAAATGGTCATAACTATGCGATCGGATGTCCGTTTTACCCGATTTTTTTTTTGATTTTGCGTATTTTTTCGAGACGGGGCCGGTGCAGCCAATTTTTAGAAATATGTCCGTTTTTTCAATCAATTTGCGTTTTCCCCTTCAGAATTGATGATAGACAATTAGTGCTTCTAAAATTTGGAGGAAGCCTAGAGTTGAGCAAATAGTCTAGCTAAAAAATTTGCTTGCGGGGTGCTAGGTTAGCACCAGAGCTAAGAGTGTTCAGAATAGGTGCCCATAGGATACATCTACTACACATAGAAAGCAGAATCTCAGGATCCAGACTGAGAAGATATACCTAGTTATTCTAGGTGGTCTTCACTAAACTCAGAGCTCAGGATTGATCAATGGGTGGAACGCAGAGCCATTTTATATCTTTACCTGCATAAGCTCCTCTTCATTACTACCCTTGATCTAAACAATTTTCAGCATATTCATATAGTGTAGAGACGGCTGAAAAGAAAATCTTTGGAAAATTCATGGACATCTCTCCGCAATGAGAAAAGATAAGGTTGGTTATGGATGTTGGTAAAACATGAAGCCAGTTATAAAACCATTATTGGAATCTCTTCATATTTATCAGCAAGAAAACTCGAGATTAGAGAGCTATCTAGTAAAGTTAATAGAATGATTAAATCAATCTGCAATATGTCTGTTATGGTTTAAGCTGTGATTTTGTTTCCATTGACTAAGAAATTTGATGAAAAAAATTAACAAGTTGAGAGTTGCATCCTATTTTTCACTGGACCAGGGACTATCATATATTGCCCTAGTTATAAAGTACTTGACAACCATAATCTTGACAACATATGGAGATGTTAACAGTTTGACCTTTCTAGATCAATGTAACTTCTTCAATAGAGAAAGATGCAGTAGTATGGAATTCATCTGGAGGGTGAAGCTAGCTGTTAGGATACACTACCTGATGGTTTTCATTTTACTGTTTGTTTTTCTAGATTGTTTTTGGTAGACTTTTGGGGTGTTCTTTCTGAAATGGAAGGTTGTCCAGGACTTTGATCAGCTAATAGGGTATTCACCTCAGGACTGGGCTTTGACTTGAGTTTGCAAGGGGAAAAACTGAAGAAAATCATGGATCTGATACTTACATGAACAGGAGAAAATTTGCCAAAGGGTGGCCAAGTACGAGTAAGATCACTGACATAACCGTGGAGCTCGCATCCAACATCCATCAAGACAAGGTTACCATCTTCAATCTGTTAAAACAACAAAGGCCCCATCTTCAATCTGTTAAAACAACAAAGGCCCCATCTTCAATCTGTTAAAACAACAAAGGCCCCATCTTCAATCTGTTCAAACAACAAATTAGATAGTAGTATTCAATATGCATTATATTCAAATCTAACTGCGCTGGAAGATACTAAACATACTTTCTGGTCATTATAAGAATAATGAATGACACTTCCATTAAGTCTGCCACCAACGACAGGGTTAAACCTGCGGAAAAAGGAAGAGAAAAATGTATAACCCTTGAAACCATCTCAGCCAGAAGTATGACAAAAAGGAAAAGAGTCACGAAAAAACAAAACTATCAGAAACAGAGAATAGAAAGAAAAAAACCAATTGCATGTTTAGACATGAGGCCTTAAAGGCATTTTGATTCATTCTTCTGCAACTCATGTTAGACTAAAATACTTAGAAATTGCAAGTCGCTCCCCTCTCTACATACAAACTTCCAAAGATAATACAAGAAAAAAACTTACGCCATTCTTTGGGCACCTCTTACTCTGCATTCATATTCGAATTTGGCTGACAGCATTCCTTCATCAGGAAACAACTTCGAGTACAACATGGTCTGGATAAGCGCCTAGCAAACACATATACATTAAAACATCATCATCAACAACAACAACAACATACCCAGTGAAACCCCACGTTGGGGTCTGGGGAGGGTAGAGTGTACGCAGACCTTACCTCTACCTTGGTAGGTAGAGCGGTTGTTTCCGAGAGGCTCGGCTCAAGATAGAGCATAAGCACAAGCAAAGCAAAACCAAAGCAAGAGCAACGGTTAGGAAAAATTTAAAGCAGTATGAAAATTGCTGGTATCAAAAGCGAATAAGCCATGATAGCGCATTCCGAAAAAATATGCATTAACTAGCGCAGGTAAATAAGCTAAACAAGGTATACTAAAGGATACATATTAGCAGAAATCAAATTACATGGGACTATAAAGAAATACTGTATGATAGGCTAAGCGGGCCTATAATAATAACACTACAACTACTAGTTTGCAAGCGTAAGTAGGACTACGCTCGGCTACCTACTACCCTTCTACTCTAATCCGTGTCCTCCACAACCCCCTATCTAAGGTCATATCCTCAGTAAGTTGCACATGTGCTATATCCCGTCTAATCACCTCTCCCCAATACTTTTTTGGCCTACCTATACCCTTCCTGAACCAGTCCATAGCCAACCTCTCACACCTCCGCACTGGGGCATTTGTGTCTCTCCTCTGCACAGTCACATCAAATTCAAACAATATAAAGCAATATTATTATATTAATTTGTTTTTGTAAAGTTGATTGCTACATAAAGAAGAGTCATCCTTTATGGGACATATAAAAATATAAAGCATATGAAATGAAATGGGAACAGGAACAGGGACAGGGAGATAATTGCGGTACTAGTTAGCCCAAACCACATATCAGGTGCTTCTAACTGAAAGGCATCTAGTAGTTCGACGGAAGTCCAAACAACATAGAAGTGAAGATAGGCCCTTAGTCATCAATTATTTAGGAGAATCAGCCCAGAAATACTTAACTAGGTATGCATGTCCATCAACAAGGTTTCTGATGGGAAGAACAGAAAAACAATGCTAAAATTTCTCGCCAGATAGGCCGAGAGGCATACAAGGCAACAATCATTGGTCGAGATCTACCAGTTAACCGTCAAAGAGAAATGTTTCATGCCCTCATCACTTTATATATACTGTAGAATAATGGGAATCGGCAGAAAGAGATGGGTCGGATACTGGAATCTGCCCAAAAGTCCTGACTTTTTCGAGGCAGGGCTTCTCCTTCCGTGTGAAAGAATTGGA
This sequence comes from Anisodus acutangulus, assembly GCA_029783415.1. Classification (NCBI taxonomy): domain Eukaryota; kingdom Viridiplantae; phylum Streptophyta; class Magnoliopsida; order Solanales; family Solanaceae; genus Anisodus; species Anisodus acutangulus. Next base: position 32,971,301 of record CM056510.1, on the reverse strand, counting down.
TCTTTTCTTTTAAAGAACAATCCAAGTACTACACTAGCATTCCTTTTTTTTTTGATGAGTTACTACACAAGCATTCTGCAGCTAGTCAACTTTCCTTTATTTCTTTGTGCGTCTATGTTTATAGATATTTTATGGTATTCATTCTCACCTTGCATAATCTGTCAAGTAACTGTAACACTCCGTAAATCTGGATTAGGTGTGAATGTGTTAAATGAGTATTAGTGTGACATTTTAACCATATGAAGTCCCATCAGGATGATTTTGGGTGAAAATGGTTGGTTTGGAATCAAGACAAATAGTGAGGTGCATAAGGTTCAATAGAATCGACTAAGTTTACGGCAGGTCTGATTTCCAGCCCGATTTAGTGAAAATCCGTTGAAAATTGGAGAAACTCAGAACATGAAAGTTGTAGATCTTTGAAATACCGTTCCAACCATATATGGTGGAGCTCAATCGGAGCTCTGTGCTAGGAGTTATGGCCAATTTACTGAATGCTGTCAGCAAAGTCGAAAAACGTGAAATTTTGACCAAGTGTAAAATGGACCTAGGAGCTCGCTGAGCACAACTCAAAGCGAGATAGGGTTGTGCTTTGGGCCTCGCTCAGCAAGGTGTAGGGTCCACAAATGAAAATTTCAAAAAATTGGCTAAGTATATTTTGGATAGGTGAGCTTAGCTCAAAGCAAGGTAGGACCTCGCTTTGGACCTTGCTCAGCGAGACAAGGGGTCCAAAATGTCAATCCTTTAAATATAACACTTAGTCCGAAAAATCATTCACCAACTCGTTCAACCTCGTAGAAAACCCTCTCAAGAGGGTTTTTCTCTCATCTCAACCTCCCACCACAAGGTAAGTTCGTTCCTAACGATTCCTTAGTATTTATGACATTAAATCATGATTAGTAACATGTTTCTTCAACCAAAAACATAGGATTAACCACATAATTCTTGCGAGCTCCATTTACTTCGGGGCATTACCTTTACTTTCAGCAGTCATGTCATGTTAGACAATCAGGTATGTTGGGGCCGTGTCGCAGCAATAGTCCAGTATTTTCATATTCATGTCAGAGGTTTCATTGACTAGTTAGTATGTCAGTTTTCAGTATTCATATGGGTTTAGCCTTGTGGGCTACACTACTATGTTTTCAGACTATTTCCGCATTTATGACTTAACAATATTATTATTATTATTATTATTATTATTATTATTATTATTATTATTATTATCAAGACTCATGATTTACCCGAATTTTTCATGTTTTAATTTATATTCCGCTTTCCGTATGTTTTGATATCACATGTTGATTTAGCCCGCCAGTTGGTTCGCTCGGTCACATGCAGCCAGCACCGAGTGTCGTGTTATGTTCAGGCCATGGTTCGGGGCGTGATAGTAACAGCTAGAGGACTAAAAGTAGAAAAATAGTGTCTGTTTATATCAATCAATCAATTATTCTTAGTTGGAATTAGCTAGATGAATCATTTATATCTAGCCCCCTCTATTCAGACCGTTGTCGTTCTAACTCTAAATAACTTGTCCTTCAAGGTAAATTAGACACTCGCCTATAGGGTAGGAAAACATCATGGGTCTGATACAGGGAAAAAAACATTTTTTTGTCTCACAACCATCTTATAGAACTTGCCTTTCAGCTTGTTACACATCTTTCTTGCCGCATAGTACTACTGTCCTATCTGCAATTATTAATGACAGTGAAGAGCATTCCAGCAGAAAGTAAATCTCTAACAAGCAATGGAAAGTGGAAACTGCCGGGTCAAGGTTTCTAGTTAAATAAATAACACCATGGAGTCACAACATCTTCAAACTTGGTGAAGAGGTCCTACGAGAGTCTAAGAAATACAATTGGAAGTTCTTTCTCAAATTATCAAGTTCACAAAATAAAGTATGCAGTGAATTTCTGAGCCACCAAATAGTTATAACTTATAAGTACCCAATTAAGCTAATGCAATCAAAAGGGTTGTAAGATCAATCTTCCTAGTGATACTTACCCGGCAATTATCACAGACTAATACAAGCATCCTACAGTATGTGCACCGGCTCTGTGACGAGTAATCATCAAGAGGAGAACTACAGAGAAGAAAAGTAGCCAAAATTCTTGAATCTGAGCTTCCAACTGAAACCCTGCTAAAACCAGAAAGATGTAGGGCAAAACATTGAGAATGCCTCCTATGGATACTCTAAAAAGGAAGTAAATGAACACCCAGCACAGCATTTCTAGAAGAGTATTATAGCATGGATACTAACACAGGAAAGAAAAAACTCTGGTAGTACGCATATTTTGGAAATATATATATACAGCTTGAGTCGAGTTAAAGACCTATTTATGTTTATTGTGCCAACATGGAGAGCCGCATTATTTTTTATTGTGGTTATTTCCTGTGAGATAAAGTGCAGATACTTTCCTAGTTTCTGCTAAAAAAAAGATGTTTCCTAGTACTAATGAGGTCGTAATCACATAGGTAAGCATGCTGGATCAGTGAAACCAAGAATTCAAGTAGGGCTTGACTAAGAAGCATGGAAATACAGTGACCATACCTGTGGTCAAAGACAAAATTCTTTCCTCTGAAAAACCCACCATCAGGAAATTGCTCCAGATATCGTTGTATCCCACCATAAAGCTGAGGAAAGTAAATAGTTTGAATCAACATTCAACATTATTAAGTTCGTAAACCAGAATTTACCCATAGTACAAAGATCCCGATGTTCTGAAATGGAATTTCTGTTAACCATAATTTAAAATGGATCTGGTCGTTCCCCAAAAAAAAATCTTCAGAAGTAAAACATGGCCACCTAGGCATTATGAAATCTCAGTCCTACCATGGCAAAGCTTAAAAGATCAACTTCGTGGTTTCAAAACGAATTTTTAAAAAGTTAATCATTGACATAAGGTTTTCAATGCCAAAGGAAGGCCCAACAATGTTAAACAACTGCACTAAAGTGATCTGATTCTCATAAAAGTTTACCTCGAAAACATTTCCAAAGCCGGCACCTTTAGACCTGATATAGGCTGATGCCATCTCGCATCTAATTCCTCCAGTACTGTACCTGAAAAACATCAATGATTGATAAATACCAGATGCTCAGACAACAATAGAGTGTAGATTGTTGAAGTGTGTGACCATCTAATCTAAAAGCTTAAGTTGTTAGAGAGAGCACACTTTTAATATTTAATTATATTCTCCACACGCCCCCTCACGTGCGGGCCTGGATTTTTTTAATGGGCCCATGACCCCTGCTTGCTTTGATACCATGTTGAAGTGTGTGACCAACAACAACAAACCTAGTGTAATACCACAAGTAGGGTCTGGGGAGGGTAAGATGTACGCATCCTTACCCCTACCTTTGTAGAGAGGTTGTTTCCTATTGACACTCGGTAACCCTCCTCCTTTATCCGGGTTTGGGGCCAGCAATGTTGAAGTGTGTGACCATCTCATCTAAAAGCTTAAGTTGTTACAGAGAGCACACTTTTAATATATAATTATATTCTCAACATAGATCACTACTAGAATGCATGCAATTCATACAGTGTTACATCTGATAATTAAGAGTCTATGTGCTGCTATTTTATATCTTAACTCTGAATTACATGCATTTAACACAATATACTCTGCAACTTTTAGTCCATTTTTTCCTCTCAAATCCTAATTCCTAATCTAGATTACCTATATATTACAATGCGTACAAGTATATTCTGATAGTTAAGAATCAACACAATGCTATTTTACATCTTAATTCTGAATTAAATGCATTTTGCACTATCCATTGGAACTTCCATCCATTTTTCCCATGCACCAAAATCTACTGAGGGAAATACTGGTTTAGCCAGATCCAAGAAAATAAAAGGAGAAAGCAATTTAAAAAAAAATAGCAAAAGGAATAAAGCATGGAAGTTGTTGCAACTAGACAGCAGACACAATCTGTCCTAAACTTAATAGTTGAAGTTGCACAGATTATCAACAAAAGGAAACAAGTTTTTAGTTTACTATTGTATTATAACATGAACGGAAAATCCCACAGATTCGAAGTTTAGAATAAATCATCGCCTGCAATGTAACATAATGCCAATGATAGACTGGAAATTTGAAGGGAACACAATAGTGAAGCAGGATAACCGCAACTTAGTAGAAGTAAGCCCTATACAGTTTCTTCACAATGTATGATACATAAGATACCATTGAATAAAAAGCAAATATCACAAAATCACAAAGATGAACATAAGAGAAATATTCTATGCGGTTCATCAGAATTATTATCCACTCAACAATGATACAATGTTGTCAAACAACACTTACATAAGAATATTGTTCCCACGCAACTTATTGGAGTTATTATCTATCCAGGAAGGAAGGTCACTGTACTGCCTGATTTCTGGATCCAAAGTCTCCACATTTGGAGGACAGAACTTCCCAATTCTAGTCTCAAATAAATTCCTTGCATCAATCAGGACAGTTCCTCTATTGCTGCTTGGAATCAGTTTGTCTTGAGAATTCCCTAATTAAAAACATAAGAACGATCATAGTTAACTTATAAGCACATGGAGTAAGCTTCATTAGAGAGGTGGAGTACAAACCAACATTGTGAAGGACAGAGTGGAATTCAGACGCAGAGAGATGTTTCCCCGCATTTGAAATTTCAGGTGACCTTGGCAGGGGACAGGAACTTAAAGTTACCAATTCCTGAGTGAGAAGGTGAGGTTAGCATCACTTGGAAAGAAAGGGATCTAGAAAAAGATAAGACAAACAAACTTCGCTACAAGTCAATTACTCAACAAACATTAGCCATGTTTTCCTCTTCATAGAAGAAAATCCAACACATTTATTGTTATCAGTATATGCTTACACAGTTGCTTTTTATTCAAAGTCTATGTGCTCTCTTTATTAGAGTAGACCAAGTTCAACATCCTGATTGTGGTAACTTTCACTCCATACAGAAGTCCACTCCATTATATTCAAGATTTGCTGGCCATGTTAAATGGATAGTCGAAGCTAGCAGCATTTTGCTTTCTTTAGCAGACGCCCAAATTAGAAATACCGTAATTTTTTAGGTTCGAAATATCAGCAATATCATGTGTATGTAGAAGATGACAGTTGAATATCAAGAACCAAAATGGCATTTAAGCAAGATAGGACTAGGACAGAGTAGAGTATCACGATAGCCTACTTTTACATTGCCCCAATGGCATTCCCAAAGGGCTTTGGTCAGTGGTAGGGATGTAGTTCGTGAAGTATGGGCTAGGTGCACGTCACGGGTTCCAATCCTGCCGTGAAACAAAAGTCTGATAATTAAGTTGGACTACGGTAGAAGGGCGAACCATAATCCCCGGTGTTTCAAACTCGATACCTCGCAAAATTTGGTTGACCCGCAAAATCGGACCATGACCCACATGCAATTTCTCTGGATTATTGCTCCAATGGTTTGGCTTCACAAAGAAGAATCATCCAAGGATTTTGGAGGGATCACTCTAGCTTCTTGTGATCCTATGTTCTTGGCAATTTATAAGGTTTGGGAAAACATTCAATAGGGGTGTCAAGACTAATAGGTCAATGAATATATAAAATTAACAAATTTATTGCAGATTTTTCTTTTTCTTTTTGGGCATATCGAACTTCCGTTTCAAATTTCTAATTGCTAAATTAGAAACAAATGCAAGTTCACCTTCTTAATACTCTATAGACTTAGGAGCTTGTAGGTTGTAGTATATCCGCAATCTAATAGGAACTTCTACCAAAAGGTGGACTTAACTGACCGGTTCATTTTAGTTAATAAATTTGTAAACTGTAACCATGAGGGTGCAAGTCAAGAACAGTGAGTAGCAATTTACATGCAATCTCTCCGATTGCTGAGCAGGGTCAATGCCAATTGCCCACACATTCACGGTACCTTAAATTATATCATACAGAAAGCAGCACCCAAACTTCTCTTTACAGAAAAAGTCAAAACATGGCCAGTTTTTCATTCAATTTACTTACTAATTAGCAACTAATGCAACTAAAAGTTCCATAAATATGACCTACTCTGACAACTAACCAGAATCAACCATCTAACTTATTTCTGCAAATGAAAACAGAACAAAAAAAAGATGAAATTAGTAATCCAACCTTAACAATACGTATGGAGAGGGAAGTAAATCCACATTCCTTGGCAACCCTATCGTTTGATGGTTCATGGCAAGATGCAAGCTTGAAGTTTGTCCCTTCAAACAAAGAATTCAACTTCATTGCAGCAATGTGCTCCTCCAAAGCAGATAACTTACCCCCAACCTACAGTAAACCACCTAACATCTCAGAATCATCATACTTGGACACTCATAACACTGAAGCATAGATGCTACATGTGTAACTAGAAACCGGAACAAAGATACCTTTTTTTTTCAAATAAAAGATACCAAAATTAAAATATTTCGAAAATTGTCTGAATATGTCGCAGTCTTACACTCTGTTCGGATGGTCGTTACCCATGGTTTCATAATGTACTGTATTAATGAATACAATGTTTAGATAGATTGTATAGTTTGTTGTGGTTTAATAACATTTTAACAAGCAACCAGGCAAAAACCCACCAAATCCGTGGTTACAAAAATTGAGCTTTTTCATGGTTATACAATAACAGAGTTACAACGGTTTACAACACCATACAATATAATTTTAAGAACAATGAAAACAAACATGGTATCAATGAAAACAATACAATAATGAACCATAGGAAACAACCATCCAAACAGGGTTTAAAAAAACTGCTCTCTCTCCAAATATGAATAATGTCAAACAAATTGGAGCAGATGGTATTATGATAAGGCAAAATTTAACAGTTTTGAACAAATGGGGTTTTCATGTTTCATATAAATGGTGGAAATGAGGGAAAGATAAAGAGTTTACAGTGACGTTGACGCCATTGGGAGAGAGACGAAGACGACCCAAGAGGGAAAGAGACTTGCAGTTTGATTCATAGAAGTTGAATAGTGCTTTTAAGGTCAGGAATGGTAGTATAACAACACACCACAATCTTCTTGGTGCTTTTCTTGATTCGCCATTGATGCGAGACTTTCAGTGTAGCTTCAGTGATTTGCTTAAACCCTTGTTCTTTGTGATCGGGCGAGGTCCTTTTACTTTGAGAAATTGCGAGTTGGCCCCTATATTTCGTTGTAGATTTGTAGATCTTACTTGGGGGATGTTTGGTTCGAGGTTTACACTTTACACTAATGAATGGTTGTGTAGAACTTTAATAGTAGTACTACAATTATTTGATTTCATTTTTTCTATTATTCCCCGTAGTAAAAAGAAGTAGTAGTTTAGAATGGGAATATTAACCTTTTGTCAAATAAAATACTATGTATTTGATCATTAATTTATTTAATAACAATATCTTTTGAGTAAGCGTTAATATGCATGTTGAACAAGATGCCTTTAAATATGTCAAACATCTTTACAAGAGACTATAAGTTTTTAACCTATCGACTCTTTGATAATTATTAAATTACTTTGAATAAAATATTATTACTCTTTTCTATTTATAAATTTTAGACTTTTTCCAATGTTTGTAAAAAATAAAAGTTTGGAATTGAGTTAAAGAATATAGATTTATATAGATTGAATTTTCAATGATAGGAGGATCTAATGTCATCATTAAATGAGGTTATTGAGATTAACTTACATAGTTTGGATTCCCCTCTAGTATAATATTTATCTCTCAAGGACTATAACATCGTCCTTTTAGAATTATTATTGAAGATCATATATATATATATAGAATGTCAATAAGGTCTCTATTTAACATACTCGGAGATAAGCGAACCAATTTGTGCATTTTTTTCCTAACAAAGGGCACAATCCTAATAAATATTTGATAATCTGAGAAAATGTGTTTAAGGATATAAAATTTATTCTCCCATCAAACATAAATAATGTTACTTTTATAATATTATAAGCTAGCCTTTTAGTTCTTCCCAATGTAAAAAAAAAAAGTTCCCTAAACTCTTTTTTTCAAGCACTAATCAGATCTCTGTCTTAATTAAAACAAATTATTCAGTAGCATGGTCACTGAAAATTCAAACAATATTCCATACATGCAAATACAATATTTTTGCTTTATGACACATTTCAATCTATTTTTTCATAGAAGACAATTTTCTTTCCCTTTTTTATTTTGTGACAAATGTATCTTAAGTCTTAACTAAAGACCAAAAACCACCCCTTAGTTTAGTTAACGTGTCTTGAAAGCAAAAACACGTATACCAAACAACTTATATCTCACTTTCCCAGTTTCCGCTTTCCTCTACAGAGAAGAAGAGGAGAGGCATTCTTCAATCTCACCCCTCAATTTTCACAAAATGTCACTTCGACCCAACACTCGCACTGAAGTTCGTAAGAAATCTTACAAAATTGGGGTTGATGCAGATGAAGCCCGTAGAAGAAGAGAAGACAATTTGGTTGAGATCAGGAAGAATAAACGTGAAGACAATCTACTCAAGAAGCGTCGAGAAGGTCTTATTCTTCAATCACAACAATTACCTGATGCATCTCAAACCCCTGCCGCTATTGAAAAAAGGGTAATTTTATATACCCTTTTGGGTTTATGTTTTATATTTTGCATTGATCTTGTAATTGATGCCATGGAATGTGTAAAAAGGGTGATTGATTCTTGATTTGATTGGTCGGTTACTTTGGAGTTTGGACAAAAAGTTTGTATTTTTTGCTTTTATCTTTTGTCTATTTTGAATTAACTGATTTGAGGTGAATTAATGGAACTTTATTTTTTGTATTTTTGTATGTTGATGTTGCTGAGGTTGATTCTACTTACTTAATAGTCTACTTTTTATTTATGTGTTATTATTGAGATCCTGATTAATTGCTTTAGCGATAAGTAATAGACACTAGATATTTAGACTTTGAATATATAATTTTTTTATGCTCGGCAGAGAATTATGTGCGAATTTGCTCAGTTACGATGCTTTTTTAAAGCTGTCTTGTTATTGATGCCAAAGAGTGTCAAAGTGTTGATCTTTGCGATGGGTGCTTCTTGATTCAATTGGTCGATTACTTTGGAGCTGTACAAAAAGCTTGTACTTTTGCTTTTCTCTTTTGGGTATTTTGAATTAACTGATTGAGGTGAATTAATGGAACTTGATTTTTAATTTTTTTTTGATGTTGCTGAAGTTGAATCCACTTACTAGTCCACCTTTTATTTATGTGTTAATATTGACATCCTGATTAATTGCTTGGGAATATTTTAGCGATAAGTAAGATACGCTTGATATTTAGACTTGGATTGTATTTTTTTGGCGCGGCAGAGAATTGTGTGCGAATTCGCTCAATTACAATACTTTTTAAAGTTGTACACCCCTTGATTACCAGTGGGATCAGCAAATGAACTCCTAATATGTTGATTCTCCCACATCGGTATGTCTGGACTCCTTATATGGACTTGGACAATCCTCCCCTCATGAGCTAACTTTTGGGCCTCAAGGTCCATTCTTTACCATTATAATCTTATACTCAACAAATTTGGCTAAAAGGGCAGCCTGATGCACTAAGCTCCAGCTATGCGCGGGGTCCGGTGAAGGGTCGGACCACAATGGTCTATTGTACACAGTCTTACCTCACATTTCTGCAAGAGGTTGTTTCCACGGCTTGAACCTATGAACTCCTGGTCATGGCAGCAAAACCCATAACAAATTTGGCTAATTAATATAAATGAAAAGCTTGATTCTCTTTGGTGTAAAGAGAGAATGCTTGTATATATAGGTTATTAGGACAATGGTCAGGGGTGGAGCTACTCTTGCCCGAGGGGTGTCAAGCGACACCCCTTCTCCGGTAAATTACATTATATAGATAGGTAAAATTTTGTTTTTATACAAATATATACCAGTGTTGACACCCCTTAACACAAGCTGAAGGTCCAGTGCAATGGTTAAGGGGTGGCAAACCTTCCCTAAGGTTGTGAGTTTGATCCTAGCTCGCAACATAATTATAATTTGTTTGCACTCATTTAATGAAAATCCTGGCTCCGCCACTGACAGTGGTATATGGTGGATGCCGCACTCAATCACTTTTGTATATAGTTTTGCACCACCTAGTAAGAAATCAATGAAATTATATCTTGATATATTAAAAATGTTAAACTATTTGCCGAATTTCAATATGCTGATCTAATTGAGGGAGTGGTAGACCTAGTAGGTTAATACGTCGCAGTAGCAGTGATGTTGGAATATAGAGAGCACTGGCAAGACTTTAAAAGAGCTAAAAAAGGGAAACCATACATTATAAATAGTGTGGGACAGCAATTATAAACAGATCAACTAAATTTCTATTCAGTAAGTCCTTTGCAATCTCTGATAGTCATAATTAGAGCTAACTTCTTTTTCAAATCGAGTTCTTGTTCTGCTCTCTCTTTCACATCTTTCTGTTGTATATTGCATTTTTTGAGAACTGCGAAAAAGACAAGTTGAAATCTTGGGTTAATATATCTGTAATTATTTAATGAGAAAACATGTCCTTAATTGATCTGGGGAAATAATTAGCTGGACTTCTGTCAAGACCAAAAGGAACTCTTACCTTCTGAGGCTCCGTGTGACGAGAGTGTCCATTTTGTAACATATCATCACTAACCTACTCTTTCTGGCATGAAATTGTTTGATAATTGTGCTCGTGTTATGAAAACCGAAAAGCAAAACACAGTTTGATAATATTATTGTCTTTGATGAGAAGTGAAGCGCACACTTCAAGCGTGGTGCGTGCTTTATCAAAATAAATGTCATATGGGTTAGAAAATGTGAAAGTTTTTCTAACATAATTAAGACAAACACTTTATATTCAGAAATTCATTAAAATTGACCAAGTGATTACATTTTTGTTAAAAGCCATCGCTTCAGTGCTTAAAGTGATGCAAAGCGAGAGGTTATGTGCGTTTCAGAGGAGTGTACCTTTCAAACACGGAAGAGCAAAGAGTTCCAAACGATAGGCAGTCAGTTCTTTGAATCTCAACTTTGAGGGGTTGGATTAATAACAATATTATTGTACAACAACAACATACCCAGTGTAATCCCACTAGGTGGGGTCTGGGGAGGGCAGAGTGTACGCAGACCTTACCCCTACCTTGGGAGGTAGGGAGGTTGTTTTCGAAAGACCCTCGGCTCAAGAGAAAACATGACAACAATAAGTCAGAGAAGGTTTGTAAAGTAAAATAAGTTAAAGAAAAGAGATCATGGCAAAATACTATGAATAAGCATTAATGGAGAAATTTTAACAGTAAATGCATCAAAATAGTACGATAATTGAAGTATAAGAAATAGCATATAGTAACAGAAAATCGAGGGACAAGACCCTACAAGTAACACTACGCTTCCTAGTATGGAAGGATACACGAGGCACGTACTACTACCTGACCTTCTACCTTAATTCGCGTCCTCCACAGTCTCTTATCTAAGGTCATGTCCTCGGTAAGTTGCAACTGCGCCATGTCCTGTCTAATCATTTCTCCCCAATACTTTTTCGGCCTACCTTGGCCTCTTCTGAACCCATCTACCGCCAACCTCTCACACCTCCGCACCGAGGCCTCCGTGCCTCTCCTCTGAACATGTCCAAACTATCTCAGCCTCGTTTCCCGCATTTTGTCCTCCACCGAGGCCACTCCAATCTTGTCTCGGATCACTTTATTTCTAATCCTATCATTCCTAGTATGCCCACACATCTATCGCGACATCCTCATCTTCAATGATGCTGAAATTAGTTATTTTATTTGCAATTTGATTATTATAGTACTGAATTCATAGTTTGATCTTTTTTTAACTTTCTGTAAATTGTACACTTAACTTTGAAGAAAAGTGCACTATACTTTTCGCTTTTCGCTTAAGCCTCGTAAACCTTGTCGCTTTTTTGTGTTTTTCGCTTTAGAACACTATTTTTAACTTAAGGAAGGTCAAAGATTTACCAATCTGAACATACAATATGGTAGAAACACTAAAATTTAGTGTAAAAAATATTAGTTTAAAGAACAGTGCACTATACTTTTCGCTTCAAGCCTCGTGAACCTTGTCGCTTTTTTGTGCTTTTCGCTTTAAAACACTGTTTTTAACTTAAGGAAGTCAAGGACTTACCAATCTGAACATACAATATGGTAGAAACACTAAAAATTAGTGTAAAAAATATTAGTTTGAAGAACAGTGCACTATACTTTTCGCTTTTCGCTTCAAGCCTCGTGAACCTTGTCGCTTTTTTGTGCTTTTTGCTTTAAAATACTGCTTTTAACTTACGGAAGGTCAAGGATTTACCAATCTGAACATACCATATGGTAGAAACACTAAAAACTAGTGTAAAATATATTAGCTTTAATTTTCAGAATAATATTAATAAAATCACAACCTTAGCACTTGATCAAAAAAGAAAAATCACAATCTTAGTCACATAATATCACATACATAAATTTCAATAGAAAACTTAGCTTCAAATTTCAGTAATAGTACCACAGCACAATGATGAAACAAAATTGAGGAATAGTTGAAAGAAGAAATGACAACAGAAGATGAATGATGCTAGCATAAGCGCGAACACAAATGTAAAATTTAGCTAGTTTTCTTGTTGAAATTAAGAACAATGAAAATCAGTAAGTTCCTCTGGCTTGCGTACTATTGTTGAAGAGGTTAAAGCATTTAAGCTTTTCCTTCTTCTGTAAAAGGTAGCATTAGTTTTATAAGGAAACATCATATCATGCTATGAATACTTGAGGACCGTGGCTTCTTGAACATGACAAAGGTTTACAGATAGTTTTTTATTTATGGAACTGTCAAACGTTTAGAATATGGACAGGTGGAGTATATTTGAGAGATTAATGATGACTCTCATCCTTTCCTTCCCCAAACCTTTTACTATAATCTAGGTCCACTTCTAATATTTTTTTTTGTTTTTTCTAACAGCTGGAAAGTATTCCTGTTATGGTCCAAGGAGTATGGTCAGAAGATCCTGCGGCGCAAATCGAAGCAACTACACATTTCAGGAAGCTCTTATCGATTGGTATTTCTTTGTTCCGTCGTTTTTGAATTTAGTTTTCCTAAATTTTATTTGCTGTTGACTATAGTTTTGTTAACTGTAGAGCGCAGCCCTCCAATTGATGAGGTAATTAAAGCTGGAGTTATCCCTCGATTTGTACAATTCCTCGTACGGAATGACCTACCTCAGCTTCAAGTAAGTGTTGCCTACTCTTCCTTCTCTTCCTGTTATGTTGCCTTTACTCAAGATGCAGCAACCATCTTAAGTTTGCATTGATCTTTCCTATGTCTGAAGTTTGAAGCTGCCTGGGCGTTGACAAATGTTGCATCTGGAACATCAGAACATACTCGTGTTGTGATTGACCATGGAGCTGTTCCTATGTTTGTACAACTTCTTAGCTCAGCTAGTGATGATGTCCGTGAACAGGTAATCTTGTTTCATTATTTCATCTTATTTTTATTCAAGTTAAGAGTTTAAACTATGCACCTGTTGCACCGACATCTTCGATTTGTGGAACAGGAACGGCTTTGCAATTTGCTACGTAACCTAAAACGTAAGGCAGTATTGGTGAGCTTTAAATTAAAGTGAATATACTTCAAGAAACCTTGATAAGGAAAACAATTATTCCATAAGTTAGATTTGATTTTGCTTTAAATAGTAGAATCATGAAGAGAAAACTAAACAAATAACGTTTTTCTTAATGGGCAAGTGATGAAGATGTGAAACCAAAGATAATAATTTGGATAACTAATTCTAAATTTCCAAGTAAATAGGGCATTGTGTCGCAACTGCGGGATGCATATTGCACTTTGCGAAGGGATTAGTGAGTAGTATAGTGCCGTTTTCAAGGAGTTCAATATTAAGTGAAACCGGTATTAATTGCTGTATGAATATAGGAGGTCTGAAAGTTTTCGAGATTTTACTTCTGCAATTTGTGTTGGTTATGCTGTGTTTTCTTGACAGAATTATGTGTCCGAACTTCTAAAAAATAGTGCAAGTCCCTTGACAAAGTAAACATTTGTTTTTAATAAATTTTTTTGGCTCTTTCTAAAAATTCTGACGACAATTCTATCTTGACACCAATTTACCAAACAGGCTGTCTGGGCTTTGGGCAATGTTGCCGGTGATTCCCCAAGTTGTAGAGATCTTGTTCTAAGTCAGGGTGCGCTGATGCCATTGCTAGCTCAGCTGAATGAACAATCAAAGCTTTCAATGCTAAGAAATGCAACGTGGACTCTCTCAAACTTTTGTCGAGGCAAACCACCAACGCCATTTGAGGCAGTAAGTGGACTTCAATTATGCTTCCTTTTTAATGACAGCATTTTTGCGTCTTATTTATTGTGCTGTTTCTGAATCTGTCTAGATAGGTAAAGATGTATTTCAGAAATAATTGACTGACAGTATATGTTATAGGTCAAACCTGCATTGCCCGTTCTTCAACAACTTATCCACACGAATGATGAAGAAGTCTTGACAGATGCTTGCTGGGCTCTTTCTTATTTATCTGATGGCCCAAATGATAAGATTCAGGCTGTAATTGAAGCAGGTGTCTGTCCACGACTGGTGGAGCTTCTTCTGTAAGTTCCAAATATCTCTACAATCATTGTTTTAAAATTAGTCAGCATCGATGCGTTTAGGGGGTTGGAGATTGCTCTTTGACATCCAGCTTTATACTTGGCATTTTTATAAAAATCCAGCTGATTTGATGCTAACCTTGCCTTTTTCCCTCGTCCTATGAAGTCATCCATCGCCTACCGTTCTCATACCTGCTCTCCGGACCGCGGGAAATATTGTTACTGGTGATGATGCTCAGACACAGGTACTGCGACGTCATCCTCCGTCCGAATCAATGCTTTAGTATTACCTTTGTAGTGCTCAAATTATCTTTGCACTTTGTCTTTCAGGTCACTCTATCTCCACATCAAAAGTCTTAATGATATGAACATTGTTATGCAGTTGATTATGTTAGATTGTTATCCATATTTAGCATCATGTGAATCATTGTTTATTGAGCAAAACAAATGTACTGAGTAACGTATTGCCAGAAATTTATTATGGCACTTTGTCTTTCGGGATGAACTTGTGTATATATTCTTTATAATCAGAAGGATTGGAAATTTCTGCTAATATCAGCTGCTGCTACTTGGATATGGATTTAAGTGTTCAGAAAGTGCTCTTTTCTCTTCCACTCTATTTTCACATGACTTACTGGTATTCATATTTCAGTATGTGATTGACAACCAAGTCTTGCCATGTCTGTATCAATTGTTAACTCAAAATCACAAGAAAAGCATCAAGAAGGAAGCATGTTGGACAATCTCTAATATCACTGCTGGAAACAAAGCCCAAATACAGGTATATCTCCATTCCACTGAAGTGCTTCTGATTTTATTTAGTCTGCTTCCAGGTCATATCTGTGCATGGATTAGTTCACACTTTTTTGGCTCAGTTGGAAATAAGGTTTATACATAGCAATACTACATCAAATGTTGTTTTTAAGTTGTTTGGACGGAAGCTAAGTACGTAAAAAAATTTGGGATTGAGAAAGTACTCTGTGCTTGATGCTCTAATTATTACCTTGCTCATCCTCTCTTGTTTCCACACTCTGGCTCTCAAGCTCCATGTTATCGTCTTGTAGATGCTAGACATAGTCGTGAGTTTTGCTCTGTCACTGTCAGGTAGTTCTGTTTTATTTAAAATGTAGTTCTATATATTTATTCAGAATGTTTTATCATGGCTTATTCGCTTTTGTTACTCTCATTTTCATACTGCTTTAAATTTCTTGTCCGGGTCTGACCGTTTCTCTTGCTTTGCTTGTGTCTATGCTTTGTCTTGAGCCGAGGGTCTTTCGGAAACAACCTCTCTACTTACCAAGGTAGAGGTAAGGTCTGCATACACTCTACCTTCCCCAGACCCCACGTTGTGGGACTTCCACCAGGTATGTTATTGTTGTTCTATATATTTATTCAAGGACCTTCCAGAAGTAGGTTACAGACTATGCTTTACACCTGTCTTTGTCCCTTTCCTTTTCTGAGGGTTTGATGGCCATTAGGTCGGGGTGGTTTTGTATTGCACTTTCCCCTTCTCGTGGTGATTTAAAGGAACTTCTTGCTAGACTTCTTGGAAGTAGTGCTTTCTTCTATTGTCTCATGTCACGAATTAGCATAATATTTAATATAACTTATTTATTTATGATGAATTTAATGTAACACAGTTATAAAAAGGAAAGAAGAGAGTCCTTAGATGCTACAACGTATGGTATTTCCGTGATTTTTTTCTGTTATCACGTGCTTTTCTTGTACACCTGCAGCTTAGTTTCGATTTTTACTGAATAAACTGATGTTGTTTTCACGGGAAATAGGTTAAGGGCTTCAATGTACATGCACTTTTTCCTTTCTTTTCTAGGTTTCGCCTGGACACAGGGAGCTCCTGTTTGTAGTTATTGCAATTTTCTTTATTTTTTCTTGGCTCTCTTTGATGCAAATAGGCTCACCCATACTTGTATGCTGTCAAGTATGATGCGTTTTGTGAGAGTAAAAAAAATAACTACAGGATAAGATCTGGTTTTAAGGACTTGATGGTGTGTGTCACTGAGAAGAGATCAATGTAGAACAGAGTAGGTTTTCTAGTGGCTGAGTGGAATGTCGCATTCTCTTAAATCCCAAGTTATTCTCCTATGCATTACTGGTCTGTATTGGATTTTATCTCTTAATTTTCGTCGTACATTTGGTGTGCCTCTCCCTTCTTCCAAATTGATGCACCGGTTTTATATGTACTTATATTCTTACGTTCTTGTACTTTTTCCTATTTTTTTTTGGAAACATTACCACGTTGAGACAGTAAAAGATGCATCTTTTGGGTACTTATGAGTTTTGTGTGAATCAGTAATGACTTTTAATTGGATGAGTAGTTGGTATGAGCAACTAGTTACTCTTAACTTAAAATTATAGTGTACATTGGAAGAAGAAAACTTTAACTACACTCGTAAAATTAGGCTGACAGAGGTAAAGGATGACATGAAAAATGTGAGGATTAGAAAAGATTGTGTTCTTGTCATTTAACCTTGCTTAGGTGCTACCCAAGACAATGAAAGAGATTCATTCGTTGGAGGTTATTAAAAATTGGTAAGGAAATGCAGGCAGTGTGGGGAACAATTTTCATTTTGTATTTTTTTGACTAATTTGGAATGAGAATTCAAAAAATATTCCAGATAAGTGAAAGAGATGTAACAAAGTATAAAAGGAAAAAAGCGGAATGGATAAAGAGGATTCATAAGCCAACCTCTATTAATTTGGGATTGAGCGTGGTTGATTAATATATTCATTTTTGGTGTAAAGAGAAGTTCCTTTTGGGGTATATATAGTTTAACCTAAGTTGCTCGGACTCTCCAAAATGGCTGCCACACCAGTGTCGGATCCTCCAAAAATGCACTCCTCTTAGAGGATCCGACGTGTACTCGTCGACATTTTTGAAGAGTCCGAGTAACATAGAGTTTAACTATAGTCAGTGTTGACAAAGGTAAAATGTGTCGAAAGCGCTAGGGTCTCTGGAATTTTGAGGACAAAGTGTAATTAAAAATGGCATTTAGTGGGGGGAAAACGCAAATGAAGAAAAACTAAAAAAATATATGTAACACAGAAAAACTAAATATAAGCACAAATAATAATTATTTGGACAAGGTAATAATAATTATTATTTAAGGATATGTAATTGCTTTTCTTTGCTTGCTTTGCCTGTGATTATGCTTTCTCTTGAGCCGAGGGTCTCCCGGAAACAGCCGCTCTAGGTAAGGTCTGTGTACACTCTACCCTCCCCCGACCTTGCGGTGTGGGATTTCACTGGGTATGTTGTTGTATTTAAGGATATGTACAAAGGAACTAAATTTACCTCGTGAAAAAAAGAGAGGATATGTATGAGGGAACTATTACAAGCGTTAGAATAATCGTAGGACATACAACAAAAGTTTACGCAATAATGGCTTTACACCAAGGATCCACAGTGGACCCGTTTTTACCCGTTTTGTTTATCCTAAATATGAATGAGCTAACTAACAGTACACAGGATGAGGTCCCGTAGTATAGTGAGGGTATCAACCAAAAAGCTTAAACTGCAAAGAAGCAAGTTAGACAATAAGGTTTTTGCATAAGTAGGAGCAATATCTCTGCTGCAAGTTTAGGTATCATAAGAAGAGTGAAATTGGGTGAGACTAAACGGGATTGTGCTACATAAATATACACAATTAGATATTTAGGCTAGACTTTTCCAGAGAATGATATGATAAATAAAGATTTAGCATGAAAAAGTGCTACCGGAGTGTTACTTGATGGAAAGATATTTTTGTTCTACGAGGTTATTTCAAAGCTTGCTCCCTTTTGGTCAAGTTTTTTGCGGATTGTTTTGCTTTCCATTTTTCCCCTTTCAAGGATGAAATGAATTGATTCAGGAATTTCAAATATTCCTTTCTTTATTACTCTTGCTACTAATGCACTTGCTCTTTTTTATTTCCTTCTAAACAGGTTGTTATTGAGGCGAATATTATTCTTCCATTAGTACACCTATTGCAAAATGCAGAATTTGACATTAAGAAGGAGGCAGCATGGGCTATCTCAAATGCTACCTCTGGAGGATCTAATGACCAGATTAGGTTTGTTCTTTGTCTGTATAATCTCTGTGAGTCCTTTAATTCTGCTGTTTGTCTGATATTTCTTATGATCGGGTCATAGTCTTCTTGTAATCTGAGCCGATATGATTTTTGATGAGGTTGTAAGCAAATAACTATTCTTCTTGAAGCTTGAGCAAAACTAACAAGCAGATTTTCTTCTTATTTGATAAATGATGATCAGGGACTCTTATAGACATTCTATTGGAGTGCTATCATATGATATAGAGCTCTTGGTTTTGAAACATGAACTGATAATTAATGAGTGCTGGTCTACTTGTCATCTTGACATGCTAGAGGATTTCCAATTCTTATGGAAAGAGCTTTTAAACCTTTTAAGGGAATAGCTCCTAGGTTTTTGAATAGCAAATTGTGAATCACCGTGCAATTGTGGAAAGATGGTGGACATTTCAGTTTTTGTTGATGGGATTTGTTGTTTATCCTATTGCAGGTTCTTGGCAAGTCAAGGTTGCATTAAGCCACTATGTGATCTCCTAATTTGTCCAGATCCCAGAATCGTTACAGTATGCTTGGAGGGGCTCGAGAATATACTGAAGGTGGGCGAGGTGGACAAAGAAGCCGGCGTGAATGGTGGAATCAATTTGTATGCGCAAATGATCGATGAATGTGATGGATTGGATAAGATTGAGAATCTCCAAACTCACGACAACAACGAGATATATGAGAAGGCCGTAAAGATCTTGGAGAAATACTGGGCTGAAGAAGATGAAGAGCAAAATCTTTCTGATGGTGTTGGCGGTAAGCAGCAAGGTTTCCAATTCGGAAACACCCAGCCTAATGTTCCTGCAGGTGGATTCAAGTTTGGGTAGAAGATCATAGTGAGTCTGTTTTGTTTCATAGGTCTCTTCACTCGTGGATCACAATATTAGACTATGTAATTGGATTTACTTGTTGCCAAGGGGGTCAGGGTTTTTGCTCTGGCACAAAGGCCTTTTGAATTGTCTGAAAATGTAATGGTTTAGTTTTTTTTTTCGTAATTTTCACTGAACTTTCAACACCGTGTTACAAATGAGTGTTCTCTTTGGTTGGCTTTTTGTGTGAAGTACATGATATTTTTATGGTTGAACTCATGGTATATGCACGTGTAGCGAAAGTAATAAGTTATTTCACATGGTATATTTTTATGGTTGAACACATTTTCAGAAGGTAGCGTAAACAACAAAATTCGTCTCTTTTTTCTTTTTTTTTCGGTTGTTTACGCTACCTTTTACAGACTATTATCCTATGGAAATAAGGAAAATTACCTTATACTCAAATTGGTCATAGATGTTTTTGGTCAATTATCTTTCACGGTTTCACCATTTATGTAAGGGTAAGTTTTGTCCGATTTTATGTTGTCTATTTCTACCACAAATCATATTAAGTATTTATCACAATCTTGCTGTGCCTTAATATACGGCTTTAATGGCCATGATCTAACGTTCTTACATAAAAATAGAAGTAATGCACCATATGGGGTTCCTGTAACAAAGGGGATCTATATTCGTTTAGCACGTTTTGCAAAAATTAAAGTTAATAGAGCTCATTCATAGACAATTTCAATAATTTCTACAATACTCATTACTTTAACCAGGAAAAAAACTCTACGGAATAAACTAATGGCACTCGGATTATTAGTAACTGTTAAAAGTTCCACATCGTATATGGAATGGAAACATGGATTTCTTATATGGACTTGGACAATCCACACCCTACAAGCTAGCTTTTGGGGTTGAGTTAGGCCCAAGATCCATTCTTTTCATGGTATCAGAGTCAGACTCATTTCAATTTTTTGTTCATCGATGTTGGGCCCCAAATTATATTATACACGCTCCAGTTAACAATGTCTTAAGAGTCCGCA
Organism: Anisodus acutangulus; assembly: GCA_029783415.1. Classification (NCBI taxonomy): domain Eukaryota; kingdom Viridiplantae; phylum Streptophyta; class Magnoliopsida; order Solanales; family Solanaceae; genus Anisodus; species Anisodus acutangulus. The sequence continues at coordinate 32,950,791 of CM056510.1, read as the reverse complement.
TCGGATATGGAATGGGAACATGGACTCCTTATATGGACTTGAACAATCTCCACCCTATCAGCTAGCTTTAGCTTTTGAGATTGAGTTAGGTCCAAGATCCATTCTTTTCATTTATTATCGAGTTAACTATGTTAGTAAATGTTTGATGTAGATTTATTGTTACGATGGAAGTGGAACTGAGCTGGAGGAAGACCAGAAGTTGGGTGGAAGGAGAGTACTTAAGTTTTTAATATCTTCAACGCTTGACGTCCACCTATATCAATATGAAATTGAAAATGCATACATCATTAAATTATGTAGATTGTAACGTCTACAGCACGTGGCACGCATCACTCATTTAATGTAATAGTTCACAACATCTTAGTCTATTTCTTCCTAAATAAGTTTTGGTAGTTCAGTATGAACATAAAAATTACATGTTCAAACAAATTGGTTGGGAAAAGGGGAAGATAATAAATGTTGTGTAGAAAGGTTGTTGTTAGTATTTTTTTAAAAGAAGAAAAGAAAGAAAAAGAACTGGCATGGAAGTTTTTTAAATGTTATATGCATAAGCAGTATATGTGTACCAAAAAGAAACAACATAGGACACGACGATGCATCCATTGACTTTTCAATGTCAAAATTACTTAGGGTCCATTTGTGAACACATATACTAGGCTAAGAATATGATTCTTTTCTCCTCTGTTTTATGTATTTTAGATAGGTAAATCAAGTAGAAAATGTTTGGAACTCGATTATTGTTTCAAAGAACTGTTTCTTATTATTGTTTCAAAGAACTGTTTCTTACTTTATAGCTTACTAATTTACCTTTGATGGGGTTGCGTCCACACATCTTTAATAACTTAAATACTCGGGTTCCGCATGTTGGAGATTTTGGTTCTTCAAACGTGCATAATCTACTAAGTGAGTAGATGACCGTAGGGCCAATGATCGTCAAATTTTGTTAAGAAATGAAAGAGATATTGGTCCACGAAGTAAGGTGTTTGAGGCATGAAAATATGGTGTGGGACAAATCTACCACATCGGTGAGAAAACGAAGAATTGTTCTTTTTATAAGCCTCAAAAATGGATAAGGGTTTGGGACCCCAAGGGATAACCCATGTGTTTGGAGGAGGGAGGACCTAGGTGTGCTTGGGTTCAAGACTAGCCCCACACGCGGGTCGCGGGTCGTTGGGCTACTTCTGATATTATCTTTTTGGACCCCAAACTAGGAAATGCTCCAGCAACGAGAAAGCCAACAGTTTTGCTGGCATTAACCATATGAAACGTTTTGTAACAAGTGCAAAACGTTTCTGGCCACGACTATACCTCTTAAACAGCCTCTTAACACCTCTCCTCTTCCTAAACACTATAAAGAGAAAACCTTTCTCTGATTTTGAGGGTAGACATAAGAGAGAAAGGAAAAAAAGAGATAACACAAGTCTTGAACAAGAGCAGAAACTCTTCTTCCTTTTCCTCTAAATTTTTCATTCTTCAGCAAGTCGTTTCATGTTTGTTTTCTTCGTCAGAATCAACCTATTTGTTTTGTAGTGTTGATTAGTTGATGTTTTATCTTGGGAGACTATTGCCCGCTAACGTAAAAGCATATATACGGGGCAATCTTGTCTTAAAGACAGAGAGTCATCTCTCGACTCAGCTGGAGGTGCTGTGATTATCTAATTGGTTGCTAAGTGTTTCAGGTGTGAACTTGAAACTCAAAGGACTCTAATCGTTCGGATTCTCAGCGGTTCTACAAGCCACAAGTGTAGCAGTTCATATTCTTGTATTTCTGAATACAAGATCCAGATTTGAAGTTCTAGTTCAAGATTAAAAGATTGACAACTTCTTGTTGTAATCTTTGTTGTTTATTATTTCGAAGCACTTATAATATTTATTTACTCCGCGTACTGCTTTATATCCAACAACATATATTTCAAGGAATACTGAACATTATACATTTATAACCACACCGGCATTCTAATTACCACGTTTAAAGTTTATGTTTACTATTATACCTAAAGTTTTACTTGATGTGGTGACAGTATAAAAGATATTAATATTATTAATAGGTTACTTAAAAAGTAATTATGCAACCGTTATCAATAACATGAAAAGAAAGTGAATAACTCGTTATGACTTAAACATTGATAGTTTAAAATTTCTTATACACTGTCATTGCATCTATAAACATTGATAGTTTAAAATTTCTTATACACTGTCATTGCATGTATATAGTTTAAAGGTAAATACTTATCCACACCTTGTGTTCGTATCAAATCAAGTAATTTAATTAAAATTAAAGTGAGAATACATATCATTTATTCATTATTAATGTAATAAATTTATAAATAAAAGATACATGTCTTGATTTGGTTTATAAACACTCGAGTAAATAGCTTAAATCCTAACTACTATAATAGTATCATTTAATCATGATTTAGTTATTACTGTATAAAAGTTCAAATTTGATTTAATTAACTATTTCTGCCGACAGAATTAAATGACATATATGTCCATGCACTGTGGAAGTCATTATCATCATCTGAGTCTTTAATTTGGAGTGGAGCTAAGTGGAGGACAAACAAATAAAGGTCCCCCTCATCATATATGAGTTTGCCTTCTCCCTTGATTTGGGAAGGAAGTATATGATCCACTCTGTCCTCTTAAAACAACCTTATCAAAATGTACTTTCAACTTACGCACAGTGCTACAGCCAAGAATTCAATATTGGAAAGAAATTGAGTCGTATGTATGATTGTATTAATCTCTTATTTTTAGAATTTTTTTTATTAGTATCAATATATATAGTGTGTATAAAGCGGAGTTATAATACAATAATGATTATATTACTACCATAAATATACATCACTAATAATTACAATGAATATAATATTAATATTCATTAATACACCCCCTCAGTCGGAGCGGGAGGAGGCCAGACGCTGAGACTTGATCTGAAGTCAAGGAATAACTATTTAGGTAGTCCTTTAATGAAAATATCTGCATACTGATACGAAAAAGGCACATGCAACACCTTAACATGCTCTAGGGAAACCTTCTCACGAACAAAGTGTATATCAATCTCAATGTGTTTGGTTCGTTGATGCTGAACCGGTTTATGAGATAAGTATATTGCGGATATGTTATCACAGTATATCAACAACACCTTAGCAAGGGACACTGAAACTCCAACAGAAAGTTTCGGAGCCAGCAGATCTCAGTAACAATATTTGCAACGCCATTATATTTTGCTTCTGCACTCGAACGGGATAGGGTGGCTTGCCTCTTGGCAGACCAAGAAATGAGATTATCCCCTAAGAACACACAGTATCCGGAGGTGGAACGTCGCGTATCCGGACAGCCTTTCCAATCAACATCCATATATGATATCAACATGGTCGGTGCTGAGGGGGTATAAATACAATCCATAATAAAGTGTGTCCTTAACGTACCGAATGATACACTTAAGAGCAGTAAAATGAGGCTTCCTGGGGACATGCATAAATAAGCATACCTGCTGAACAACATAAGAAATATCAGGCCTGGTGAAAGTGAGATATTGTAATGCACCTGCAAGACTCTTGTAAAGGGTAGGATCAGACACTGGATCACCATCAACAACACTAAGCTTTGATTTAGAGTCAACCGGAGTGGACATTATCTTGCAGTTCGCCATTTTAGCCCTGTAAACTATCTCATACGCATACTTGCGCTGACACAAAAACATAGTATCTGCGGACCTAGTCACTGATATCCCCAAAAAATAGCTCAACTTCCCCAAGTCAGTCATAGCAAATTCGGTTTTGAGCAATGCAATGATCTCATTTTTCAGCAAATCATATGAGGCAGTAAGCACAATGTCATCCATATATAACAACAAATAAGCAATGATACTACCTCGATGAAAAATAAATAAATAATTATCACACTTGCTGCATAAAACCCAATCTGCATAATGTACTATGCAAAGCGATCATACCATGCTCTAGGGGCATGTTTCAAACCATAAAATGACTTACGGAGACGGCATACATACTGAGGGGCTGCTGGATGAACAAAACCAGGCAGCTAGTGCATATAAATAGTTTCTTTCAAATCCCCGTGTAGAAATGCATTCTTCACGTCAAGCTGATGAATCGGCAACGCTTACCCATAACGATACTCAGAACTGTGCGAATGGTAGCCGGTTTCACAACCGGGCTGAATATATCACCACAATCAATACCCTCTTGTTGATTAGTGTCATTAGCCACTAGTCTCGCCTTATATCTCTCTAGATCACCATTGTCTCTGTATTTGTGAAGAAAGAGCCACATGCATCAGATCACATTCACCCCCTCTCGTCTAGGAACTAAATCACAAGTGTGTTATTTTGTTAAAGCATTAAATTTCTCACGCATGACCGCATTCCAATTAGGATCTAGTTTGGCTAATTTTGGGCTTTTGGAAATTGGGGAAATAGTTTGTGTGGATAAGTTAAATTGGACTTTGGGTTTGAAAATCATGTGTTGGGCAAGGGTTTCCATATGGTGCGTGGGGGTAGGGGCAGTTTGGGTGTTGTTGTTGGGTGTCGGGTCTGAGTTAAGGGATTGGTTCGGGTCCGGTATTAGGGTTGAGTCGATGGGGTATAGGCTGTGGCCGGTGGTGTTGGGTGACGGCGATGAGCCTAGTAGGGGTAGGTTCTGGGAAAATTGGTGTCGGGTTGTGGGTAATGATGTCGGGTTGGGGTTTCCGATGGTGGTACTGTACGGGTGAGATGGTGTTGGTTCTAGGCTGAGTTGGTCGACTGGATCTGCAGTGATGTGTGGTAGTGACACAGAGGACGATGGTTGGTTTGGCCGGTGAGTGGAGACTGTGACGGTGGGATGTACTGGAGAGACAATAGGCCGACTACCAGAGATGATAGGGGCAGTCGGCGGTGACGGAGAACTGGGAGACGGACCTCCAGTGGTGGTGTTACTGGTGGCAGTGATGGTGATTGTGGGACTGAGGGTGCCGGGAAGTGCCAGCAAAAGGGGTGACTGGGCAGAGACGTCGGCAGCGGACATTGATGATGACACAACAGTGGCAGTAGGACGTGACAGAACTATAGCGTCACGGTGGAATAAGTCGCTGACAATGGGGGACATTTCGGACTCCTCTAGAAAATTATAATCTGTGTGTCAGAATTTTTGGATGTTTGCAAATGAAAAGATTGCTTCATTAAATGTGACATGACGAGACACGATGATTTTACGAGAAGATAAGTCATAGCACAGATATCCCCTATGATTGGGAGGGAACCCTAAGAAGACACATGGGGTGGTGCGGGGTGCCAGTTTATGAGGAATTGTGGAGGCTAGATTCGGATAACAGAGGCAGCCAAAAATCCGTAGATGATCATACGAGGGGATTCGACGAAATAGTATTTCAGTGAGTGTCCGATTTTGTAGGGTGTGGGTAGGCAAAATATTAATAATATATTCGACCATTTTGACAGCATAAACCTAAAAGGATAGTGGGAGAGAAGCATGAAAGAGAATAGTGCGAACCATGTTATTTATGGTGCGAATGATTCGTTCGGCCTTGCCATTTTGCGAGGAGGTGTGGGGACATAAGAACCGGAAAATCATGTCATTAGTAGAGCAAAAATTGTGAAACGCAGAATTATTGAACTCACGACCGTTATCACATTGAAATAATTTTATATCTTTTTCAAATTGTATTTTGACATAGACACGGAATGCAAGAAACATGACAAACACTTCGGACATGAATTTAAGCGGATAGGTCCAGACAAAGTGAGAAAAATCATCTTATAAGACGAGATAAAATTTATGACCTAGTGAGCTAGTAATGGGAGATGTCCATAAATCTGTATGAACAATGTCAAAGGGAGAATACGTAACACTTGAAAAAGACTGAAACGGAAGGCAAACATGTTTGCCTAAGGGACAAGAAAGACACTGTTGGGCATATTTTCCATTATGACAACGAATTAAATTATTGTTTCTAAGAAAATTAAAAATATGAGCTTATGGGTGTCCAAGTCTATTGTGTCATGTTAAAGGAGAGATTGTTGCTCGAGCAGTGGGAGGAGAGACCTGGACAGTTAGAGAAGTGGAAGGGGTGACACTAGCAGCGGGCGTGGATAGGAAAGGATAGAGGCCCCCCTCACTATTGCATCTCGTAAGGAGTTTCCCGGTACGTAGGTCCATTACAAAAAACCCAAACGGGTCAAAGTTGATTGATACAGAATTATCCGTGGTAAATTTTCTAACGGAGATTAGTTTCTTGATAATATTTGGGGCATATAAGACGCTATTTAGGGAGAAGTAGGGATGCAGTGGTGGGGTTAGTGTGTGGCTATGGGTGGCCAGTGGATCGGGTTCAGGACGGGTCCTGGCAGGACGGGACAAGGCGAAACTGACAATTGGGTCGGGTTCGGGGCTTTGGAGGGACCGGTGGGCCAAGACTGGCGGGACAGGCCGATGTCCCCTCCCTCGTCTAGCCGGAAAGAGGGACCGGTATAACGGTATTGGCGGGGCGGAGCGGGGTCGGGTACGGGTTTTTTTAGACACTTAATTTCAAAAAAATTGTGAATATAAACACTTAAATAATTGAATAAGATAGTGTAATAAAAAATCACAATGCTATTTTTGTGCCTCTTATATTATTTAACATAAATATGATTTTTTTTGTAATACAATTTTAAAATCGCAACTTTGTGATGTTGTTCAAAAGTTGCAAATCACATAGTAAAATTGCAATTAAAAAAATTACATAGTTATAAATACCTTTTTCTAATTTCTTCACAATGTCTTATTTTTCTTCGGTTGGAATTGGAATTTGTTGGTAAAATTGGTCGACGTCGCTTCCAGTTCTCTTGGACAAAATTTTATTGTATTTTAAATCACCTTCTTCGTTGATCTTTGGTTGACCGCACCTTCTACGCTCCACTCGTATCCAATCTCTAAATAAAACTGCAATCTTCAAGTTGTCTCCCGCTAATGAGTGTCTGTGCTTTTCTCTTTGAAATCTTTCGGCAGAAAAAGCACTTTCAGACGCTGTTGTTGAAGCTTGAATGTTCAACACATCTCGGGCTATCTTTGCTAGTATCGGAAATGTATTCTCATTTTCCCTCCAGTATTTAAGAAAGTCTTCACGTTCTTCTTCATTGAGAACTGTTTGGTATGGTACAACACCCTGCAAAACAAAAACATCAAACTTGCTAACTTTATTAGCAGTGGTACCACTAAACATTCTATTTCTAAGGCTTTCAATACTAGCCGCAGAAACAACATGTCTTTTGAAGAAGAAGAAGAAGAAGAAGAAGAAGGAGAAGAAGAAGGAGAAGGAGAAGGAGAAGAAGAAGGAGAAGAACGGGAAGGAGAAGAAGAAGAATGAGGAGGAGAAGAAGAAGAAGGAGGAGAAGAAGAAGAAGGAGGAGGAGGAGGTTGGTTGCTAGCACTTTCTTGTTGGTAATGCATATATACTTTTTTGCATTCATCTCGTATGCTAGACAAAACTTCTTCTTTAGTTGGTTCCTTAGATGGTTGTTCATTTGGGTTTTTTGGAGTTGGATGTGAAAGTACTGCTATACAATCATAAATAGTTTCAATAAGTGTTTTACAATCGTCTATTTTAATAGTCGAATTTAATACAACGCCAATAATATAAATAGTGGGAATAAGAAAAAAATAATTTTTAATAGGTGCCTTATAAGATGGTTTTTACATATATTCACTAAGTAACAAAAATATTAGAGCTATATAAAATAACATAGTTGAAATAGTAGGATAATATATACCAGAAAATTCTTTAGTTGCTTGAAAATTTTTCTCTAAAAATCCAACAAGTTTTGAATTTTTTTCCCAATCATTATCTATAAGCATATCAGTTGGATTTCGATTATGGATGTTAAAAGACAAAGTTATAGGTCTTCTATAATCGTAAGCAACAAGTAGTTGTTCATATAGAGAATCCCACTTAGTCGATACTTCTTTAGATATTTTTCTAAAAGGTAATCCACAATCATGACAAATTTTTTTATATTCTTTTTTTCTTTATATTCTATTACTTCTAAAAATAAAGTTTATAGCAAATTGTACTTTATTAAGAATGTCTTCAAAAAGTGATAGACCATCATTTACAACTAAGTTATAAATATGACACACACATTTTATATGAAAATGATTAGGAAAAGATGGAGTTAATAGATATTTTAAAAGTCTCACAGCATAATTATTAGAAGAAATATTATCTAACGTAACAGTCATTATTTTGTCAGTTATACCATAATAATCGCAAACTTGATGAATATTTTCTGCAATAAAATTGTCAGTGTGCCTATCATCAATATATCTATATGCTAAAATATGTTTTTGCATAGACCAATTATGATTTATCCAATGACATGTTACAGTTAAATAATCATTGTCGTTAGTACTACGGCCTATATCAGAAATGATAGATACTTTGCCAAGAAAATGATATAATGCATAACGTAAATATTGTTGATATTCATTTGCAAATTTAAAAACGTCTCTCCTCTCTGTGTTTATCGTATTTAGGACCTACAATTCCCCAGTCGTCGGGTTAATTTGACCCTGTACTTGATCCGGGACACTATGTGAACCTTGTCCCGACAGAGAGCGCATTGGCGCACCCGACTTTGTAGCCTCGTATTCATCCCACCCAGCTTTGTGAAAGCCTTGTACATGTCTCAATAAACCTCTCGTCCCACCCTGCCCTTTTCCTATTTTAAATTTATAAACATTTTTACAAATTTTACATCTAACTACTTGATTCTCTTGGTCCCTGTCAAAAAAATCTCATGCATCTGATTTTAATTTTCATTGTGTGGGGTCTCGTCTCATACTAGGGGGAATAGGAGGCGTTCCAGTTTCAGTTTGAGATGCATTGGTGGGTGTGTCATCTAGATTAGTGGGTGTGTCATCTATATTATCTTCTAAATTAAAGTCTGGTTCAGTTGCAGAATATATCTCATCATCTAATGGTATATCATTAAAAAATCAGTTTCATCTATATGAGTGTAATCAATCAAATCATCCTGTCTAGGAATATGATGACTAGAAAAAGTACCCCTGCCCTTATTACCCCTACTAGAAGAAGTGCCCTTACCCTTACCCTTACCCTTATCCATAGTCGTACGTCTTAATCCTTCCATTTTAATTATGCAAATAAATAATTAAATATAATGAAATTAAGTGCGATAATTAAAATAAAGTAACAATAATAATTTAAAGAAGGAACGAAGGCACCAAACGCCGACGTAACGTCGACGTGTAATTGAGGTTGAAAATTAAAACTTTGCTCGATGGATGATCCTCAAGCTAGTTGCCAACTTCAGTCCCAATTTTTAAACTTTGATACAATTATACAAATGAGAAAATAAAATAAAATATTTAGTAGGCAGTGTAATTGTAGACTTGTAGAGAGATAGATTGAGAGATTGTAGGAAGATTTGTAAGATAAAATGAAGAGAAAATGAGGTATTTATAGTTGAGAAATTGGGTTAAAGTATAAATATACTAACTTAGGGGTTAAAAATAAATATTAAGGGGGTAGGGGTTTATGGGGTGGGGGCAAAAATGGCCGTTTGGACCGTTGCACAATGGCAAAAATCTAAATTTGGTCGATGTTGCAACGGTTAGTTTTGCAAAGGGGGACCGGGATCGGGGCGAGGCGGGTCTGGGGTGGGGGACGAAGCGGGATGGGACGACACCGTTAATTTTTTAAGGGGTATCAGGGGCGGGGCAGGGTCGAGATCGGGTCGACCCGGCCCACTGACCACCTTTATGTGTGGCCAAACCCTTGAATTGGAATGCAATGACCGCTTCTAACCATAATGGATTGTGGAGTATTTCTTTCCTGACTTCTGTTTGTTTCAGAATCTATTCACTGGGAAGGTAAGGAAAATTGATAAGGAGGAAAGTGGTATGTACATTTTGGTAAATCAAGCATTCAACAGAAATAGAAGGATTGCTCTAACTACAGGGGAAGTGAACAATGATGCTAAAGTGTTCATTATTACAGAAGATGAAATTCAGCTGTGACATATGAGGTTTGGACATGCTTCAACAACAACTCTTAATAAGATTTGGCCTGCTAATCTTGATAGCATAGTTAATAAGCTCAATAAATGTACAGTTTGTCCTTGTGCAAAGCAGACAAGAAGTTATTTTCCTATAAGTACTATTAAAACTACTACTGCTTTTGAACTTGTGCACATGGACATATGGGGTCCTTATAAATATGCTACATTTGATAGAACAAATACTTTCTAATTGTAGTTGATGATTTTACAAGAATGACTTGGGTATTTCTGCTAAGATAATTTTTGGTGTGTTTGTGGTTATTAAACAATTCATTGCATATGTAGTGACTCAGTTTGGAAAATCAGTTCAAGTAATAAGGTTTGATAATGGAACTGAGTTTGTAAACTCAATGTGTGACGATTTGTCCAAATCTTTAGATATAATTCACCAAACTAGTTGTGCATATACCCCTCGACAAAATGGTGTAGCTGAGAGAAAGCACGGACATATACTTGATGTGATTAGGGCCATTACATTTCAAGGAAAGATACCTATCAGATTTTGGGGCATATGTGTGCAGACAACTGTGTATCTTATTAATATACCTAGTACCATTTTCCAAAATAAATATGCTTATGAAAAATTATACAACAAACAACCTTTTCTTACATATTTAAGAGCTATAGGTTGTTTGTGTTATGCCAAAAATCTACAAAAACATGATAAGATGCAGTATAGATAAAAAATGGTTGTGCATATGAGATATTCAGCCACACAAAAAAGCTATGTCCTACGTGATCTACACAACAAGGTATTGTTTATTAACAGAGATGTACAGTTTAAAGAAGATACATTTCCTCTCCAAAATGTGGATATGACTACAGATCAATGGTTATTTCCTAATATTAGTTCAGAGTCTTGTCTGAATAACTGGTGTTCAGATCCTATTATTGGAAATGTCAGTGTTACACATTTCACACCAAATACAAATTCAAATTCCTCTAAACAACAGCTGAGCACATGTCAAAGTCGGGAGCAAAATATTGACACTTCAACCTATCATAAGACTGACCAATCATCTCAGTCTTTTACTGATACAAGTCAAAGGCAAGTTCAAAATATGTCAGTTCAACAGTCTGAGAGAAGGTCAGGTAGGGGGAAACATCCTCCTATATGGATGAAGGATTTTGTAATGTACTGCCCACAATGACAAACTTTATGATATATCCGACTACATCAATTATACAAAGTTATCACCAAAGTATCAAGCCTACATTGCAGCTTCTTCAACTTCAGTAGAACCTACAACCTATGGTGAGGCTATCAAGGATCCAAGATGGATAGATGCTATGAAGGCTGAGATAGAAGCATTAGAAAGCAATCATACTTGAAAAACAGTCACTCTGCCCGAGGGTAAAATATAAATAGGGTGCAAGTGGATTTTTAAAATAAAGTACAAAACATCTAGTGAGTTTGAAAGATTCAAGGCTAGATTAGTTGCAAAGGGTTATAACTAAAAAGAATGTATTGATTATCAGGAGACCTTTTCTCTTGTTGTGAAGATGAAAACAGTAAGAAAGTGTTGAGCATAGCAGTAGTGAATCAATGACATGTACATCAAATGGATGTGTACAATATCTTCTTACAAGTTGACCTATATGATGAAATTATATGGAAATGTCACAAAAATTTAAAAGTCAGGGGAGAACAAGGTGTGCAGACTCATTAAATCCTTGTATGGGCTAAAACAAGCCCCATGGCAAGGGAATGCAAAGCTAACTGAGGCATTGACTAGAGCTCAGTTTCATCAAAGCCAATATGATTAATCTTTGTTTATTAAGAAGACTATAGAAGGCATGATCATAGTACTTGTGTATGTAGATGACATGCTCATAACAGAAAGTAGTGCAACTGGTCAAAAGCACTAAATAAACATTGCAGCAAGCATTTAAGATGAAAGACATGGGTGAGCTTAAATACTTTCTTGGTATTGAATTTGATAAATCAAAGGAAGGATTTCTAATGCACCAGAGAAAGTATACTTTGGAACTCATTTCAGAGGCTGGGCTATCAGCAGCTAAACCTATTTCTAGTCTCATAGATACAAATGTGAAATTAACTACAAAGTAATATGATGAGCATATTGAAGAACAAGCAAAGACAGTGTATGATCCACCTGCAGATCAAGCATCTTATTAGAGACTAATTGAAAAACTATTGTATTTAATCATGACAAAGCCATATGTAGCTTACAATTTTCAAACACTTAGCCAATTCTTACTACAACCCAAATAATCACACATGGAGGCAGCGCTAAGAATAGTAAGATATTTGAAGAATAAACCTGGTCAAGGAGTACTTTTGTCAAGAAATAGTAACCATATAATGGCAGTATATTGTGATGGCAGTATATTGTGATGCTGATTGGGCATCTTGTCCTATCTCAAAAAAATCTGTAAATGGTTACTCGATTAAGTTGGGTGATTTTATGGTTACTTGGAAATCAAAGAAACAGACCACAGTCTCAAGAAGTGGTACGGAATCAGAGTATATGAGCATAGCAACTGCTCTTTCAGAAGTTGTTTGGCTATTGGGATTATTAAAAGAATTGGAAGTAAAGATTGACAGCCTAGTGTGCATATTTAGTGACAACAAAGCAGCTATACAGATTGCTGTAAATTTTGTATACCATGAGAGGACTAAACATATAGAGATTGATTGTCATTTTATTAGAGAAAAAATTATGCAAGGCATGGTTACTACAAATTACATTTCAACTCATGAGCAGCCAGCTGATATCTTGACAAAGGGATTGACAAAAGCTCAGCACAATTACCTCAGTTCCAAGCTAGGTCTACTAAACATTTTTTGAGATACCCTAGGTCCTATCCATGCCTAGCTTGAGGGGGAGTGTAGAAGAATGCAGAAAATGAAGAAAACGGAAGGAAGGGCATTTTGGTAACTACGGGTGTCCAAATTACAGTTAGGATTAGATAGTTGGTTAATGGCTCCAACAGCTAGTAGCTAAGGAGATTAGCTAAATCTTGGAAGAATCAACCTTGTCTGTATATTAGGACATCACATATGTATTACATAATGGAATGAATATATGAAATGTAAATATTCTCTCTACAAATTCTCTCTCTCTCTTAACTTATTCTTCCTCTCATGAACTCACAATTAGGGTTCATACGATTTACATTGAATCTTTAATTACTTCATATAACAATTGAAAAGATTCAAATATACCTCTAAGCAAATGAAGATACTCAAGTATTTATACCCCTACATGAATTGACTAATTTTGTCACGATGTAAAGCTATTAGTAGGACATATTTTAAACGAAAGATAACGATAGAAGCTCCTATGAAAGGTAAACATTAGGCATAAATACGACAACTGCAAATGTTATGTGTATATTTGGAGATTTTCCCAAATTCTTTTATAAGACAAAATGCAAAATACAAATACTAACATGGAAACATCTTTCGACCTTGTTCCTTTCTACTTGACGTTCTTTATTTTCCTCGGTTTTTACCCCACGGAGCGGTAGCTTGCTCGAAAGATAAGAAAGATTTTGACGTGGTAATTACATGAGTTACGTTATAGTTTGAACATAAATATTATCGAAACATGTCTTGAAATTTCTGTTTAATGAAAATGTCGAAATTTGGAGGCAAATTGGAAATTAGAAAGGAACTTGGAGGGAAACGAACGAGAGATGCCAAATGGAACATGTTTATGGGAAATATGATATATCTCAACAGGATCAGGATGTGAAATACTACAGTACACGTAACTTTTTATTTTGGAAGTTAGTATAACTACTGAAATTGAAAGGACACGACTCACGAGCATTAATAAGACAGAATTCCTTACTCCAAAAAAAAAAGGTGGAATCTCCCACCCAGGAGCCCATACCCCGGTTCGATAGGTCTGTGAAGGAGATAAATTATGGTGATTCAATTGATTTTAAAGATTAAACTAATACCACTTAATTGATTTCAAAGGTTGACTCAATTAATAAGAAAGAATTCCTGACCAAGAAGGGGTGGGAGTCGTGAGACACACAACTAGCATGACTATTAAGGACTCAATTATAATGACATTTTTAAGGCTATATATATTCTATGGCATTTTGTAAGAATACTTTCTAACCGTCACAATTTAAGTGCATGGGTGGCTCGATAATAAGATCAGTAAAATAATTGTTTGGGGCTTCAACTTTGTTGGGCTCATTTTTTCTAAAAGTTGTATTATATATATTACTTTAAAAACAAATTGCACATACTGTTAAATTTGAAAAAAAATTAGAGAGTACAATAAGTTTTTATATTTTAATGTGGTGATCCTTGAAATAATTGGGAGTGGGATAACTTTACGTGGTAATTGGGTAGCTATTTTATTATCTCATTTATATCGTAAAAACTGATATGAGCCCATTATTATTTATTTATTTATTTACCCTTTTCATACTCCCTTTTACTATTTTTATTCTCAATATTGAAAAATTTCTCAAACAACAACTTACTACGGCTTACAAGTTACAAATAAAAAGACTTGATTATTTTCAAATACATATATTGCTTACAGAATAATGTTAATAGTTTCTATAATTGTTGCCTCAGACGACAGAATTTTTTCGAAATTAAAATTGATAAAACATTACTTAGATCAACAATGTCTCAAAAGAGATTGAATGAATTAGCTATATTATCAATTGAAAAGAATATGTTAAAATTTATTATATAAAATAGTAATTAATGACTGCGCATCTAAAAAAAAAAACTAAAAAATAGGGTTTAAACAAAAATGTATATGACGATCTTTAAAAAAATTAGGGCCTCTCTATGAAATTTGGCTTTAGACCCCCAATCTTGTTGAGACGACCATGTTTAAGTGTCTTATTTATTTATTTTTTTGTATGTCCCAAAAAGAGTGTCTCTTTTAGTAAGTTGACTATTCAAGCATCCTACCTGGCAAGTTTATAACTGCAAAATTTAAAAGATATTTCAATACATTATACACATCTTTAATTTAGGATCACAAAATTTAAAAATCTTTTTTTGTTTCTAAAATTTTATATCTAATAAAATTAAGACACTTAAATTGAGATGGAAAGAGTTTATTTAGAAAAGGAAAGCTTCTAGAATTGTCTTGTAAGGCGGACTGTGAAATTGTAGGGGTCGTTGAGTTCACATATTATCGTACAGTGATTAATAATGAATAAACAGTTATACGTTATAATGAAGAAACTATTATACAAAAAAGTTGCTGTGTAATAATTAAATTTTTTTTTGTCTTTTAAATGGTATAATTGTCGTTTTGTTTAGTACACATATTTAATTTGTTCCACATTCGATCTCGAATAAAATAATTTCCGTATAACTTAATCCAGGTATTATGTGATAATGCCGATTAAATACTGCATTATATAATGTAATGATAATATATATTTTTAATATAACCAATCAAATAATAATCATTTGATGCGAAAGTTTGTGGTGGAATTAATTATACCATATAATCGAGTACCCCACATAGTCAATTAAACGACCCCTCACTTTACTCTATTAGAATTATTTCTTTTTTACTATAGTCAAAAGCTCAACACAATCACACACGAAGAGAAGACATATATATATAAATAAGAAAGATTAGACCTGAAAAACTATAAATTTATATAAACGTGTGTTCTAAGGTGCAAGACTTATATAGCATGTGACAACCTTTATGTTAAAATTTTAACTTTGTATTATTAACATAGACATTATGTTGGTGGTCCAACGTCATTACAGACTCGTGTTTCATGTGTTTTAGAGTCTAATTACGCACAGTAATTCTGTTAACTTTACTAAAAGCTACGTTCTCTCTAGTTGTCTCCGTCATTATCCAACTCAAATGGCTTTTGTGGAAGAGTTGCAAATTATACCATTTGTATCCTCTAAATCTCAACATCACAATCAGAAATTCAGAATTATCACCGAAAATAATACTCCATCAATCTAGCCTTAACAATTGAAATTCAAAATACTTACTCTAACTCGATGCCGAACAAGAAACAAGCATTCATTTTAGACGGTTGCAATAAATATAGTCTATATGATAGATAATTTCTGAAATGAGAAAATGTCAATCACGAGAAGAGATGTATCAAATTCTTAGGTGATGGTTCGGTATAGTTTTGCTTTAATTTAGTCTTGCGAGAATTTCAAAGAATTATTTTTTGGACAAAGTTGCATGTTTGAACCAGTTGTGAGAAAATATCTTTTTAGGCAACAGTAGATGTTTTTTCTAAAAACCTGTCGTTTGGTTATAATTAAACTTTGTTCTTATTCAGAACTCATTCGGACAAAAGTTACTGTATTTACAAGTATTTTTTCTCTAACTTACCTCAGATTTCATTTCTGTATTCGTACGAACCAAACATAATACTCTTTTCGCTTCAACTTAACATAAAATTTAAGAAAAAAAATTAAAATGTGTAATTCAAAAAGAGTGTTACATATTTGTGTGAGTAATTATCTCATAAAATTAAATTATTTATAAATATAAAAATATGTCAATCTTCTAAGATAAACTAATAAAGAAAATAAGAAAATATTTTTGAGCTCACAAGTAACAATACTAAATAGTTTCAAAATTTTCTATATATAAAAAGCCCCAACTTTATCACTTCCTAGAATCCCATTGTGACAGAGAATATATACTAAGAAATATTCTATTCCTTTCCGCCAAATAAAAATATCTCGAAGAGAAAAAAACGAACCAGATAGCTAGATGGCGGAGTCAGGGTGGCAGCAGCGATCATCCACGTCAGCTTTCCGGTGGATCCGAGCTAGTTTCTCACTTCCGACGTCGTTTATGCGTTGGCCAAGGCTGTTTACTTCGTATTGGAGTCCGAGAAGCCACAACGACGTCGTTTCGACTTCTTCGTTTCCATGGAATAGTATCAGCTTCGCTTTCTCTCCTCGACAGTGGTCATGGTCATGGCCGGACCTTGACTTGCCTTTCTCCATCGTTGATTCTATCGTCTGGTCTATCATCTCCGCCGTTGAATCTGTTGCTCTTGTCTCCTTTCTCTGTTTCTTCTTCGTTTTCTGTGGATGTACTATCTAAATTGAAATTGAAGTTATCTCTATATCTAACGTAGTTATAGACCAGAAGATTAGTCGGTCGGTGATCGGCGTTTTGATATTCCGGCGAGTAGTTTCGGAAAGGTGATCGATGATTGGGGGGAAAAGGCTGACGTTGTATCTAGCACGCGAGGGGAACGTGGACTGTGCCGTGTAGTGGTGAATCCAGCCGTGATTTGACTGATGGACTACTCCTATGGCTGTGGGTAATTTTGTCAATAGGTAAGAGTACCGGGGTACTCAATTTTTTTCTTAATCTTTTTACTTTTTTTGATGAAGCTAGTAGTCAACGCATAGTGAACTATAGGTCCTTTTTTTTTTAAAGATGTTTTAGTATCTAGCTAGCACCTTTTGCCCTTTGTATATAAGCTGATGCGGTTTTCGTTATTTATAACATTTCCCCATCATATTATTAGTTACTCAATTCATCCCAATTTATATAATATAATTTGAGTTGAATTGTTATATAAAGATATCATTCTTTTTAAAATCGATTAAAAATATTTTGTATAATACTTTTTTACACCTTCCTCGCATCAAATTGAACAATTGATAAAGTAAAGAATGACACTACTTTGGAAATTTACGAATTTCATTAGTTATTGAATATTTCCAACTCTATGTTATTAGAGAGCATTTAACAAAAGTGTTCAAGGTGAAGGAGAAGAAGTCTGGGAGGCTTGTTTTTTTATTATGATAAGTAACACAAAATATACTGTCGAAAGTGACAGATTTCTATATTATTCCTGTTGAACGTTTGGTGAACTGTTTTATGTTCCTCATTATTAATAACGAAAATGAGAAGATAAGTGTTACAAATGTTATGACATATTTATAATTATAGATCTCAAAAGTTTTTATTACCAAACAATTGCTATGATATTATTTACGATTATAATTTTTTTTTAAATTATTTATTTATTAAATTTTATATCTAATCAAACAACATTAAACTGAAGGTTATGACTTAGATGACAGACTCACTGCTCCGAGCATGTGTCATGCAAATTAGACTTGATACTTTTAAGCGGAGAAATGTGTTGGGATACAATTGTTGCGGGGAAAGGAAAGTAAGTAACTATTACAATAGTAAAAAATGATAAACTAAATATTACAATAAACTGAAAATCAAGAACTTAACAAACTACTTGTGTGATTTACTGAGTCGAGTGATGACACTCTGTCTTTAAGACAAGATTGCCCCCTATATCTCCTTTTACTGTGTTGGGCAATAGTCTCCCAAGATACAACAACAACTTAACAAATGAGCAAAGGAAATTCAAGTGTTACTCTTGAAGAACTTTGAGTATAGTAACTTTGCTAGAGAGGAAAAAGATGAATTCAGAAAATCTGAAGTATTTTCTAAGTGTTGAGTAGTGTTCTTCAATTGAGTCAAATGCCTCAATTTATAGTGTAAGGAAAAGACTCTTCAACTAGACTCTTCGCTAACTTATTTTTATCATTTTCCCCCATGATTAAGAATATTTCTATGGTACTTTATATTGCATACATTGTTTTTGTAAACTTATTTCTATTAGTAAAGAAGGATTTTCTTTTATAAATAAGATAACAAGACTATTTTTATAACATTCTTAATTTCACCTCATAAGATAACTTTAATTATCATAAGTTTCTTGAATATTTTCATGTTTTTAAGTATAATTTATATATCAAATTTTGTTAGGACAATTTAGTTGTAATAGAGTTTAAATTTGTTTAATCGATGTCTGGACACGGCTATTGCTCCGCGGCGATACGGACTCGGCCCGCTCCTACCCACTTCGGGGTACCATAGCATGTCGTGAATAAAGGGGTAGTATTTATTTTGTTTTCCAGTTTAACTCTCTAGAAACCTAATATCCAGCTAGCATATATTATTCATTAGTTTTCAAAGTTAAAACTATTACCCTTTAAAACTGAAATTGATAATCTGCTTGAATAGTTTTGATCGATCAAAGAGAAAGATGGGCTTCCTATTATTTCGAGAAGTAAAACTAGGCATTTAATTCATTATGGAATATATTGTTATTTGGGTTAGAGATTTCATTTTTAAGGTAGTTGTGAGACAAATATGAATAAAATCTGGCTTAAGTAATAACGTAGGTTCATCTTTTACTTACATTTTTTATTACTCCTAAATTTGGATAAAATATATATTTACATCAAATTAATAAGATAACGATTGAGGTTAGACGAAAATTCTTATTTCTTCTTTTTTTCAAAAAGTAGATTATATTTCAAATTTAATAATGATATTTTTAACGTCTACGTGAAGCGCGGTCTACTTCAGTAGGCATAACATTATCAATCATTTTATGGAATAAGTCTTATTTTTTCAATCATTTTATTATTTTATTTTGTTATACAATTAACATAACATTTATCTTTTGCTACAGATGCAACTGAAGAGACAAAAGTATCATTAGAGGATCAGGATGCAAAAATTACACAAATGCGAATTGAATATTAGAAAAAAGGAACAAGAGCGATTGAAGTACAAAATATATAAGGGAGAACCAGATCAATCTGATAAAGAATGATAGGAGGTGCAGATGTATATGTTTAAGACCTACTGCTGAATGCCCGTTCTGTGCAATAAAAATGATCCCAATTTGTCGTGAGGGAGCATATTTAGACTTATTAATTAAAAATGTACTATCCCTCATTAAAAAGATGTTAATTTGCTAAGTTACATTTTATGGTTGGAGAATAATACAAATAAACCAAGTGATAATGTTATGGTTGGAGAATAGAGTCAATATAAAATTGATCCCACAGAAAACATTGCTTCATTTAAATGATTTCTAGTGGTATTAGTATCAATCAATTAACTATTCAATTAACCAAAACAGTTTACTCAATTAACCAAAACAGTTTACTCAATTAACCATTCAAAATATAATACGGAGTAGTAGTAGTAATTCTGAATTGTTTATTCTAAGTTCTAACTGATTAACAAAGTTCAAACACTACTCGTCCTTTGTGTGTGTGTGTGTGTTTCCTCGAATCGAGGAGCTCTAAAAATTGATTTGTTTTTTTTTGTGTGTGGGGCTCACACAATAGTATTTTCAGGGAGAAATGTGAGAATATATTTATAAGCGGATGTTTCGCCTCACTAAAACAACTAAACAAGTGACAGCCACTAGCTATTATATGTACCACATAGTTTATTTATGATGCATTCCCATAAAGTAGCAATCTACCTATATTACTGTCTAGTATAGTGTATACTATAGATTTTAAATTATAAGCGTGTTGACTACGTTCACTTTATTGTGTATTTATTAAAGAGACAATAAGATAAGTAAGGCACGATAAATTTATTTCCGTTAGTTTATTGTTATTTTTGTTTCACAACTTTGGACAAAACATCTTGCAATTTCATGGTTTTTTCTTCTCTTTCGCTTTTTTTCTTTTCTAGTTTTCTTTTAGTATGTCCAGGACTCAATTATTTGATAGAGTACTCAAATAATTATGGTTTTGGCTACTTAATAATTTAGGGCTGGCCAGTGGGCCGGGACAGCCCGACCCCGACCCGAGCCCGTCCGAGCCGTCCGGTCCGCCCGACCCTGCGAGGCGGGACTCGAACTCGGGGCGGGGCGATGTCTCGTCGAGACCGACTGAGCCCGCGAGACCGAGCCCGAGCCCAAACCTTTGCAAAAACCATGGTTTGCACCATGACCATTTTAGATTATGGCCAGATTGGCAGGCCATTTAGCCCCTCCTGACCCCTACCCTTAATATTTATTTTTAACCCATAAGTTATTATATTTACACTTTAACCGCAATTTTTCAACTATAAATAACTCATTTTCTCTTCATCTTTCTCTAAATCTTCCTACAATCTCTAATTTCTCAATATATCTCTACAATTCTACATTGTTTGCTAAATATTCAATTTTATTTATTCATTTGGGAATTGGTAGTGAAGTTGGCAACTAGCTTGAGGATCTTCCATCCGAGCAAAGTTTCAATTTTCAACCTCTCGATTACGTCGTCGACGTTAAATGGCGTTTATTACGTCGTTCCTTCATTAAATTATTATTGTCTGTTTATTTAGTTTGATCACTTAATTTTATTGTCTTTAATTATTTATTTATTTATTTATTATCATAATTAAAATGGAAGGATTAAAAGGTATGTTTAAGGGTAAGGGTAAGAGTTGCTTCTTCTAGTAGGGGCAAGGCGAGGTACTTCTTCTAGTCATCTTATTCCTACGGGATGATTTTGTTGATACTCAGACATTTTCCTACAATACCATTAGATTTAGACCCGGGAGCTATTTTTACGGAAACTTCGAAGACTTTAATTTAGAGCGATGATCTAGATGATATACCCACTAATGTTGATGACAACACACCTTGCACCTTCAGTGAAATACCTCCTATTCCCCTAGTATGAGGGCGAGGTCGAAGCAAAGCGACCATTAAAATCGAGATGCATGGACATTTTTGATAGGGGACGTAGAGAATCAAGTAGCCATATGTAAAATTTGTAAAAATGTTTTAAAATTTAAAAGCCGGAAAGGTCAGCGATTGGGGCCGGGGTTTAATTAGAACACGTAGTAAGTGCTCATCCCGGCTAGGTATGCCCAATACCAGGCTTAAGCGGTGCGTAAGCATAGCTCAATCGAGGACAAGGTTCACATACTGTATTGTCGGGACCGTACAAGGTCAAATTAACCCTATGATGGGGGAATTGTAGGCCACTAAATACAATAAACATAGAGATAGGGAAGCAATATCAAAATTAGTTCTTTGTGGAGGGTTTGCCTTTTTCATTTCCTTCATCTCGGTTTTATTCATTACATTAGAGATATATATAATCACCTTTTAACGGTTTTTTCCTAGATCAAGCTTGTTAAGAGAGATGTATTTAAGTCGGCATGAATATCAACAATATTTACGTTTTTCATTATATCATTTTAATGGCAAAGTATCCATCACGTCACGATATAGGTCGTAGTACTAACCCATGATTATTTAAGCGTAACTTGTCATTGGATAGATTATAAATGGTCTATGCAAAAAGCGTATTTTAAGCGTATAGATATATAGATGATAGGCACCTGGTACTTTTATTAGGAAAATATTTATCAAGTGTGCGATTATTACGGAATTACCAGATAAAATTATGACTATTACATTAGAATAACGCTTCTAATAACAATTCTGTAATTACAATTTTAAAAATAGCTTAACTCAGTCTTTTCAGGACCATTTTCATATAAAATGTGCGTGCCATATATATAACTTAATTGTAAAGGATGGTCTATCACTTTTTGAAGACATTCTTAG
Source organism: Anisodus acutangulus (assembly GCA_029783415.1). Lineage (NCBI taxonomy): Eukaryota > Viridiplantae > Streptophyta > Magnoliopsida > Solanales > Solanaceae > Anisodus > Anisodus acutangulus. The sequence continues at coordinate 32,928,338 of CM056510.1, read as the reverse complement.
TAAATACAATTTGCTATAAACTTTATTTTTAAAGTAATAAAGTACAAAGCGTAGAAAAGAATATAAAATTTGTCATGATTGTGGACTACCTTTTAGAAAAATTCACAAGAAGTATCCACTAGGTGGAAATTCTTTATCTGAGCAACTACTTGTTGCTTATGACTATAAATTACCTATAACTTTATTTTTAACTCTCATAATAAAAAGCGGTTTGATATGATTTTAGATAGTGATTGGGAAAATTTTTTTGAACTTATTGTATTTTAGAAATTTTTTCCAAGCAACAAAAAGAAATTTTCGGTATATATTATCCTACTATTTCAACTATATTTATTTTATACAACTCTAATATTTTTATTACTTAGTGAATATATGAAAAAACAGACTTATAAAGCTGACTATTAAAAAATGTTTCTCAAAATAAAAAATATTTTATTCCTATTCCCTCTATTTATATTATTGGTTACGTATTAAATTCTACTATTAAAATAAGCGGTACTAAATCACTAATTGAAACTATTTACGATTGTATAGAAGTACTACCACCTCAAGTCCCAAAAATCTAAATCACCCACCTATTGAACAAACTAAAGAAGAAGTATTTTCTAGCGTAGAACACCAATGCAAAATATATATAGATTTTATCAACAAGAAAATGCTAGTAACTTACCCAGCTTCCATACCATCTTCTTCATCTTCAATACAAGCTCACAAAAAGACATCTTGTTTATGGCTAGTATTGAAAGCCTCGGAAAATAGAGATGTGCATCGTACCTACTACTAACCAAATTAAGCGAGTTCGATATTTTTGTTTGCAGGGTTACATGTAGTATCAAGAAGTTATCAATGAAGATGGACATGAAGACTTCTTGAAATCTTGGAGGGGAATGAGAAGACCTTTCAGACACTTTCAATGATGGCTCGAGATGTTTTGAACATTCAAGCGTCGTCGCTGAAAAGCGCTTTTGCGACGAGATATCAAATAGGAGACCCAGACACTACTCATTAGCGGAGAGCGACAGAGTGCGGTATTATTCGAGAGATTGAATCTGGCGGAGCGGAGAAAGGTGCGGTCAGCAGGAGATCAAAGAAGATGATGAAAACTAGCGAAATCTTAACGAGAAGGTAGTGGAGGCGTGGATCAATTTGACCAACAAATACCAATTCCAGCAGAAAGAACCACATGAAATCATCAAGCAATTAGAGCGAGTTTTTTTTTGAGAATGTAATTTTTAATTGTAATTTTATTATGTAATTTGTAACTTTTGGACAACACCACAAGTTGCAATTTAGATTTTAGACAATTGTATTTGTATTACAAAAAAATCATATGTCTATTAAATAATATAAGATGCACAAAAGCAACATTGGGATGTTTTTATTATCTTATCTTGTTTTGTTTATTGAGTTTTTATACATATGTTATTTAAAAAAAAAAAACCCGCCGTATCAGGCCGAGCACGAGCCCGGCCGACCAGCCCGCGCAGCGGGATCGGGATCAGGCGAGACTTTGCTCTAGTCCCACTTGAGCCCGCCAGGACAGACCCGCCCCTTCTCCGTCCGCCCGACCCGACCACGCGGACGAGGCGGCCCACTGGCCACTCTTTCTTAATATCCTACCGTAATTTACTTTTTGTTCCTTTTATGGCTAAACATTGCATTAAATTTTTAGTAACTTTAACTACGGGAAAAACACTTAAGTTACTCAAAAGTGTCCGACGACCTTTTTATGTTTTTAATCGATTTCACAAAATTTCTCTTTTTCAAACCTCCTTGACTTCCATTGTTTTACTAGGAAAAAAATCAGAAATATTAAAATCTGATAAGATTAACATAGTAATTATTTCCCTCCTTTACCATCAAAACTATCTTAAATTATTTTTTAGTGATAGGATTTAAATAACTTATTGCGGGAAAATAACTTCAAAATGCTGTTGGTATGGAACATTGTCAAAGTGTCCGGCAGAAACCAGAAAAAATACAACTTTATGAGTGGTGTTGTTACTCCTTCCTTAAAAAAGATTGTCTATTTAACCATTTGCACGTCCTTTAAGAAAATACTAACTTTTTTAAAAAATAAGTAATTTAACTAAACTGTTCCTAATTAAATATGTATTGGAATTTGATCATATAGTACTTAATAGGGGTAAATCTGAAAAAAAAAATAAGATTAATTTTTTCTTAATTTGATAAGTGATCATTTTTTTTTACTAAAAAAAGGATTAAATTAACACTTTTTTTTATCCGTACGAAGATTACTTATAGAATCGTTGATTGGGCTAACTGAGCCGCTGAAAAAGCCAGCTAAGTTTCCTTAATGGCTAAAACATTCCCCAAATTTCAGAATTTTGCATTGTCTCCTCCTTTATATAGGATGATATTTCCAATCATCTTTTTCTTCCACTAACTAACTACGTGGCCAACAGGTGGGATATAGATTGATAGAATATTTGTAGAGATGTACGAAAATAGATGCTTAATTCTGGTAAAGCCAGGTCCTATTTTAATGACAATTAACTAACAAAAAAAGAAGAAGAAAGAAGAGTAAATAATATAAACTTGTAAGGAAGTCTTATATAGTGAGTGAATTTATTTCTCAAGAAGATTTGAAGTACGAAGCTTTTACAAGCCATTATAGTTACTTTTCTCATTTCATTTTCAAATTCAAAAATGGTTATCTTTGGTCATTTCTACATATTTTAAAGATTTTTATGTATTTAAGTATCATCAAAGGAGAGAAACATGTATACCAAACTTTTGACTATAACTGACCAGTGGGCCGGGCTCGGGTCTGGCGGGCCGGGTTTGGCGAGTTGGGGCGGGACGGGCAAAGGGGGCGGGGTCGGGTCTGGCGGGACTTGCTCCAGTCCCGTCCCGATCCCGTCGGAATCGGGGCGGGTTCCGGCGGATTTTCCTTTTTTCTTTTTCTTTTTTTAATAACATATGTATTAAAAAAATTCAATAAACAAGACAAGATAGTGTAATAAAAATATCTCAAGGCTGTTTTTGTGCCTCTTATATTATTTAATAGACATATGATTTTTTTGTAATACAAATACAATTGTCTAAATTGCAACTTTGTAGTGTTGTCCAAAAGTTGCAAATTACATAATAAATTTGCAATTAAAAAAATTACATTCTCAAAAAAAACTTGTTCTAATTACTTAATAATTTCCTGTGGTTCTTCGGTTGGAATTGATATTTGTTGGTCAAATTGATCCATGTCGCTTTCACTACCTTCGGATAAGATTTCGTTGTAGTTTTCGTCTTCTTCTTCGTTGATCTCCGGTTGACCGCACCTTCTCCGCTCCACTCGTATCCAATCTCTGAATAATACTGCAATTTCCAAGTTGTCTCCGGCTAATGAGTGTCTGTGGTCTCCTATTTGATATCTGCCGGCAGAAAAAACGCTTTCAGACGCAGTTGATGACGCTTGAATGTTCAAAACATCTCGGGCCATCATTGAAAGTGTCGGAAAGGTCTTCTCATTCTCCCTCCAGTATTTCAGCAAGTCTTCATGTCCATCTTCATTGATAACTTCTTGGTACGGTACATAACCCTGCAAAACAAAAATATCCAACTCGCTAATTTGGTTAGTAGCGATACATCCACACATTCTATTTCTGAGGCTTTCAATACTAGCCGCAGAAACAACATGTCTTTTGTGAGGTTGTGTTGAAGATGAAGAAGATGGTATGGAAGCCGGTAAGTTACTAACATTTTCTTGTTGATAAAACCTATATATTTTTTTGCATTGATCTTCTACGCTAGCAACACTTCTTCTTTAGTTTGTTCAATATGTGGTGGTGATTAAGATTTTTGGGACTTGGAGGTGGTAGTACTTCTATACAATCGTAAATAGTTTCAATTAGTGATTTAGTACCGTCTATTTTAATAGTCGAATTTAATACAGCACCAATAATATAAATAGTGGGAATAGGAATGAAATATTTTTTTATTTTGATAAACATTTTTTAATAGCTGCCATATAAGCTGGTTTTTTCATATAGTCACTAAGTAGTAAAAATATTAGAGTTATATAAAACAACATAGTTGAAATAGTGGGATAATATATACCGGAAAATTCTTTTGTTGCTTGAAAAAAAAATCTCTAAAAATACAATAAGTTCGGAAATTTTTACCCAATCACTATATCAATCATATCAGTTGAATTTTGATTATGAGAGTTAAAAAATAAAGTTATAGATTTTCTATAGTCATAAGCAACAAGTAGTTGCTCGTATGAAGAATTCCACCTAGTGGATACTTCTTCTGAAATTTTTCTATAAGGTAGTCCACAATCGTGACAAGTTTTTTTATATTCTTTTCTTCGTTGTACTCTATTACTTTTAAAAATAAAGTTTTATAGCAAATTGTATTTTACTAAGAATGTCTTGAAAAGGTGATAGACCATGCTTTACAATTAAGTTATATATATGACACGTGCATTTTATATGAAAATGATCTGAAAAATATGGAGTTAAACTATTTTTTAAAATTGTAATAGCGTAATTGTTAGAAGAAGCGTTATCTAATGTAATAGTCATAATTTTATTGGTTATTCCATAATAATGACACACTTGATAAATATTATCTGCAATAAAAATACTAGTGTGCCTATCATCTATATATCTATACGCTAAGATACGTTTTTGCATAGACCATTTATAATTTATCCAATGACAAGTTACCGTTAAATAATCACGGTCGTTAGTACTACGACCTATATCAGACGTGATAGATACATTGCCATTAAAATGATATAATGAATAACGTAAATATTGTTGATATTCATGTGCGAATTTAAATACATCTCTCTTAACAGTTGATCTAGGAAAACCGTTAAAAACAGGATTATATATATCTATAATGTAATGAATAAAACCGGGAGATGAAGGAAATGAAAAAGGCAAACCCTCCACATAAACTAATTTTGATATTGAATAACTATCTCTATGTTTATTGTATTTAGGGCCTACAATTTCCCCCGTCATGGGGTTAATTTGATCCTGTACTTGGTCCGGGACAGTATCAGTATGTGAACCTTGTCCCGATGGAGCGGGCGTTTGCGCATCCGATTTTGAAGCCTGATATTGGGCATACCTAGCTGGATGAGCACTTACTATATTTGCAAAGGGGGGACTACGGGCGGGATCGGGGCGGGCTCGGGTCTGGCGGGCCTGGGCGGGGTCGGGACAGGTCGGGACGAGACATTGTCCCGTCCCGGTTCGAGTCCTGCTACCTATTTTTTTTAATACTAATCGGGGTCGGGGCGGTGTCGGGTCAGGTTCGGGACAGGGTCGGGGCGGGCCGTCCCGACCCATTGGCCAGCCTTACTTTTGACTGACCTTTTACGGAAAAATAAAGTAAAGCACGTGATGTGGCTAGGTTCTTACTCAAAGTGGTTATTGGATTTGGATCTATGTTTTGTTTGAATATTATTCTATCCGTTTCAATTTAAGTGTTATTTTGTTTTTTGGTATATTCCTAAAAGAGTCTCTTTCTATATTTGGTAAATTTTGACAAGTTTAAAATCACAAGATTTAAAGGATCCCACAAATTTTTAATTAAAAACCAGAAGATTAAAAAAAATTCATTTATTTATTAAACTCTGTGCCTAATCAAAAAATACTTAAATTGGGCCGGAGGGAGTATCAATTTAATCCCGAATGCATTTCAACATATTATCCAATATATTGTTGGGCCATGGAGCCCATTTAAAAATCAACTTGCCATCAGTTTTTTTTTTGTTTGAGGAATTAACATTGGAAAAGGGATTATAAGGTGAAGAATCAAATAGTCAATCAGTTAGATTTTTACTAGTTATTTTATTTATTTTTAATCATATGCAAATCAAAAAAATTCAGTAAGTTAAAACCTAAAAGTAGTTATAATTTTCTCCGTTGAAAAAATATAATTTAGGAAAAACTGGAATTTAGAAAAGAAAATATGTTTTCAAGTGTTCGAGTCCTCATTCATTCTTTTTAATTAACGAAGAAATAGATGTAATTTAAAAGGCCCTTCTAATAAGTTCCCATCTTTTCCTTAATTGATGTTTAAGAGAAATTAAAGGAAAAGATATGTCTTATGTTCTCTTCCTCATAATCATCAATATATAATAGTAAAGCTCAGAATGGGCATGGTGATGTGATATGTCTCATTGCCCATCATTACTATTTTTTTTCCTCATAATTTTGATTTCCCCCCTCATTTTTGTCCTGAAAACCTCCAAAATATTTAAAATAATTGTCCACATTTATTGCTCAATTAAAAGGGAAATGCATTTACGAGAGACCCTCGGCCCAAGATAAAATACAAGCACAAGCAAAGTAAGACAAACAAAGCGACTAAACCATGATAGGGAATTCTGAAAAAGAAGCAATAACTAATGCAGATAAATAACATAAACAAAATACATATAGCAGCATAAATCAAATGACATGAGACTACAAAGTAATAATGTGCCTACTAGTATATAGGCTAAGCGGGCCTACAATAATAACACTATAACTATCAGTTTGTAAGCGTAGGTAGAACTACGTTGGACCACCTACTACCCTAATCCTTGTTCTCCATAACTCCCTATCTAAGGTCATGTCCTCAGTGAGTTGTACTTGCGTACTTCTTTGCCCTACCTCTACCCCTCATGTACCCGTCCATAACCAACCTCTCACACCTCCGCACTGAGGCATTTGTGTCTCTCCTCTGCACGTGTCCGAACCATCTCAACCTCGCTTTCCGCATCTTATTCTCCACCGAGGCCACTCCCACTCTGTCCCGGATATCATTATTTTTAATTATATCCCTCCTTGTATGCCCACACATCCATTTAATTCTCGAGGCAAAGGTTCAAGGTTAATGCCAATTAATAAAAAAAAATAGAATAACTTCGTAAATATATCTTTGATATGAAAATCATAAGAATTCATTTTGAACAAGTTTTCAATTCAATTTTTTTTTAAAATTGATCAAATTTTTTCCATCCAAAGTGTTTCCGTACACGAGAATTCATTGTCTATAAGATTCGCAAAAAGAGTGAGAGGAAGTGATTGGTCTTTCTTTCTCATTCTTTTATGTCAGGTTTGATCAATTTGTTTCTTAAATATTCGTTCATCTAGCTAAGCTCTAATTCTAACAAAAATAAAAATATTTATATGTAGAGATTATTATTTTTATGTATACACATGAAATTTATCTCTTCTATCTCCATCAAATTTATAGAGAACACTATTTCTAAAGTCATTGCTACTTTTTATAATTGCGCGAAGTGCATCTCACTAGTATATTATTAATAATAGGATTTCAATCCATCTTATTCATTTGATAATTTTCACGAAAAAGAAAGTTGTGTTAAAACGGTGAGTCCCACCTTCTTTACGCGAAAAAAGTATCAAAATAGTCGTTGATGCATTATGGTCGCTTTATTTTGGTACTTCGTGTTATAATCCTGGATGTGTTGTTGTGCCTGTGTTCAAAAATCAGGAAAAATAGAAACCAAACGGAAAGACAAACGGAAAAAAGCGGCGAAAAAATAATCACAGTAAGAAAATATCAGGGACCATAGATTCCTTGTGTGTCCTTAAGGAAATTTAATCCCTCATTTGTGCGAGGTTATGGATTACTTCCTCCCGGATAAAGCGGATATACTGTCGAGAGTAGCGATGCGTCAAGCGCCCGACCCGGCGAACTCAAAGTTAAACGCGAAACACTGGTAAGACTTCGATAGTTTTATTTGTGAAAAAGAATCACGAGAATTTTAGATCACGAAATTTTTTGGTTTTAGTCTCTTTAAATGAGCATTGTACCTTAGTTTATATAGCCTTGAAGGTGCCTCTTGGAATAGGTTGGTATTGGAAAGGTTGCCTTCCATTTCATTCACACCAACTTGACTAGTTTTATTCATTAACTAGCTTTAACAATCCCAGCATGAATGGGGAATGGTTATATGATGAAAAACATGCGTGACAAAGCTGTGTGATTCGTAAGCAAGGATTAATTAATCTGGATAAGTAGATTTCTCTTTGAACTTTCCGTAGTGAACATATGTCGGATATACTCGGTCAATCGGTAGATGTGATATCCTTGAATGTCGAGCTTTGGTGTATACCTAGACAACCACATGTCACACAATTAACCGCTTTAACCGTCTTTGGTTCTCATTGTTTTGTTCGTTTGACCATGAACCTTTGCTGGTTAATAAGTGCGTAGAAAATTGGCCTTACATAATTCTCCTTGAGCTTACAACTTCACACTTACATAGGTGATTCCTAAATGTGTCATCCAGTAGATACACTATTTGATATACTACTGTACCAAACTTAGGAACCATTAAAAAGTCGTAATGCTTTATCTGATGCGAACATTGTCTCGTCACGAGAATGGACCAAAGAGTTATTGTACATGATGTTGAACCGTCATTAATGACTTTGTTTGATCTCTTTGAACCTAGATCTTGGGATCTCAGTCTTCTAGGTAGAGTTAAATCACGATGACTTGTCCTCGCCATATAGTCCCATTCCTTGATGATCTTTCAACTATCTCTAGTTAGGCCTTTAGTTAGTAGATCCGACACACATTATCTTGACTTAACATAGTCAATTGTGATAATTCCACTAGAAAGTAGTTGTCTAACGGTATTATGTCTTCGTGGTATGTGTGAGACTTTCCGTTGTACATAAGGCTCTGACTCTTCCTATTGCCGCTTGGCTATCACTAATGTATGCATATAGGAGCCACGGTTTGGGCCAAAATGGAATATCTTCTAAGAAATTCGAGCCATTGACTTCTTCAGGCTTTGTCTAAAGCTATGAACTTCAATTCCATTGTAGAGCGAGCGATACATGTATGCATTTGGATGACTTCGAAGAACTTTGCTCCTCCACCTATGGTAAAAACATATCCACTTGTGGATTTAGTTTTGATTGAACCGGTGATCGATTTGCATCACTGTATCCTTGATAAGCTGCCGGGATACCGTTATAATGCAAAGCAAAGTTTTGAGTATGTTTTAAATACCCCAAAACTCGTTTCATTGCCCGCCAATGTTTTTTGGTGGGATTACTAGTGTAGCGACTTAGTTTACTTATAGCATGCAATATCGGTCGCGTCACGAGTTCATGATATACATCAAACTTCCCAACACTCTGGCATAATCCAATTGAGAATGACTTTCACCTTTATTCTTTGCAAGAGCAAGGTTCATATCAATTGGCGTCTTTGCACTTTAAAGTCCAAATATTTGAACTTTTCAAGTCACCAGTTTCAATATAATGAGATTGAGACAATGCTAGACCTTGAGGAGTCTTATGGATTTTTAATTCCCGAATTAAATAAAGCAACTCTAAGTCTTTCATATCAAACTTACTAGCAAACATGCGCTTAGTAGCATTATGTTAGCAATGTGTTTACTAGGTTATCAACATATCATCCGCATTACAAACAAACAATGACTACGTGGTTTGGAGTGTTCTTAATGTAGACACATTTATCACACTCATTTATCTTGAATCCATTTGTGACATTGTATGGTCAAATTTTGCATGCTTGTTTGGGTGCTTGTTTTAGGTCAGTAAAGAGACTTAACAAGTCGACACACCTTCTTCTCTTTCACTGGAACTACAAACCTCGAGGTTGTTCCATGTAAATTTCTTCTCAACTCTCCCGTTTAAGAAAATTTGTTTTCACATCCATTTGATGGATTTCAAAGGCAGTACCGCGACTAACGCTACTAACACCCGAATAGATGTAATCCTCGATTACAGTATGTATCAAAGTAATCAAGACCTTCTCGTTGTCTAAACCCTTTAACAACTAGTCTTGCCTTATATTTATCAATAGTACCATCAACTTTCATTTTTAAGCTTAAAAATCCATTTGGAACCTAAAGGTTTATTCACTGGAGGAAGGTTGACCAATTCCCAGTATGGTTGTTTAATATGGATTCTATCTCACTATTGATTACTCTTTCCAAAATTGAGCTTAGATGAAGACATAACCGTTGAAGGTTGAGGCTCATTCTCGACAAAAATGTTAGAAATTGCAAGGTCCAAATGAAGTAGACGTCCTTTGGCGTTTCTTCAGCGTCTCGGTTTTCCTCATCAGAATATTCTCCTTTGTTTCTTCAGGAGTCGTTTAGATTAACGCTGACGACTCGCATTCCTTTTATACGGATATATGGTTTCAAAGAAGTCGGCGTTATCGATTCAATTACCCGTATTTACACAGATGAATAGGGATTTTCGATTTGTGAACGAAAATCGATATGCTTACTATTGTTGTGGCATATCTATGAAAACACAATCAATGGTTTTAAGGTCCTATTTTTTACCCTTTTGGGTTTAGGAATTTGCACCTTGGCCAAACACACACTTTGAAGTATCCCAAATTGGGCTTCCTTTCCACTTTTAGTATGAAATAGATTTTTGTTTTGCTATGGGGCACTTTCGATTAGTATTATTTATTTGTTAGAATGACTTCCCCCACAGTTAGGGTAAACCAGAACTTATTATGCGAGGCATTCATCATTTCTTCAGGGTTCTATTTTCCTTTCCCAATTCCGTTTGATTGTGGCGAGTAAGGGACAGTTGTTTGATGAATAATGCCATATTCCAAACATATTTGTTGTTCAAAGAGATTCATATTCACCGCCTATCACTCCTTATCATTTTAATATTTTTGTTAAGTTGAGTCTAAACTTGGTTTTGTATTACTGAATGCTTCAATTGCTTCATCTTTACTATTAAGTAAATAAGCGTAGCAATACCGCGTACTATCGTCGATAAAAGTTATGAAATACTTCTTTCTACCGCGAAGATGGGGATTGACTTATGTCACAAATATCTGTATGGATTAAGTCTAAAGGACTTGAATTCCTTTCAAGCTGACTTATAAGGATGTTTAACATACTTAGACTCAACCTGATTTGACATTTTGATTGATTGCATTCAAACTTAGGGCAATACTTCCAAACTAATCATTTTTCGCAAGGTTACGTAATTGACATGTCCTAGCGTGAATGCCATAAATTATTTGACTCGAAGTAAGTAAGGCGAAGCGAAACTTTATTATTATTGGCTTAGCGACCATTACATTAGTTTGAAAAGGCCTGTGAGGTAACCTTTTTCCTATGTACATCTCGTTCTTACTTATTACAACCTTATCGAAACAAAACACACTTAAAACCGTTAACTACTAAGTCAGGTAGATACTAGATTTTCCTAATTGAGAACATGCCAGGCGTTGTTAAGAGTCACCACCTTGCGGATGTCATCTTTGATATCTTTCCATAACCTTCAATTTTGTACGTTGCGAAATTTCCCATATATATGGTATCGTCGGACGTGGGCAGCAAACAAGGCTTCTCTAGACAACAAATGTGGCCAGTGGCGGAGAGTCAATCCACCACTCTTCGGATTTCCCCACTAAGTTGCACTTTCCGGACAACATAGCGCACAAGTCATCAACTTCTCGTTTGTTTCAACCATATTAGCCTGAGCCTTCTTCTTTACCTTTTGAACACGGCGATCTGCTGACTTTGTGTCGGAATTTTCCCTTGTATGTGGCGGTTTCACTTGAATTTCTTCTTGTTGGGATAGCTCATTGGTCCCGATGCATTTTCCTCTTTTTTCAGATTAGTTGGGGGCAGCTTCAGCAATATGTGCTCCCCACATGGTTGATCTCACATTTGCCTTCTTCTCCCATTTGCCTTGTTATCTTCCTCGATTCTCAAGCGGACGATGAGATCCTCCAGATGTCATCTCCTTTAGCTTGTGTTCAAGTAATTTTGAAGTCCTTCCATGAAGGAGACAACTACTCTATTCTTCTATGAACTTAGAACGCCCCACTAATCAGCAACCAAACAGTAGATCGTGGATGATAGCACGCAACTCTTGAACTTGAGTAACAACGGACTTGCCATCTACCATTTTGTAGTCGAGAAACTTAGCGGCGATAAATTTCTTTAATCCATCTTACATTTTATATTTCTTTTCCAACGCATCCCGTAGATCTTTTGATGTTTCGTTACTATAGGCGTTGTAAAGATCATCCTCGATCCGCTAAGAATATAATTCTTGCACAAAAAATCAGAGTGCTTCCATTGCCTCGATTACAACAAAACGTTCATTCTCGGTGTTGATTAAAAAATCGAACACGACCTCACTTAATAAACTTTGGAGGTTTAAAGTAGTTAAATAGAAGAACATCTTTTGTTGCCATCGTTTGAAATCAATTAGGTGAATTTTCCAGGCTTCTCTGCGAGGCGGTGTCTTGGTCGCGTCTGGAGGGCCTTGACATTGCTCGTAGAACCAACCATGGGGCTAGTGTGGCGTAGCGAGCATTCAAATTTGGAGTCATGTCTCCCATTTACGCATGCCAAGCGAAGCAGCGAGAAAAAGTTTAATAAGCGGTGAAGACTTCAAACCGAATCGGTTTTGGCCAGCGGATGTAATACACAATGGTGAATATTTTATTTCTTCAAAGCGAATCAAGGTTACACAAGCGATTTGAAATCCTTGAAAGCGAAATACGATTAAATTGTATGTTGTATACTTGATGAAGTTTTTATATCTTCAAATCAAGTACCCAAATATGAGTAGAAAATTATAAAAACTTTAATCTCAACAGGAGTAAAAAATTAGAAGATTTTAGTCTCCAAACAACATATTAGTTAGTTACACGAAACAACAAACACCTTTTTCGATGGGGTGTATGTTGTATACTTGATGAAATTTTATATCTTCAAATCAAGTACCCGGAGTGAAAGTTATGGAAACTTTAATCTCAGGAGTAGAAAATCAGAAGATTTTGGTCTCCAAACAACATACAAGTTCGTTACATCGAAACAACAAACATACACCTTTTTTTCTCCGATAAATTGTATGTTGTAGACTTGATGAAGTTTTTATATCTTCAAATCAAGTACCCAAAGGAGTAGAAAGTTATAGAAACTTTAATCTCAGCCAGAGTAGAAAATCAGAAGATTTTAGTCTCCAAACAACATACACTTTTTTTTTCTTTTCCGACAGCGTTACAATTGTTAAACAAGAACAAATGAACACGAAATAATGATTAAATTCCTTAAGCTTGTTGTTGTGCATGTGTTCAAAAATCGGAAAAATAGAAACCAAGCGGAAAGACAAAAAAAAGCAAGCTGGAAAAATAATATGAAGAAAAGAAAATACTCCGAGACCAGAATTCCTTTGTGTCCTTAAGGAATTTAATCCTCACTTTGTGCAGGGTTATGGATTACTTCCTCCCGGGATAAAGCGGATATACTGTCGGAGTAAGCGATGCGTCAAGCGCCGACCGGCGAACTCAAAGTTGGCAACGAAACACAGTAAGACTCGATAGTTTTATTTGTGAAAAAGAATGCAGAATTTTAGATGCAGAAATTTTTGGTTTTTGGTCTCTTTAAAATGAGGCATTGCCTTAGTTTATATAGCCTTGAAGGTGCTTCTTCGGAATAGGTTGGTGACTGTTCGGAAAGGTTGCCTTCCATTTCTCATTCACACCAACTTGGCTAGTTTTATTCATTAACTAGCTTTAACAGGATGTATGTAAAAGATAGACATATTTGATCCTAAACCTTAACACTAGATTTTATAATATTTAAAGTTAATAAAAAATTATAAAAATTTATTACTCTAGTATAAATTTTGGGTTTAGGACCAAATACACCATTACTGGCATTATGATCGGTTGAGTTCTTAAGTATCATAGTAAAGATGATAAAATGAATTACTTTTTTTTTAAAAAAACTTCATTTTTCTGAAACATTAGGGATTATATTTATCAAAAGTGATACATAAGGGATCAATATAAAACAACTTAACACTTTAAGGACTAGTTTGATCATTTTCTCATATTTGTACAGTTGTGTGAGGGTTTAAGGAAGAAGTCGGAGAAACTTAATCTACAAGAGGGTCAACAATGGCGTGGAGGCAATTTCTCTTTTGCAACAGCAAATTACTTACAAACTCATTGCCATCTGGATTCGCTAGCTTTTCATCCAAATCCAATCCTTACTTAGGTATATTCAATTTCATAAAGTTTTAATTTTTGTACTTTTTGGAATGATAAAGAAAGATGGTGTGGGTGCAGTGAAGGTAGGGATACCAGAGTTTTTGAATGGAGTAGGGAAGGGAGTAGAGACGCACGTTGAAAAGCTTGAATCAGAGATTGGAGATTTCTCGAAGCTTCTTGTTACTCGCACTCTTAAGCTCAAGAAACTTGGCATCCCTTGTAAACATGTCAGTATTTATCCTTTCCCTTTCCTTTTCATTTTTCAGTAAAATAAAACAAAGTGACTGCATATTCTTCTGAAATTCTCAATATTTGATATAACCGGTAGGTCTGTGGTTGTTTCCTCTATCAGGATGATGAAACACATTTTCGATGGTTAATTGTAGGTTGTCTAGTTGGACTTGGACAGTTGTAAGAAAATCTCAATAGATGTGATGATATGTAATTAAGGTTTTGAAAGAGTTAATACTTGGAGCATTTTAAATTTCAATTCGCGTTTGGTATTTGATATTTGAAGTTGTATGCTTGTTAGCTAGCCGGTTCTCCTCGAAATGCTTTGAGGCGCATTAGTTGATTGGACATCTAGGGGTAAAGCACGGTTTCGGTGCGGGCCGCGAAAGCGGTATCTATCGAAAACCCTGGCAAAGGACTGAACTTTTTTTTTTAGTTAACCTGGGTTTACATAGCCCAAGGCAGTTTGAACTAATAGAACCAAGGGAAAAGCGCTTTGATTCAAAAGTTGCTGATTCATGTGCAGCTTCAGTCTATAGTATCCTTTCAACTATATGGATTAGTCCCTACAACGCTTATTCCTCCAACAAGTGATTCGTCGAAAAGACTAGCAGCATTTGTCCACTTCTCTGACTTTGAATACTTTCTTTTAGCGGGTGGCATCTATTCCCCCATTTGAGACAGTTGAAGCAGATTTTGTAACAACCTATTCGAGCACAACAGCCAAGGAGCGGATTGGCACAGCGGATCAGGGTACCATCAAATAAGGATGGTTGAATCAGATGTGCCAAAGATAGCCTTTAGAACACACCAAGGACACTATGAGTTCCTTGTAATGCCATTCGGCCTTACCAATGCACCATCTACATTCCAAAGTCTCATGAACCAAATCTTTGCTCAGCAGTTGAGGAAGTACATCTTGGTCTTTTTTATGATATTTTAATCTACAGCACTGATTGGGAGTCACTTGCAGCACCTCACCTCAGCCTTGTCCATATTGAGGTCCCATCAGTTATTTGTCAAGAAGAGTGAGTGTAGTTTTGGGGTTGAACATGTGGATTATTTGGGTCATTTGATCACTCAGCAGGGTGTATCCATGGATCCTCGTAAGGTTGCAGCTGTTTTGGAGTGGCCTTTACCTAAAACTTTGAAAGGGCTCAGAGTTTTTTTGGGTCTTACTGGATATTATAGGAGATTTGTACAAGGCTATGAGATTATAGCTAGGCCTTTGACTGACATGACCAAGGAGGAGTCCTTCCAATGGTCTGACACAACTAAGACAACATTTGATTCATTGAAGAAAGCTGTAACCTCAGCACCAGTGTTGGCACTACTTGACTTTTCTCAGGACTTTATGATAGAATCTGATGCTTCAGGGGGTGGTATAGGGGCTGTTTTGATGCAACATTGCAGGCCAATTGCCTTCTTCGGCAAAGATTGTCCCCAAGAAATCAGGTTTTGTCTGTTTATGAAAGAGAGCTGCTAGCTATCATCTCTGCCGTTCAAAAAGTGGAGGCCCTATTTGATAGGAAGACACTTTGTGATCAAGACAGACCATCATAGCTTAAAATATTTACTAGAACAAAGGATCCCCACCCCTAGCCAACAGAAATGGTTAGTGAAATTGATGGGCTATGATTACACTATTCAGTACACTAAAGGCAAGGATAATGTGATAGCTGATGCCTTGTCTAGGAGAGGTCAGGGCGAGGAAGAGCCTATCCAGTGTTACAGTTTATCTGCTCTGTGCACTCAGCTATGAGATAGAATTGCATCTTCTTGGGCAACTGATGCTAAGTTGCAGAAGATACTTACTGATATAAGGCAAAATCCTGATGCTAGACCCCTAAATAATCTAAAAGGAGATGTATTGAGCAGGAAAGGCAGAGTTGTGGTGGGTAGTGACCCTGATCTAAGAAGGGATCTTCTAGTTCTTCATTATGACAGTTCTTTGGGTGGCCATTCTTGGATTCATGCCACTCATAAAAGGTTGAAGCAATATTTTTATTGGAAGGGGTTGAAGCAGGATGTTTATGCTCACATTCAAGCTTGTGACACTTGCCAGATGTGTAAACCTGAAAATGTTGCCTCACCAGGTTTACTGCAGCCTTGGCCTATCCCCGAAAGGGTTTGGCAACTGTAGTGTTTGTAGTGGTTGATAGGCTAAGCAAATATGCTCATTTTCTGAGCTTGAAGCATTCTTATACTGCTCTCGATGTAGCTCAAGTGTTCATTGATGGTATTTGTAGGCTCCATGGCATGCCCCAGTCCATAGTCTCCGATAGGGACACTATCTTTATGAACAAATTTTGGCAGTTCTTTAAGTTGCAGCAGGTGCAGTTACACAGAACCACTGCTTACCACCCTCAATGTGATGGGCAAACAGAGGTGGTAAATAGCTGTTTGGAGTATTATTTGCGATGCATGGTTGCTGACGGGCCTAAGGAGTGGTGCAAATGGTTGCCTCTTGCTGAATGGTGGCATAACACCACCTTTCACTCATCAGCAAAGGTGTCCCCTTATGCGATTCTCTATGGGCAATCTCCTCCACCTTTGGTCCCTTATATGCCCTTTGCGTCTCAATTAGATGCCCATCCTCCACCTTTGGTCCCTTATATACCCTTTGAGTCTCAATTAGATGCAGTGGACAGAAGTTTGCAGGCTCGAGAGTCGACTAATAGAACTCTTAAATTCCATTTAGCTCAGGCTCAGCAGAGGATGAGGGTCCACGGTAACAAGAAGAGATCAGAACGAGTTTTGGCGGTGGGTGATTGGGTTTATGTGAAACTCCAACCTTACACGCAGCTTTCCCTCAAGTCTCACTCAAATCAAAAGTTGTCTCCTCAATATTTTGGGCCTTTCCAAGTGTTACAAAGGTTAGGTGCTGTTGCATATAAGTTGGACTTGCCTGCTGGTACTCGAGTTCATTCCACATTCCATGTTTCCCAACTGAAGAAGCATATCAGTTCTGCTCCTGTGTCATCTATCATCCCTGCACAAGTAACTGATCATGGTGTGATTCTCTTAGCTCCTGAGGCTGTTTCGTGAGCGCAGGTTGGCTCCTTGTTCAGGGAGGCCTGGTGAAATGGTTCGATGCTCCAGAAGAGGATAATTCTTGGGTGGATCTCGACCAGCTGAAGCAACAATTTCCCAGTTTCGATCCTTGAGGACAAGGATATTCTCTTAGGGGTGGGTATTTGTTATGTGCCAAATAGTAAATAATAGTTCAGGAGTTAAAGTGTAATAAAAGGAACTTGTAAACGGTTTCGTGTGGATAAGTGAGCTGATGGAGTCGTATGCGACGTCGTTTAGGGGCATAGTTAGTTGAGGTCGTTATCTTGTTAGAACAATTAGCTGGGAATTGGGGAAATTAGATTTAAATAGCAAATTACAAGTGTACAGATTCATTCTTTTGGCTTTGATGATAAATGAATTCTCTCTTTCTCTTTCTATCTCGAATTTCATCTCTATCGTGCTCATAGTTGATTTTTGTTCAGGAATCTTTCTCTAATTGGGTTCCTTCGAAAATCTTCAGTTCGATTTAGCCCTTTTCGATTCAAGATGCATCATGGAGATCGTTTAACTTTGAGATGATAATTGTCTTTTTCTGCTGAAGTTAAAGACCATTCTTCTGGATCTGCATTAGTCCTCTTTTAGGTGCAAAGCCTCTTCGATATATTGCTATTGGTTAGTAATAGGGTTTGCTACAATAATTGATCCTCAGAGAGATCTCTTCAATTCCACGTGACAGTATAATTGGCATCTCTCATGACCCTCAACATAGTACGCATTCCCAGTGTAGCCTTTCCTAGTCCTTCAACATTATGAGGAGGTTCAGCAAACTGAGAGCAATATCCTTGAGACAACTAAAAATAGTCACCATACTAGAATTCATAACTTCCAAATGAGCAGATGATGTTGATGGACGAAATAGAAATTATATTTGCCAAGCGTTAATACAAGAACTTGAATAGAGCTCTATAGGGACTACCTTTTATTCTAAGCATGGAACCGACCCTCAAATGATGTTTGGCTTGATGATAAGGTAATGAGGATTACAATCACCTTTGGATACTGAAGTAAACCTAGGAGCTCCTGTCTAGAAGTGACATTAGGACACCACTCTATTAGGGATGAAATGACTTATGAGGGACTGTTAGGTAGATAATCATGGATGGATTAGATAATTTTATTCCGTATTAACAGAAAGAGATTAAGGGGGATGTTATAGCTTGAACAAATTCTTTATATTGTACCTTCTCATGCAAAATAATTAAAAATTGAAACCAAGAAATTTTATGACTTAAAAATTGAGAAAGAATTAAGGATTAAATCGGTGGGCCTAAAGTTTCCCTTTGATAGTGTCAATAGTCCTGCATTGATTTGCTTGCCCGAATAAATAGATAGTGCTGAAGTCTTTTTCATCAAGAATATAATGGGTACTTTTAAGTGTTCATCGAAGATGTTCTTTGATTAGATTAGTTGGTTAAGAGATCACGTTCAAGATGGAACTTTTGAGACTAGGCATGCTTTTAACAAAGTAGTTCTAGACAAGATTACCAAGTATGATCAATTAAAGGATCCAGTTTTGTTTTCTGATATGCATTTTTAAGCACATCCAATTTTGGTTCGTAAGTTTTTGCATCCAAATTTTAATAGACATAAGTCATTCGAATGCTTTGAAAGCTATGATCCGATTTACTGATTACTGAGCTCTTCAGTGAATAATGTCTCCATGGAGTTATTTGGTCCCTCGTAACTTTACCTGTAAAACAAATAAAAAAGTTCGTAGTCCATCATAGCCGAGGATGAGCTATTACTGGGGAAGAGCATAAGCTGTGTTAGTTGTGTGCTTAAACATATATTTAAAATGATGTAATGTGCTTAAAAACGATGCCCTATTCAAGTTACCGTATTGAGATGATTACGTAATCCGTTGTGTTAGTTTTTAGTACATTTGGAAGTTTATCCTCCAAACTGCAAAGTTAATCTATGAGATCTCACACAATTATCATTATACACAGAATGCTTGCTTTCTGCACCTTAGAGGTTCACAGGGTGGTCTTGGATTAAGGATTCTAGCAAATTCAGCTGAAACGGGTTGGTAAAATTTACCAAGTGTTAGGAAAATAGGTGGAATTATACTGTAAGATAGTGTGGGGAAAGAGAAGCATGGGTTCGTTCTATTTACTTTACAATCTTTGGGTATTCCAAAAATCTACTCTCAAGTCAATGTAAAAAGCATGTCTATAATCGTAGATTTGGTCTAATTGTCACACATGAATATGAAGGTTGAAAAGTAAATGCATAGCTTGGAGTGAATGTTTAAGTTGGCTCACCTTGCACAATGTTGTCTTTTTTAACGTATAGCATTGTTGGCTATGACGATTAAGCCACACCAGGACTCTAGATTGATAATACCAGAGATTTTTCTGACTTCTGCAATATTGTACTGAGATCAAAACCCAATAAACTGCAACACAAAGTGGAAATTTTGCTGATTGGATCAAGTCTACTGTTTCCTGGTTGGCCGAACTCCACGCTTTCTAGTCTTTAGTAAAGTAATCTTTTCTTTTGGGATTGCTGTGAACAGTTCCTAGTTCTTTGCCAAAGTGATAACCCTAGAAAATGAGAGGACTAGTGCTTAGAATTAGTTTCTATGGACAGTTTCTGAAATCAGGAGAATAGCACAACATAGTTGTATGCTCTTTATTTTGCGATAAGTAGCACGCCATAGTAGACGCTGTGGTTTGAATTACAGCCATCAATTATTTTTGCTGTCTTTTTGCATCCATTGTTGACACTTAAACTTTTGCTGTTGCAGAGGAAGCTGATATTGAAGTACACCCACAAATATAGGCTGGGACTTTGGAGGCCCAGGGCTGAGCCTGTGAAAGCATAATTAACTCATTTTGTTGGTGGTCCTTTTCATGAAGAAAAACTCTGTTATGCTCATGCTTTGTACTTCTTATCCTTGAATAAAGGGACAGTCATTCGACTTAGCAGAAAGTTATATGATGCTCATGCTTTCTGACTTTCTGTTAGGAACTGTGTTTGAAGTAAAGTGTGAATTAGGGATTTGCATTACATCAATAACGAATGCCTTCTTTATTTTCAATTCTATCGAGAATGTCAATTGATTAGTTATGTAAGCTCGATATGTAAAAGGTAGCTTTCGAATAAAAGTAGATCATATAACATTGGGATATAACAGGAAAGACTGACATTATGGACTATGCCTTTGTTTCTAAAAATATTGCATAAATTGAAAACTTCTCTTCAATGACGTTTGGTTGAACAAAAATTTCTTCACCTGCTTTTGAAACATCTCTTTTTTCTTTAGGAAATCTTGTTATATGATGTTAAAGTCTGATGTCTGACCTCAGTCAAATTAATCACATAGAGGAAAGGAGTAATACTTGCACGAAGAGTTAATATGACCAAAGCAGTAACAACGTACATATCTCAAATGAAGATGTAGTAATTCTATTCCGCAAGTGAAGCTCTGCAATGGCCCCTTTTCTAAACTTCTGTACAACACCAAAATCATGCCTGGCTCCCCCTAGGGGCATGTAATCAGAGTACCTTTTCCTAGCTACTTAAGAGCACCTACAAATATCAGGAGCTCTTTACAAAATCCATAGTAGTTGTTACATTTCTGTACAATAAGCAGCCACTATTTGCCAAAGGATTCAAGATGATTTTGCTTGTTTAAGTCAGTTCCTCTGTGATTCCAAATCCTCAGACTCTGATCTGCAATGGTGCAAGAAGAAAATAGTTATTAAATGATCACTTTCTAGTACTGATATCATTGTTTTCTCTCAACTCATCTGACTTGACATCTTTTTTTTGCATTACAATTTTTTTGGGCCGGAGAATATCCGAGGATAAGAAAGCACACTCCTGAGTTTACATGTTAAATCTACAAGCAAGACTTTTGTATAGGCACTTTACACTGAAACAGACTAAGCTAGCATTCTTGACCTGCAGTAAAGCAGTTGGTTGTTGCATGGTAAAGTTCCTGTGTCTGTAAGGAGGAAAACAATTCTCATGTAGAAAGATAATGTCATGGTCCAGTAGTTGTTTAGGTGCCTAATAAATCATGCTTCTCTTCAGCCATTTGTGCATGCTCGTCTCTATTTCGAGGAAGAAACACACTACCAACATATTTGTACAGAAAACGGAAGAGGAAGAGTTAAAATATGAGATTTGAATAGTTAAGGGGATGGAAATCTCCAGTTACTCCCTCTAAAATTGCCCCTGGCTGATTGTTGAGCGGACAAGAGTATCTAAAGTGAATGCTGACTTTGGTAAGCAGATAAAAGGGTAGAATGAGAACTGTTTGAGATGCCACAAGATAGACCAGTCGAGCAGAAAAGTTAAAAAGAAATTGTAAGTGAACCTACCACTGAATTTAAAGGCGACATACACACTGATGTCATACATGAGTGCCCAAAACAACGAAAAGTATACGATGTACAATTGTACTGCAACAATATTTTGATTCTCCCCCATCAATGTTGAGCTAAGTTCATAGTAATTCCTCAGATACACTATCAATTTTTACCCCATATTGATAGCAAATGTACTTAGAATTTCATTCTTCCGTGTTTTCATATTTTCTTCCACTGTTTCCACCAAGGGGTGAATATTAGTTTTCTAAAGCAGATGAAGTTTAACAAGTTTTTTAACAGATAATGATCACTCTCAAGGAAGTTAAGCTCCAAATCATGCAATTTTTTATTTTCTAATTCATTTGTACATGTATTTTAAACTGTATTTCCCGAAATCTGTAAATAGTACATCTTTAAAAAAGTTGATAGGTGAAAGTGGTCCTTCCAACAAATAGTGATAATATACCTAAGAAAGTTCAGCTACGTATTAGGAAAATCTTTGAACAAACATTATGAAATGACATCATATGTCATGCTTCATTAAGCACAATTTAGTCACCTTGTAAAGCCTAACTGGAAAACCAGAAACAACCTATTTAATGCCATCAAAATATATGTAGACACAATTGAAACACTAGAAGCGTGCCAAATTCAACCAGCTCAAGACTTTCATGGAAAAACTATAAAGACGATGAAGAAAACAAGTTTCACTAAGCTTCTGACATTATATGATTCAACCAGAGGAAGAGGAAATTTTAAACTTACAAATCAAGAGGTTTTGGCTCTTAATAATGACAGACTTAATTTGACTTCACTCCACTTGTGGGACTATAATGGGTATGCTGTTGTTCTTGTTAATTTGACTTCATGCATTAAGCTAATGAAATCTTTGGAGCATTTTGAATAAGCAAGGAGATATAGTTTTGCATAAAGGCAACTGCTGCAAGCTAAATTTTGGCCTCTCCCATTTCTTCCTTATTTACTTAAGTTGCGGAGATGAGGATGCTGAGATGGATGTGTGGCATACAAGGAGGGATAGGATTAGGAATGATGATATCCGGAACAGAGTGGATTGACCTTGGGGAAGGATAAGATGCGGGAAGCGAGGTTGAGATGGTTCGGGCATGTGCAGAGGAGAGGCACAAATGCCCCAGTGCGGAGGTGTGAGAGGTTGGCTATGGACGGGTTCATGAGGGATAGAGGTAGGCCGAAGAAGTATTGGGGAGAGGTGATTAGACGGGATATGCGCAGGAACATGATTAGGCGGGTCCACTAGTGTCAACCACATTTAGTAAGAACATGTTCTGATCATTCACCCCTCTTTACTATTGCTAAGTCCATTCACAGAGCCTACTAAGTACTTCAGATTTTTGGATCTATGGACTGAGGAATCTGGCTTCATGGATGTGGCGGAAAAGTTTGGGATATTGAAGTTCAAGGGTCTCAAATGTGGAGATTTTACTTGAAATTGAAAAATACTTGTAGAATGCTATCAGAATGGCTAAGAAATTCAGTTGGTAACATCTTTGATGTGGTCAAAGATCTAGAAAAGAAGGTTGCTGACATTGAAAATGAGATTCTTATTGACAATTCTGAAACCAACAGAAGCAATTTAAAACAAGCCAATGCTCAGCTGATTGTTGCCTAGAAAAAAGAAGTTTTCTGAAAACAAAAATCAGGTATAAGATGGTTTGTTGAGAGTGAAGTAAAAGTTTTTTCATTCTATTGTTAAAGGGAAAAAGAAGAGACTGTCACTAAAGAAGATTAGAATTGGATTCAAGGAGATGAGGAAATTGCTACTGAGGCTGTATCCTTTCTTAGAAACAATTTCTCAAAGAACCTACTGATCATGATTCTCTCCTATCAATAACATCCCTAAAGTTATTAATGCTGAAGTTAATGAAAAACTCAAAGCCGTCCCTACTTTGGATGAGCTGAGAGATATTGTTTTTTTCGATAAGCTCACAAAGTGGTCCTGGTCCAGATGGTTTATCTGGAAAATTTTATCATTCTTGTTAGGATGTTATTAAAAATGACCTACTACTAATGGTTTCTGATTTCTTTGCACGTAACCAGATCCCTAAGTCCATCACACATACTTGTCTCATTCTACCTCCCAAAGTAGAACATTCACAATCATTTACCGAATTAATTTAACATGTTATCTTTGCTTTTGCTGAGTATTACGATATTTGCAGTAATAATATGGCTGAAGCTAAGGCCATTCTTAAAGGCATCACCTTATGTTGCAGATATGACCTCCTAAATGTCAATGTGGAGAGTAATTCTTTGATTGTCCTTGACCTTATCAAAAGGTTGAAAAAATCACGTTGGATAATTTGTCATGTGATAGAGCAGATATGGGATAAAATTAAGCATGGTAATATCAAATTTACACATACCTTGAGAGAAGGTAATTGCACTGCTGATACTCTTACCAACATGGGTGAAGATTCAAAAATTGATACTATCTTCAATGAAGTTGTCTCTCTTCCTTCTAAGGATAGAGCTTCAAGGAAGTTAAGAGTTTGATGGCATCCCAATTTCAGATTTAGAAAGAGGAATAAGTTTGTTATCGGTGACTACTGAAACCTTCTATATGCTTCTTTATTTGACAAATTTGTGTATAGCAATGCCTCATGATGCTACACATTACCCTAGGACTATGTCTTTATTGATCAACTTGTAAGCTTTTGCGTACAATTATATAATATGTTGGTCATAGCTAACAACTCCAAAGTTATTGAGGCCAAGGTTTATGTCATCTTTCATGAAACTATGAATTTTGATAAATATATGTCGGAGTCATGCCTACCTCCCCAGCTCATGCAATACAATACAAGCAGAGGCATAACACGGATATAGATGTGACAACTAATTATAAGATTTTATCACTTGTAAATCCATATATGAGAAAAATCAAACAAAACAAAATTGCATAAGTATGCAAATTTTAACCTTGTGGTAAGAGTCATAAATTTTATTAAGGGACGTCAAAATATAAAAAAGTAGACACACAAAAAAAGTAATGGAAATCTACGTATAGTATTTATACATAAAAATAAAATTTTAACCTAGCTATATTTTGTGTAATGGCATAAGAGTGTGAAAGGTGGCTCCGTCACTGCTTAACCCCACCTTGTGAAGGTAGAATGATCTAATAGACCCTCTGCTCAATCAAACATGTAACCAGACCAACTATAAAGTCTAACTGAACTGGTAATATAATCGATAATGTGATAACAGCGTTGATTCAAATAATAATAGCGAAAATTAAGCATAAAGTACGAATAGGTTGCATTCCATCTTCACAACTGAAAACATAGATGCATAATAGGAAATACTTGAGAAAACAGCAATAGCCTAAACACTGAAATCCGATATTAGCTTAGATTACTAGCAAACCACACGAACGAACATATCTAAAACTCTTAATTAATTAGGAGTTATGATCACTTTAATTAAGTTTCCATAAGGAGTTTGTGACCAATCTTGTAGGAAGCATAAGCATCAATGCAAGCATATTCAACTTAGCTCTCATTAAGAACCCTCGCCTCCCAATTACTCTGGCAAACATGTTTTGGCTTAGGCATATAAAGACCACATATTTCATAAGCAAGATCCTTCAATCCTGGACGAGAATATCTACTGGCCACTTATTCTTAGCAACATCACGAACATCAGCTTTAGTACTACAAACCAACCCATACTCATTTTTCAGTTTAAGAATATCTTCAGCAACCTCGACTCCCACAAATATAGGACTAGCCAAGAATGTTTCGAGTGTTTGTGGGATTTCGTCCAAATAAAACAACTGGACTATCAGACACGTGTTGTCGATGCAGAGTTGGAGAGTGGCTGATTTGATGATAGTGTATGGCATAAAAGTAGGCCTCCATTCATTGTACTGTTTGTTTTCCAGCATACTTGGAGAGCATTTTGCTGGCCCATTCATTGGCAACAGCAGCTTTGTTAGTCACTGTTGTTTCAATTGTAGGGAGAGTATATGTGTTTAGTTAATCGTTTTTCGGAAAACTCAGAAGTTTTAATTTCTTATTTCTTATTCAATTAACGTTCATCAATTAGTTAAGATAACAAGAAAATGAATGGTCTTGTAAATATTCCATGCATGCCAAAAGTAAATAAGCAGGGATGACTGTTGAGTTTTTCAAAATTTAGTTGTTCCCATTAATGATTCTAAAGGTTTGATTTTTATTGTTTTGTTAATTTTGTTTCAACTTCCAAGGAGAGAGTTTACTCCTCCGTCCCAAACTACTTGGTCACTTTCTCTTTTACACATTATCATTATCTCTCACCAATTAATTGCACCTAATTAATATTGTTTAATTTAAAAAATAATTAATGTTAAGGGTAAAATAGAAAAGTTTTCATTAATTCTATCTTATTTTTAGAAAGTGATCAAGTAATTTGGGACAATTTTTTTTTTAGTAATGTGGTCAAGTAATATAAGACGAGGAAATATCTTTTAAATCCGTCTCCATCATCTCCATAGGATGTTGGAAAATGAAAATCAGTATGGTCAAAGTTTCAACGATAATTTCATAGTAAGAAGTGGAGTACTTATAATACATTTTGCATATTAACTTACCATTTATTTTAAAAAAATTGATTGTGTAAATATTTTTTTTGATATTGTATAGAACTTAAACTCATTTCATTAATTCCCTCGACCCTTTTTTTACACTGATGGTGTATAGCACTTTTCATTTTTTAGTATGTGAGTATTAGAGTAATTTTTTCTATTTAAATTATAAATGATTATTTTTTAATTACAAAATTAAAGAATGGTTATTTGTGAAATTTTATCCAAAAAAATTAATGCTCCACCAAGGCCTTTGGGCCACCAACCTTTATCTGAAAAGCCCATGATTTTTACTCTAGAAGTGCAATACCAACACTCCCGAGTTCCAACACAACAACATAAACAAAAAATTCCACGGTTTGTCTTCAATTTTTTCTCTTCAAATGGGCTGGTATTTAATTTTTGTCACTCCTTTCATTTAATGAATCTTTTTGACTAAAATAACCTCTAGTGTCTCTCTTTGGCTTCCGCATCAACCATCTATTCCAAGTTTCCAACTCCTTGTTCCTCCTCCACTCTCCATACCTTAAAAGTTAATAGCACAAAGTAAATTTGTTCATTCTGCTTCACAGTAGGAACATAGTTCATGCTCGATTCGTTTTTGTTATCATTAATTTCATGCAACTGGAAAAACCTGTCGGATTTTAAAATTCAAAATTCCAAATTTGAAATACAATAAATTTCAGGTACGTTACCAAAAGAGGTGTGATGTACATGCACTCATTTTAAAGGAGTGCAAAATTAAAAAAAAATGAAAATCATCAAGTTAAGTTTGCCTTATCGGGAAAAACTTATAAGATTATAATAATGAGAAGTTATGCCTAGAGGCAAAAGTAATGTAATTTATATATATAAAAAAATAAAAATGCATCAAGTTAAGTTTGTCTGATTGGGCAAAACTTACAAGATTATATAATAGGAATTTTTTCTCCTAACTTTATATTCCAAAGTTAGTCAAGTCAGGTCTTAAGACCTAACTTTATAAGAATATTCTAAAGTTAGTCAAGTTAAGCCTTAACCTTAAGACATATTTTTAGATTCCAAAATTAATCAAGTTAGGCCTTAAGACCTAACTTGATATTTCAAAGTTAGTAAAGTTAGGCCTTAACCTTAAGGCATGACTTTAGATTTTAAAGTTAGTCAAGTTAGATCTTAAGACATAACTTTAGATTTCAAAGTTAGTCAAGTTAGACCTTAAGGCATAACTTTATATTCCAAAGTTAGTCAAGTTAGGCCTTAACCTTAAGTCATAACTTTATGTTCCTCGAATTCCAATTCAAACAGTGCATAACCGCATGGATAAACTCACACTAACCCGTCAAGTTAGGCCTTAAGACCTAACTTTATATTCCAAAGTAAGTCAAGTTAAGCCTTAACCTTAATGCTAACTTTAGATTCTAAAGTTAGTCAAGCTAAGTTTTAAGGCATATCTTTATATTTCAAAGTTAGTCAAGTTAGGCCTTAAGACATAACTTTAGATTACAAAACTAGTCAAGTCAGGTCTTAAGGCATAACTTTATATTTCAAAGTTAGTCAAGTCAGACATTAAGACTTTATATTTCAAAGTAAGTCAAGTTAGGCATTAAGGCATAACTTTAGATTCCAAAGTTGGTCAAGTTAGGCCTTAGGGCATAACTTTAGATTTCAAAGTTAGTTATGCCTATAGACAAAACAAAAGTAGGGGTGAGCACGGGTACAGGGTACCCAGATACCCGACCGGAACCGACACTAACGGGTAGGTTCCGGGTAGATATATTATAATAACGGGTAGGGTCCGGGTAGTAAAATTAGGAACCGATCAATGTCGGTCGATTCAGGTTCAAGGCAAATAGAGACAGTGGACCGGAACCTATAAAATATTAAATATTTTTTTAACATTTGGACCACTTTTAACTTTCTCCAAAATTATTTGTTGCGCTTTGCACATTGATTTTCCCACCCCAAAACTCACAATAACAATGACGTTTTAGCTACACCGAGCTTAAATCATCATCGTTGTTGAAGCTTTCTCTCAGGTACTTTCTTCGTTGTCGTCATTGAAGCTTCACCTTTGCCTCTTTCTCTCCTTTGATTGTGTTCACGTCATTCCTAAAATGCATATGGGTTCATATCTAACTCTTTAATTTCTTTTTAATATCATATGCTTACATTTGAGCGATACTCATCTTCAATTTGTATTACTTTTTTATTTGAAATGTAAATCTATTTTTAAAATTTGTGTATATTTTTGTAGTTGTGAAGATGAAATTTAGGGATTTACTAGTATAATAAAGCTTTTCTTTTGTATCGAAGAGCTTATGAACACGAAAATAAGTTTAATTGAGATATTTTCAAATTTATTTTGAAATCAACACGTTCAATTAATTGAGTGTCAAATTTGACTTGCAATTTTAGGTTTTGGTAATGCAATTAGCTTTTCTACAATGAATAAGTTTTCTAAAACTTCTTATAAAGGGTACTAAAAACTCAGGTGCAGGCTAAAAACTACTTGATGAAATTATTTTAGAACTCTTTTTATTCTCATAGGCTTAAAAATTGTTGCTTAATTTGTGTTTTTATTGACAGTGCAGGAACCTACCGGACCAGGGTCAGGTAGGTTCAGTAATGATTACTTCTGGTAGGTTCCGGGTAGTAAATTTAGGAACCGATCTTTTACCGGGTAGGGTCCGGGTAGTTAAAAAATGTTAGGGTACCCGGACCCGCTCACCCCTAGACAAAAGTAGTTTAATTTTTATATATGAAAAAAGTAAAAATTCATCAAAGTTAAGTATGCCTTATCCGGAAAAACTTGCAAGGGTATATAATGGAAAGTTATGCCCAGAGGCAAAATAATTGAAGATAAAACCTATCTTATTAATTAAATAGCTTAAAATTGAAGATTATCAACAATAAATAAATTCACTGTTTTCACCACCAAATATCATAGCAACTACAATGAATTGGATTTCATCACCATCACCACCAAATTCTTTACATATCACCAAAATCATTCTTCCACCACCATAACTCACTGCACATACCATAAATTTATGACCCATCTTCAAACCCACATTATCACTCCAATCACCAAAAATCAACTGGATTCCTAAGTCTCTTGTATCCAACTGAAGTTGTAACTCAACAAAAGAAACAAAATGAGTTCTTCTCAATATGGCGACAATTACATATTACTAAATGCACATCCTTAAATTATTTCCTTCAAATCTAACAATTTGAAGTTGATGTTAGAGATAAGTTCAAATAATTGAGATCCATCATTGTTGATACTTAGAATTTCTGGGTTTGAAATTTGAAGGAGGAGAGAAAGATGAAGTTAGGGAAGAAGATGAATTGAACAAGAAACCTAAGCTATGTGGGATGGGAAAGGTAGCTTCGTTCATTTATCATAAGCTTAAATGACTGAAGGATAAAAATTTAAATAATAAGATAGGAGGGGCAAAAATTAAAGACTTGCCCAAAACAAGGACATTTGTGCCAGTGTCACCAACATAAATAAACTCAGTCACGTTTAGCCATATAGAATATCAAATTACTCTAGGTATCTCTGATATTTGGCGAAAATGTCTATGTGGTGACGTTGTTTATTCCCTAAGTTAAATGATTTTCTAGTATTTTAATTTTTAATAATAAAAAACATACAACTGACCTTAATTATGAATTTTAACATTTAGATAGCATTCAAGGCAAAAGAAAGAGAGTTGGAGTGGTCTAGGAAAAGGAAAAGAATAACTGAAAACAACTGGAGATCCTGGGAAGTTTAAAATTAACCTTTTCGAATAAATTAAGGAAAAAAATATGACGCATAAATTGAGCCGAGGGAGTAATTATTTTCCAACCAAAAGTGTATATATAAAGAAGATTGTAGTTCTCAATTTGACCTTCTGTTGGACCATGAGCATTGCTAGGGGACAAAATTGATAGGAAATGTTTTTGTGGGGGGAGGGAAAAATATGCTATTAAATAAAAAATAAAGATGTTTTTGTGGCGTGGCAAGATTTATCGGGACATAAAATGACATGAAATATGATCCCTTTAACCTGGGACAACATCTCCGTTTTGGATTTGTTTCTGGTCCGTCGGATCCAACAATTGTCAGTGTACACGTGGATGCGCTAGTGTGGAAAATGACAAGTCAAAAAAATAAAATTAAATACTAGTACGGATAAATGGAGATTTATTTTTGTGAAACATATATAAATCATCTTGAGATATTTATGGTGTGTTGTGTTTTATTGAATCTTTATTTTATGTTCTTGCATTTATTCTTCTTGTCTTTTACTTTATCATTCTAATTTGTAGTAGCATGACTTTGTGCTTTAGTGTTGGTTCCCGTGTGTGTTAACGTTAACCTCTGACTAGTATTTTTTTGCTCTAGTGGATTTGGTGAATGATGGTAGACTAGGGTCATGTTCCCGGTTGGGGACGGGGGTGAGGGCTAGGGGTAAGCGGGGCAGGGGAGGTGCTAGGATGAGAATAAGGTCTTGGAACATTGAGACTTTAACAGAGAAGTCCATAGAGCTAGTCAAGATTCTTAAGAAGATGAGGATTAATATAGCATATGTCTAGAAGACTAAATGGGTAGGACCTAAGGCTAAGGAGGTAGAGGGGTATAAGTTATGGTTCTCCGGTAGGTCGGGGTATATGAATGGGCTAGGCATTTTGGTAGACAACGAGCTTAGGGACAAGGTGGTTAAGGTTAGGAGGGTCAACGATAGGATGATGACGATTAAGTTGGTAGTTGGAGGGTCCACTATGAACATTATTAGTGCTTACGCGCCGCAGACGGGCTTGGCCGAGGAGGAGAAGAGGCATTTTTGGGAGGAGTTTGACGAGGTGGTGGATGGTGTACCACCCACTGAGAAGTTATTTGTGGGGGGAGATTTCAATGGACAAGTCGGGTCACTTCCAGGGGGCTACGACGACGTGCATGAAGGATATGGCATCGGGGACAGGAACGAGGGAGGCGTCTCACTTTTGGAGTTCGCTAGAGCTTTTGGGTTGGTGATAGCAAATTCGAAGTTCATGAAGAAGGAGCAGCACTTGGTGACTTTCCGTAGTTCGGTGGCTAAGAGTCAGATAGACTTTTTGCTCCTTAGGAAGGTTGACAACGGTCTTTGTAAAGACTGCAAGGTTATTCCAAAAGAGTGTCTTACAACCTAACATAAGTTTTTGGTGATGAATTTGGAGATTAAGATGGAGAAGAAGAGAAGGATTGTGGATGACAGGTTGAGAATCAAATGGGGGAGTTTGACATGGCTAGTGCAAAAGATATGGGGGAGAGGCTGACGGCCAAGGGGACTTGGGGGAGTAGCGGGGACGCGGCCAGTATGTGGGATAAAACGGCCAGTTGCATTCGGGGGTGGCTAGAGAAGTGTTAGGGGTCTCGCGGGGTAGCCGTGGTGGGCATCGAGGTGACTGGTGATGGAATGGTGAAGTTCAAGAGAAGGTGGATGCGAAGAAAGTGGCGTATGAGAAACTGGTAAAAAGCAAGGATGAGGTGGAGAAGTGGACGAATAGAGAACTATATAAGATGGCGAGGAAAGAGGCAAAGCTAGAGGTCACGACGACAAAAATGGCGGCTTTCGAACGCCTATATGTTGAATTAGAGGAAAAAAGGTAGGGAGAAGAAATTGTACAGACTTTCCAAGGCGATGGAGAGGATGGCCCGCGACTTTGATCACTTGAGGTGCATCAAGGACGAGTATGGCAAACTACTGGTGGAAGACGATCATATTAGGCAGAGGTGGCAGTCTTACTTCCATAAATTCTTGAACGAAGAAGGAGATAGAGACATTGTGTTGGGAGAACTGGAGCAATCGGGTAGGTACCGGAATTTTAGGTATTGTAGAAGCATTAAGATTGAGGAGGTCAATTACGGGGGGAGGGGGGTGTGATGAGCGACCGGGCAGGATGAGATCCCAATTGAATTTTGAAAGAGCACAGATAGGGCGAGCTTGGAGTGGCTGACTGAGCTGTTGAACGTCATTTTTAAGACGACGAGAATCCCCGAAGAATAGAAGTGGAGTACATTGGTTCATTTATACAAGAGCAAAAGTGATATCCAAAGTTGCAATAACTATAAGGGTATCAAGCTGCTAAGCCACACTATGAAAGTTTGGGAAATGGTCGTGGAGATGAGGGTGAGAAGAGACGTGTCTATTTTTTAGAACCAGTTTGGATTCATACTTGGGCGTTCGACTATAGAAGCCATCCATCTTATTAGGAGATTGGTGGAGCTGTATAGAGAGAGGAAGAGAGACTTACATCTGGTTTTCATCGACCTCGAGAAGACATACGATAAAGTCCCTAGAGAGGTTCTCTGAAAATATTTACAGGCTAAAGGTGTACATGTGGCGTACACTAGGACGATCAATGATATGTACGATGGATCCAAGACCAGGGTACAGACAGTGGGAGGAGACTCAGAGCATTTTCCTGTAACGATGGGGTTGCACTAGGGATCAGCTCTTAGCCCGTTCTTATTTCTCTTGGTAATAGATGGAATGACGTGAAAAATTCAAGGGGAGGTGCCATGGTGTATGTTATTCGCAGATGACATAGTCCTTATTGATGAGACTCGCAGCAGGGTGAATGCTAAGCTGGAGGTTCGGAGATAGACCCTGGAGTCTAAAGGGTTTTGGTTGAGTAGGACCAAGACATAATACTTGGAGTGCAAGTTTAGCAACGAGAGCGACCATGATACAGGCGTGGATGTGAGGCTTGGGACCCAGGTCATTCCGAAGCAAGTAAGCTTCAAGTACCTCAGATCTATTATCCAAGGGAATGGAGAAATTGATGACGATGTAACACATTGTATCAGGGCAGGGTAGATGAAATTGAAGCTTGCATCTGGAGTCTTGTGCGATAAAAAGGTGCCACAAAAGCTAAAAGGTAAATTTTATAGGGTGGTGGTTAGACCGACTATGTTGTATGGGCGGAGTGTTGGCCAGTCAAGGCGTCGCATACCCAAAGGATGAGAGTGGCGGAGATGAGAATGTTGAGATTGATGTGTGGGCATACAAGGAATGATATGATTAGAAATGAAGATCTGGGGCAGAGTGCTAGTGGTCTCGGTGGAGGATAAGATGTGGGAAGCGAGGTTGAGATGGTTTGAACATGTGCGGAGGAGAGACACAAATGCCCCAGTGCGGAGGTGTGAGAGGTTGGCTATGGACGGGTTCAGGAGGGGTAAAGGTAGGACGAAGAAATATTGGGGCGAGGTGATTAGACGAGATATGGAGTAGGTGAGACTTACTGAGGACATGACCTTAAATAGAGGGTTGTGGAGATCACAGATTAGGGTAGAAGGGTAGTAGATAATCGAGCGTAGTCCTACTTACACTTACAAACTGGTAGGTGTAGTGTTATTACTGTAGGCATGCTTAGCATATCATATGAATAGGCGTAGTATCGCTCTATAGTCTTCTGAAGTTTTATTTCTTCTACTATGCGTTCTTGAATGTACTTGATTTATCTCATTTATCTGTGTAGTTACTGCTTCTTTTCAGGATGCGCTATCACGACGTATTCGCGTTTGCTAGCAACATTTTCTTAATGCTTTAAATATTTGACCAGATCTGACTTTTTTTTCTGATGCGCTTGTCCTGAGCCGAGGGTCTCTCGGAAACAGCCGCTCTACCTACCAAGGTAGAGGTAAGGTTTGTGTACACTCTACCCTCCCTAGACCCCACGTTGTGGGACTACACTGGGTATGTTGTTGTTGTTAATTGATGCTCTAGTTATTTCTAGAATAAAAACTATATACTCCTCCATGAGTCGTACCGTTTACCAAAGATTTTAAAGTGCATCTTGAAATTGTACTAATTAGGGATCGAAACTTAAATGACCCAAAAAGTGATGAAAACAATCAAATAACCCAAAAAAATTGGCACATTAGTATATTTTGCGCAGTAATTTAATGCGCAATAGGGACAAACATAACGGGCCAATGGATTCTTCCCCGATGGTCCCCCACTTCACTTTGAAAAAATAAAACCGACATTAAAGAACAAGATCTGAGGTTTCACGTTCGAAATTTGTCATTTTCGTGTAAATTTTTAACCTGAAAGTCAATATTCTCGGTATATTCAAGTCAAGGAATAAGTTTAGAAGCTTAAACTTTATAATAAAGTGCCGTAGAAATCGATTCCAAAACTCAAAAAACAACCTTCAATCTAGATATTTTACTATGAACTTTCTAATTACATTATTAAATACATTATAATCCTAAGAATGATTAATGTTTCATAGTCTCGAATTTTAAAAAAGTAGTGTTTTTTGCACACTATTGTTAATCATTCTTAGGATGATTAATGTTTCATTGTTAAATACATCATAGTCCGTCAAATGCCCAGCCCGTTATTTTGTTTTATTTAAAAAAAATTATTTGTTAATTATTTGATTAGAAAAATATATAGTAATCTCCTAATTATTAATTGTTTGATTACAAAACAATATAGTAATCTCCTAATATTTTTTATTAATTATCTAATTATTAATTTATTTATTTGTAAAATTATTTATTCCATGTTAATTATTAATGTGTCAATTAGTTATCTAATTTTATGTGTTAATTTTTAATTAATTATTAATTAGTTACTTAATATAATTTTCCGTTAAATGAATTAGTTCGTCATTACTTAAATGTTTAGTTTAGGATTGATTGTAGTTAGTATAATAATTATTATTAATTATTAATTAGTAATAGTTAATCCTTAGTTTAGGATTGAACATCATTAGTTTAGAATTAAAAATATCATTAATATAATTTTCGTTGATTGTAGTTAGTATAATAATTAATTATCAATTATTAATTAGTAATAGTTAATCCTTAGTTTAGGATTAAACATCATTAGTTTATGATTAAAAATATCATTAATATATTTTTTGTTGATTGTAGTTAGTATAATAATTAATTATCAATTATTAATTAGTAATAGTTAATTATTAGTTTAGGATTGAACATCATTAGTTTAGGATTAAGAATATCATTAATATAAATTTCATTGATTGTAGTTAGTATAATAATTAATTATAAATTATTAATTAGTACTAATTAATCTTTAGTTTAGGATAAAAAATATCATTAATATAATTTTCATTGATTGTAGTTACTATAATAATTAATTATCATTTATTAATTAGTAATAGTTAATTCTTAGTTTAGGATGGATTAAAATATCATATAATTTTCGTTGATTGTAGTTAGTATAATAATTAATTATCAATTATTAATTAGTCATAGTTAATCCTTAGTTTAGGATTGAACAACATAATTATTCTAATTCACAAATTTAGATAGTTACTATAATTTTTCAATAAAGGATTAGTTAGTTAGTATAATTTTTTGATAAAGGATTAGATAATTAATATTACAGGATAATGAATAATTTAAATATTGTTTGTGCATGTACGACACCTCCATTGATCCCAACGTTCATTTGAGGCCCATTGATAGATCAATACTTAGTCTACATGATAATCATAGGTCCGAGCTATTATGGACTGACCATATACATATGAGTACGTTGATCCATCCATGTAGGGTGGAACATGCGTGGGATCTTATACAAGATTGACCGCCACATCTCCGCATCTTAGAGATATTCTATCGGGGCGATATCTACCGTTGTATCACTGTTGGTTGGGTACAACATGATCGGGTTCTTATGACGAACATGATTGAGTGATATCGATTAGAGACCCACACCTTTAATCTCCGCACTGGTGAGGCCACTATCACGCTCCAAGATGTGGATGTCATGTTTGGACTACGGGTAGATGGACTCCCATTATACACCGAGGATATATCTCAACGACCGACATTAGGGCAAAAGTTGACTAGGTTCATTGGATACGCGCCTCAGGCCGGTGATATCCATGGACATAATCGAGTGGCGATATCTGCCCTATGTGCTTACTTGCGCACCACGGACGTGGCGCATCCTATTGCAGACAACACAGATCAGGATACACTGAGGATCTATCTCAACGACCGACATTAGGGCAAAAGTTGACTAGGTTCATTGGATACGTGCCTTAGCCCGGTGATATCCATGGACATAGTCGAGTGGCGATGTCTGCCCTATGTGCTTACTTGCGCGCCACGGACGTGGCACATCCTATTGCAAACAACACAGATCAGGAGATTGTGGATTGTGATGCTTGTATATATTAACTCAGCATATTCGAGGGCATCATGTTCGCAAACACATCGAGTTCTCATGTGAGCTTAAAATATTTACTATTTCTGGCGATCTGGACCGATTGGGAGATTATAGCTGGGGCGGTGATGTTCTGGCTTACCTGTATCGATGTCTATGTCGAGCATCTATGGGCGCTATGAGTGATGTCTGTGAATTTTTTGCTCTCCTCCAAGTAATATATTTAAGTGAGTGTAATTTTATTCTAAATATAGCTTTTTAAAATGATGACTAATAATTTTTTTTAATAACCCTTTCAGTTATGGGTGTGAAATAGGATGCTGCCTTTTCAGCCCGTATCTGAGCACCCTCAGCCTGACTTCATTGATGATGACATGCCCTACGCGCGAAGATGGACGGGAGGCATATCCCAAGATATGGATACGCACCACATTATTCTTCCGTTCAGGGATCAGCTTGATCGTATTATGGATGGCAGGGTAAAACTGTTTGATTTTACATTATTACCTTATTTTTAAAATTATTTTTGTGTTTATTGTTTACTAATTTGTGGTCATTTTTTACAGGTTTTTATATGGACGCCATATATTCAATTTTTGGATCAATTGTCGGTGTTTTGCAGGGTTGGTGTGTGAATATCGCGGTGTCCGTTGATACACATGAATATTGTTGAGGATCACGCGTCCCACCACGTCTTATGACAATTTGGGCATGCACAGAAATATTTCTGACCTGATTGATTTGGAGCACCGCCACTATACGCGGGATGGGCGTGCCACCGCCACTCTTGCATACTGGCCTTTATGCACACCCAGATTGATCATTGGGCTTAGAGGATGCAGAGCACAATAGTTGTCGGACATACAATTCCGATCGAGGTTTACATAGAGTGGTACCGATAGATCACTGCTTGATTGACAACTCCGAGATACATGTTCCAGATGACCGAGGATACACAGCACTCGCGGGACAGTATAAAGTGTTAGTAAGTTACTACACTTAAACTTAATTAATTATCTTAATTATTACGTCAAAGATTTGTTCAGTTATTAATATTTACAAACAAATGCAGCTATGGACGATACAAACAATGCACTTGTTGGGAGTACAATATATGAATATCTCTGAGACAACGAAATTTGTTATCCAGATCATTCAGATAGCCGAGTCGGGTATTCAATGGCACAAGAGGTCGGACGTATGCATGCGCGTGTTCCAGAAGGGCCCGTATCAGCCATCAAATGGTCGTGGAGGCGGTGGCAATAGAGACGGTGGTGGTAGATGAGGTGAGGCTAGAGGGGATGGTGGCCGAAGGGATGCTGGCTGAGGTGGTTACAGAGTAGAAGGCGGCAGAAGACTCCGTCTAGTAGATGAGCCTGTCGAGCATGCTCCCACTCTAGCCCAACAACATTCGTCGACTTCAAACGTCCCATCAACTTCAGGCCGCCTGTCAACTTCTTACCGATCATCGACACTTACATATACATCAGCATAACTATTCTTAGATGTATCTGGGTCTTCATCCCAACGGAGCCAGAATGCGTACGTTGGTGTACGTGATGACATAGATTGGGCTTCATATGAAGCATCAATGCGTGTGCATCGACCAGTTTGTGATATTCCTAAACTTCGAGGATTTTCTTATCCCAGGGGTAAATGTTTAAAATATTTATTTTAAAAAATTAAAATACTTATACTGATTATTTCATAATTTTTCATATCTTAGGATTCGTCTCCAGCTCTGGCTCTAGCTCCATCTCCAGCTCCGGCCATTCAGGATCCCATTTATGATACTACTTCGGATCCTACACTAGATCCCTATCAGGAGCCCGCTCAGGAATTCGTCGACACACATGTTTGATTATTTTTACCAAAAGTTAATGTATTAAATATAAATTAAAATGAATACTAATCGGTTATATATTATTTCAGGTTCATCCTTCTACGTGTGTGGTCCTGTCTCCTCATAACGACGATGTTGATAATTATGACCCTACTAATCCCAATAGATTGGTTTCGACCATGCCAGTTAAAGGCGGTCAAGTGCAGTCCATGATCCGG
The DNA here is from genome assembly GCA_029783415.1 of Anisodus acutangulus. Classification (NCBI taxonomy): domain Eukaryota; kingdom Viridiplantae; phylum Streptophyta; class Magnoliopsida; order Solanales; family Solanaceae; genus Anisodus; species Anisodus acutangulus. The sequence continues at coordinate 32,889,864 of CM056510.1, read as the reverse complement.
ACTCTGAAGAAGGGCGGCAAGGAAAAAAGGGTGGCGGATGATCATGGCTTAGAGCGTCCTGCGATTTGGAGGAAGAAGGGAGATATAGATGATGGTGAAGGTGGTGGGGATTGTATTAGCCTTAGGCCTAAGGTTACTCTAAGGTATATCATATGTGAGACCCATTAGAGATTGTGTATATGTAATTAAGTTTTACAGTTTAAGTTAGTATTATATTTTTTGCGTATCTTTTTCTTAATGATAATTAATTTTCTTAGTATTTATTATCATTTATTACTAACTCGTGCGACGTCCTAAATTAATTAGAAAAATAAATTTTGACATATTCGAAATAAAGTAAGGCCTTGACTAAATAATAAAGCGCTTAAATTAAAACCCTAAAAAGTAAAACACTTAAACCTAATGATAAATAGTTTTCAAACAAAACTTACTTCTGGCAGTTTACAACCTCTAAAACCCGAACGTTTAGGTATCCTTGATGTATTGAGCCTACACTAATGTTTGCATAAAAAAATATCAGGTTCTATATAAAATATTGACATTTCGGAGTCTTGAGATGTGACTAATCTTTGTTCAAAGTATGAAAAACTTGAATTTCAAACCCTATTGAAATACCAAGTGTTGGAAAAATTAAAATACTTCTATTGCGCAGTAATTTACTGCACAATAGAACTTAATTGGGCCGTTACAATTAGGTTCTATTGCGCAGTAATTTACTGCACAAAAAGGTACTAATATAACTTTTTTTGATTATTTTGGTTCACTTCCTCACTTTTTGGGTCATTTAAATTTTGAACTCTACTAATTATAGTATGTCATCCGTACTTTTGGCAAAAACGTCATTTTTTATGTTAGTTTAATTTTATATCCAACTGAGCACCGTTATTCTTTAAATTTGTTAAATTTGAGTATATATTGTCCAACTAATTTAAGACACTCTCACATCGAAGAGTTATGAGTCATGAAGGTATAACGAAAAGGCTCTATCTCCACATTGGATCAAGAACATAATCAAAAGGATAAAAAATTCTTGGTTCATACTGAGACATCGAACCGATCCAACAAATAATTTGAATTGTATGCATTATATGAACAGAAAACAACCGATCGGGATCATTTAATACAACCGTACAAGTGAGATAGCAAGGCAAACTAATAGAAATACCCTTTATATCAAAGATAAACTAATATTATGTAACTTTATTGTATTGAAAAAAACTATAATATGACTATCATGAAAGATAATTAGAGTAAGTAAAATTGGCAAGTATAACGGACCACAATCATGGTTGCATGTGGTGCCCCGATTTGTAAATCAGTGGTGCATGTGACAATCAATTATCTGCCCAAAATATCACCCAGAACTGATCATCAAGCATTAATTTACCACTACCTTGTAGGAAATAAATCTATGAAAAATTCCCGTAAAGTAAGCAACTCTTTATAACAAACTTAGGCTTATAAATTTGTCTTGCTTGGTTTTGCATGCGCTAGTCCAGAGATGTTGAAAGTGAAATATCTACGTTGCCAGCTCCTAACCTAACTGAATTGAAGATGGTAATAAATCAAACAATGGGAAAGTAATTGTCTTATATATATATATATATATATATTTGACAGCATTAATTATCAGCCTGTATTACGATGCCCACTGCTGCACATGTAACATTGTCTCAACTAGCTCTGAGCATTACATTTGTAAAACTTCTTAAATTGTCTTGTTTACCAGAATATTTACGTGTCTTAACTTATTATCATCGAAGGAAAGAAATTCTGTCATTAGTACACTATATATTTGGATTTTTCACACAAATCTATATCAATGGACAGTCCAAAACCAAGGCCGGAGCTACACCCGCCATCAGGCGAATGGTGGTCAATTGAATTGGGATGATACGGATTTAACTCAACCTCAAAAACTAATTTAAAAGATGAAAATTATGCCCCAAGATATCTTATAACCAGAACAACGGATAACATCTCCACCGATGTGAGATATCCAATAGAAACTAAGAATGAAAAATAGCTATTAGTATTTCTTATACATATATATATTAAATCTGGAACATCTTCGCAAAATCCTAACTTTGCTACCGACGGACACTGTCATAATTAATTGCTACAGAAAACCATAGAGGATGGATGAGAGTGACAGCAATATGTGTTATTGTCCTTATAAATATGGCCATCACAATCCAAGTGCACGTGTTAGCTCCTACACCAGAGAAATTAAGGATGGATGAGAGAGTGACCTTTGTCTGCTTCCACCTCACCATTGTTTTGGACTCATGTTAAACTAGAACAAGCTAGACGATATATATACGTATGTAAAGTATAATGAACAGAGTATGCATATGCAAATGTAGCTAGCAAAAGTGATTGTCAAAGAAAGAAAGAGAGACAGGTGATGTACGAAAGCAATTGAATGCTATTGAAAAGCAAGAAAATAAAAGAGGATATCTCATTATCGAAACAGCAAATGCTTGGATTCTTTTGCACGTAATGCAGCCCCATGCACATGTGCATCTCTTCAGTGCGTGGGCCTAAGCATCGCCTAAACCAGGAATTTAAATAACGGGATTCAGAAAAATGCAATAATGCCACACTTTGAGATTTAAATTAATGGCTTAAAGCAATTATCGAACTTCTCAAAGGGGATTAACAATTTATTTATATATACAAAAAGAAAATCATTTTTTCTACTTATTTACATAAGAAAAATTCCAACAAAAGGTATCCTATCAAACCCCTTACGCTCCCTAACTGTCATCCCTTAACCCAACCCCTCCCCCTATTATATTTGTTACAAAAGTTTTAGAGGATGATCCACTTATTAATTAGCTTGGGTTTTAGGGGATGGGGGTGAGGGGGTGGGGGCTCAAAAGTCACCAGAAAACAGTCCAAAATGACCAACTCCTAGATAGAGTTTGGCCACAATTACATTACAACAATATGACTAGTACCGTAAATAGCAGCCTAAGTATAGGAGTTTTCTTATCTCCCTTAACTTGATTGAATCCATAAACAATATGACTAGTACCGTAAATAGCAGCCTAAGTATAGGAGTTTTCTTATCTCCCTTAACTTGATTGAATCCATAAACAATATGACTAGTACCGTAAATAGCAGCCTGGAAAGAATAAAGTTGACAATATTTTTGTTTCTTCAACTTATGATTTTGGATGAAAAATAAAATGTAAAAACTTTACAGGTGCTTAGATTAATGGACCAAAGACGAGTCATCGAGTAACTACGTACACTTTCCTACTTCTTTTTTTGGTGTACATCTTCTTTATTGGTCAAAATTCGTTTCATATCTATACTAAAATATGAGCTACTTAATTCATTTTTTGGAAATTTGTTTTTGGTTATAAAATGTTTTGGAAAAGTTATGTGAAAGAAAACTGTGTTCCTGTAATTTCTTTTTATTATTTCTCCAGAAAGTTAAAGTAAAAGCTTTTCTGAAAATGTTTTGTTGACATATGGCGGGCCTGCAAAAGTGTCAAACAAATTCCACGTTAGATATAGTAAAACAAACTATATATGCATGACCAAAACGTAGTTACTTTTTGCCCTAAGCGCAATCACGACTCAAATTCTAATTTTTCTCTGAACAATGTCTTGATGACTAAGAATATTAAAAAGATCAAGCAATGAAAAGGATTAGGGAGATGGGGACTTGGATAATTAAATGCATGGATGTGATGAAGAAGTAAAATCCAAAGTGTCAATCCGACCCACAATATTGATGCTGGTCTTGACCATAGCGGGTCATATGAGATGGCACATATCCATCGTGCTTATCCATTGATGGGAAACTTATTAATTTTAATTGGCTTTCCATTTACTAAAAAGATAATTAAACTGAAAGGAGAGACGAAGAGGGAACTTAAACAAAAAAGAAAACCGTTAAGGAGTTTAATGGAATGGATAAAATTTCTGGACTTTTAATCCTAGAGTTTGCGTTAGAGCCTTGAGAATAAGAAAGCAGAGAACCCCTACTCAAAGTAAATCGAACTAGCATCAAATACTAGATAGTTATATCAAAAAGAAAAAAAGAAAATAAGAAGTTAAATAAGTTATACTTCTAGAAATGGCCTTAATTTCTATTGGTCCCATTGATCAATAGAGGACAAAATTGATAGAAAATGCTTTTGGCAGGTTGTATATGTGTTACTCATATTAAATTTAAAATATACAAGTATTTGTAGGTATAAATAGTGTCAGAAAGGTTAAACAGAACAAAAGTTGAGTCAAGAGATGACTCTATGTCTTTAAGACAAAATTGCTCCGTATATATATATATATATATATATATGCTTTTACGGTAATGGACAATAGTCTCCCAAGATAAACAACAACAATCAACAATACAAAGCAAGTAAGGTTGATTCTAGCGAAGAAAATGAATATAGAATAGACTGCTGAAGATGAGAGGATCTGTGTGTTTCTGTATTCTCTTTTTCTGCCTCCTTTAGAACTGAACAGAAGGGTTTAATTTATAGGAAAGAGGAGGGCGTTTCTGACTGTTGAAGTCAGATTAGTTGCAACGTTTCAGAGTCGTTGCAACGTTTGGTTATCTCCGAAACTTTCAGGACCAAAATGTAAATAAGAAATATTTCAGGGGTCAAAAAGAAAATTCTCGAAGACAGCCAGTGGCCCTTGCCGGACCGGACGGGGGCGCGCGTGTGGGGCTTAGCCCCGAACCCAAGCTCACCTAGGTCCTCCCTCTTCTTAACACATGGGTTACCCCTTGGGGTCCCAAACCCTTATTCAAAACTAGAGTTTATATAGTGTTCAATCCTTTCATCTTCTACCTACGTGGAAGATTTGTTATTTGGCCAAAACAATTCATCTATTCATGTCTCAAAACACCTTATTTGTGTATCAATATCTCTTTCATTTCTTAACAAATTTGACGATACTTGCCACTAATATCATCTACTCATTTAGTAGATTAGGCATGTGCGAAAAAATGATATTTCCGACATGCGAGACCCACATATTTAAGTTACTAAAGACGAAAAAAATTCAATCTCACATAGTTAAATTTCCAACCGTATTATGGTAAGATGTATTGGTACAAAGTCATGAATATTTGATCCCTCGACTTGGGACAAAAATTGACCCTTATAACATCTCCATTTGGATTTAATGTTGGCTCTTCAATTGTTCTCTCCACACGTGGTGTGGTAATGTGGAAAATGACCTTTCACGAAAAGAAGTCAAAAATTAAATCATATTAGTTAGATGAGAGATTATATTATTGTATTTTGATTATTCATATGTGGAAGACCAATTTTACCTCCTATCCCAAATGTTAATCGCATTAACAATTCAATTTTGTTTCAAAATATACTCCAACTAGTTTTTTAATAGAGGTAGGCTCGTATGAAGTGGTGGAGAAAAAAAGTTAAAGAGGAGGGAGGGGGACATCAACAGAATTTGAATATATATATATATATATATATATATATATATATATATATATATATATATCCTTCATCTAATTTGACACACGGTAAAATAGTAATTATTAAACTACTAATTGGTAATTCTTGCTATTACAGTGGATAATCCATTATATATTTATTGCATTGACCATCAAATATGGCTGGCTTTAGAGATGCACACTGTTGTTCTACTTAATGCCCTACCATTTCCTCCTTGCTCTTCTTGTCCATATTGGTTTCAATATTCTTTTTTTCCTCCTCTTACACTTCATATATATATATATATATATATTGTTTTCTATTGGTTATAATGGTGCAGAAAACGAAAATAAATAACTGCTAAGTATTACAACACAATGAAATTACAACAAACTGAAATTTCAATGAACTGGAACAAGAAACTGGAACAATTTTGATATGCTGAGTCGAGTGATGGCACTATGTCTTTAAGACAAGATTGCCCCGTATATATCCTTTCTACATTCTGGACAATAGTCTCTCAAGATAAAACAACAACTCAACAAATGAGCAAAGGAAACTCAAGTGTTACTTTGAAGAATTTTGAGTAATGAAATGATGCTAGAAAGTAGTAGGAAGAATCTGATTTCGTTTGTATGTTCTGTGTGTCTCAACAATTGTGCAAAAGCTTCATTATATAGTTGAAGGAGAGGACTTACCAACTGCCCACATAATTGTTGTTACTGGCCAAGTAATGACAATTATGGAGGTAGTAATTCAGCCAAAATAAATGGTGAATTGATGTGCAATGGATTAGAGCTTTTAGGGAGAGTAATTCAGCCAAAATAAATGACTAAATTGATGTGCATAATATTGTTGGTTAACGTTCCAAAAACCATTACCTGAAACTTCAGGGACCAAACTGTAAATATGAAGCAGTTTGGGTCCAAAAAAATAATACAAGAAGAAGCTCGTGACCCACGACCAGACGGGCGGCGGAGGCGCGCGTGTGGGCTTAGCCTCGAACCAAAGCACATCTAGGTCCTCCCTCCTTCAAACACATGGGTTACCCATTGGGGTCCCAAATCCCAAGCCAATTTTGAGACTTATAAACTAAACAAATCTTTCTTCCCCCACTGATGAGGGAGGATTGGTCTTTACTACCTTTTTCCATGCTTCAAACACCTCACTTCGTGGACCAATATCTCTTTCATTTCTCAACGAAATTTGACTATCCCTGGCCCTACGGTCATCTACTTACTTAGTAGATTATGCACGTGTGAGGAATCAAAGTCTCCAACATACGAAACCCTAGTGTTTAAGTTGTTAAAGATGGTTAGACGCAACTTCCTCCATAGTCAAATTTCCAACATTTTCTTCTGCTACTACTTGCATATTAGTAATATTATTGAATTGAACTCCACAAGATGACATATTGACATGAGAATGGTGTAGAAGGAGGAATTAATATTTTAATATAAAAATGAAATGGTGGTCCTAATCCAATGATTGTGCCAAAGTGGCATTGATGAGGTGTCAAAATCAAATGTAGCCTAGTGACTTCCCAGGTTGGATTTCACATGTATGTATTTTCATATGTGTCCCATACTCCCATTTCTTTACTACTTTTACTACCATACTACACATCTTATTTGATAAACTAATTAAATTTCTTCATCCAATTTTTGTTAATTTTATTCTCCACTCTTTTGAGATGTCCAGTTAAGTTATCTGTTTTATAATGTTCACAAAAGTAAATACAATTTCTTCTTTGTGAGTTGTGATCAATCAATATCTGATACAGATTGAAGGAAATATTTTCTCTCCTTTTTTCATTTCTTGAATGTAATAATATATATATATGTTACAAGACTAAAGTTTAGGCTATAATTATGGTATTCTAAATCCGAATATTTACATTCTAAATATAAAATATACACAGAAATTATGTCCATAATCAAAGATTATTTTCATAATTTGTCATTCCTCCGCAGTCTCAGCGGGAGGCGCTCGTACGCTGAGACTATCCATAAAATCATCAAAGAGTATACATGGAAGACCTTTTGTGAATATATCGGCAATCTGTTAGTGGGACGGGACATGGAGAACACGAATTTGTCCTTATGCAACTTTTTCACAGACAAATAAAATATTCATCTCAATATATTTAGTGCGTTGATGTTGCACGAGGTTCTCAAACAAATATATCACACTCACATTATCACAATAAACAACGGTTGCCTTTTTGATTGGACAATGGATCTCCAATAGAAGAGTACAGAGCCAACACGATTCAGAGACAACATTCGCAACCCCTCTATATTCGACTTCAACACTAGATCGAGATAACGTGGGTTGGCGCTTTGACGACCACGAGATCAAATTATCTCCGAGAAATAAACAATAACCAGAGGTGGAGCGTCTAATATCCGGGCATCCACCCCAATCAGCATTGGTATAATATGTGAGACCAGAAATGACTGACTTATAAATATGCAAGCCAAAATCAAGAGTACCCTGAATATATCGCAGAATCCGTTTGAGAGCACTCATATGCTCCTCCTTCGGGTCATGCATATGTAAACATACTTGTTGAAAAACATATGATATATCAGGTCTCGTAAAGGTGAGATATTGTAATGCCTTTGCTAAACTGCGGTAATATGCCGGATTGCCGTATGGAGACCTCGAAGAGTTACTCAACTTAGCCTTTGTATCCACCGGCGTAGGTGACGGCTTACATGAGGACATGTTGGCTCTGTCAATTATCTCCTCAGCATATTTTCTTTGATAAAGAAATAGACCACTTGTATGTTGAGTTACAACAATGCCCGAAAAATAGTTCTCAAGGGACCAAAATCCTTCATAGCAAATTCAGATGCAAGGATAGACATAATAGATTGGCGAAGAGAATTAGACGATGTTGTGAGGATGATGTCATCAACATAGAGAAGAATGTATGCCGTGTCATTTTCTTTTTGATAAATAAACAAAGACTGACCGAATTTGCTATGTGAGATGTCCAGTGTGAAAACAAAATCAGCAAACCTATTATACCATGCTCGGGGGGCCTGTTTGAGACCATATAAAGACTTTTTCAACAAGAAAACAAAATCTGGATGAATAGGATCCCAGAATCCCAAAGGCTGGTGCATGTAAATTGTTTCATGTAGGTGACCGTGGAGAAACACATTTTTTACATCCAACTGATGAATGGACCATGATTTTGACAGAGCCAAACTGAGAACTGTCCGGATAGCCACCGGTTTAACAACTGGGCTAAAGGTTTCATCACAATGCACATCAACCTGTTGAGACCTGCCATTACCAACAAGACATGATTTGTGCCGCTCAAAGGAACCATTATATTTTTTTTATGACAAAAAATTCATATGGAACGAATTACGTTTACATTAGATGGACGGGACACCAACTCCCACATCTTATTTTTAATAAGAGCATCATGCATGCTACGGGTTTTGATAGACCAGGTTGTTTCCTGACCCGAAAGGGTTGTTGGGGCAGTGGGACTGTTGGGTTGGTGTGGGTTGAGTTTGCGGCCTGTTGGTTATCGAGCCCAGTCTTGGTCAGAGAGGAGCTCAATCCAACTGAAGGGGTTCTGGGCTTTTATGGGTTGGGCCGCGGGTAAGAGTGTGAAGTCCCCTGGACCCAGGGAGAGGGAGTGGTGGGCTCCCTCGTTTGTGCTTGAACAACTGGGATATTTAACTGGACCGAGGGAGAGGGAGCAACGGGCTCCCTCGTTTGGGCTTGAGCCATTGGGCTGTTTAAATGAAATTGCAAGAGGAGATGTAGCCTAGTGTCCAAAAAATCATACGAGGGCGGGAAATAGGTGCGTATATTGGCAAACGGGAATTGGGACTCATCGAAAATAACGTGACGAGAGATGAAATTTTTTCCACTAGACATATCATAACACTTATAGCCTCGATGATTTTGTGGGTATCCCAAAAATACACATGGAGTGGAACGCGCTTGAAGTTTGTTTATTATTGTGGAAGGAAAGAGAGGATAACATAAACACCCGAAAAACTTTAAATGTGTGTAGGACGGATCCTGATGATAAAGAATTTGTGTGGGTGAGAAGTTTGAAAGTAGCTTGTTAGGGAGAATGTTTAAGAGGTATGTGGCCGTTTGAAGAGCATGATGCCAAAATGATGGTGGTATGGATGAATGAACAAAAAGTGTGCGAATTAAATTATTTATTGCTCGTATTTTTCGTTCAATCTTCCCATTTTGAAGAGAAGTGTATGGACACGAGAAACAAAATACTATATCATTTTTGTGATAAAAATCATTAAATTAGTCATTTATAAATTCTCTCTCATTGACACATGAAAAATACTTAATAGATTTCTCAAATTAAATTTTGATAAAAACACTAAATTTCATGAAAACAATGTGAACATGCGATTCTTTTCGTAATTGAAATAATAATGTAAAGGTGACAAGAGTCATAAGACCGATAAGGATTTTAACTACACTCACGACAAAATATACGTCACTTGAGTGAGCAACACAAAAGTAGTACCTAAAGTTTAAGAAATTAATAAAATAAGTTACAATCCAAGAAAAAATTATTGGTACTCAATATTTATAGTAAATCAGATAATATTTGAACCTTAAGAGAGTACAAATTTAACTGAGAACAAGTACTTTTTAGCCATTATTAACTGATAAATATTATGTCTTTCATTAATTATCTATATATATATATATATAAGAGATATAGTTTTTCTCTTTGGGTCGTGTAGGCCTCTCAGCCTAACAAACATAATATCTTTGGCTTTTCCATTAATTCAGCAACATATCCAGAACACTACAATTCCACATGCTACCATGTGACTTCAACTAAGACACCTATATATATATATATATTCTTTTTTCCCCAGTAGGCCACCTTCTTTTTGTTTTCCACTTTTGTAGTTAATTTGAAACCCTTTTTTCCCTTTCTTTTCTTGCCCTTTTTAAGTTTGTTTACTTTGACTATACACATGTGGGTTTACTCAAAATTCTAACTTAAGTAATTTGGTGTTGAAGCACATAGTTATAATCGAACTTAAAGAAGCTCTAGAGTACTCAAATATTCGAATTGTATAATCTTGTGTAACCTATTTAATTAAAATAACACGGTTCTTGTTTAATCTGTGCATTTTCAACTGAAAATAGATATAAAAATCTTGATGGATAATGATTATGACAATTAATAGACAAAAATCTTAGACCACAAATTTATTATAACTATTTCAAGTGAAGAACCTAATCCTGATGGATAATGATAATGACAATTAACTTTGTGTCTACCATCCATTACGTGAAAAGTTGCAGATAATCAAAATTTATGGGTTTTGTGGTCTAATTAATCACTAGCTAAGAAACAACTTTAAAAAAAAGTAAACCAGTATAGAAGAAAATTACTAACTGATTCGCACGCTTATAGTTCGGGATAAGATGCCATTTGCATAATTGCTTTTCACTCTTAGTTCTTCTAATATTGCTCATCCACATTATATATATATATATATATATATATATATATATATATATATATATATGGATATTAATTGCATATCAAGCATAGAAGAAATCGTAAAATAATGTCAAAGTAATATCATGCACCAGTACTTTTCATTTTCGTAATTACACATTTGTATTAATTAGTGAAAAGATTGTGAGAACAAAATAAGTACAAAGTCTGGTTGTACAATAAATTTTAGTTTTTGATATATTAAATTTTTTTTATTACTCATATTAAAATATCTTGTAAATTTCCTAATATCCTATCATCTAATATGTATATTTGTATAGGTGTATCTATGTTTTTCTGAAAGTATACTTTTATAGTAAATTCTATTCCTCCAAAACATATGTTTCTATATTTTCTAGCTTCTCTAGTAGATAGTTTTGCTAATTCTCTTTTTATTACTTCATCTGTTATCAAGTTTATTTTTGTTCTTCCATTTACACTCTTTGTGTCTATTATATTTTCATGCTTATGTGCTATATATCTTATTTCTTTATTTCTTTCAAACCATTTTGTTTTAAATATTTTCTTAATAGATAATTCCTTTTTTTCATCTTGTATCTTCTGGTATGTTTCCGGTTTAAAGCTTAATGTTTGTGTTGTTCCTCCTTCATATGTATTCATCTGATAATATGTTTCTTTAGAGTCTTCTACTATTTCTTTTCCTTTATCCATATTTTAATAGGTTGATGTATTTATATTGTTCTTCTATAACATCTTTCATGTCTATTAACTCATTATCTTTCCTGATTATCTCTCGTAGTTTTTCTTCTCTTAGCTTCATATTTTTCTCTTTTTTTTGTCTCAACTTTTCGTCCTTTAATGCTATTCTATTTTTTAATTCTTTAATAGTTTATTCTTGTTCATTTATGTCTTTAGAATTTTTTTGTAAACGTTGATCTTTTTCTTCTATTAGATCTTTACTTAACAACTTATTATATGTTGGTTTTGTTGGAAATTAGCCTTTGGCGGGAGTTGCGACCGACCAACTTTAACGGCTTAAACACTAGTGTTACGTATATTGGAGAATCCGATTCTTCACACATGCATGATCTACTAAGTACGTAGATAACCGTAGGACCAAGAATCGTCAAATTTCATTGAGAAATGAAAGAGATATTGGTTCACGAAGTAAGGTGTTTGAAGCATGGAAAAGTGTGGTGTGTGATCAATTCTCCCTCATCGGTAGAGAAAGAAAGAATTGTTGTGTATATAAGACTCAAAATTGGTTTGGGGTTTGGGACCCCAAGGGGTATCCCATGTGTTTAAAGAAGGGAGGACCTAGATGTGCTTCGGTTCGAGGAAAGACCACATGCGCGCCGCCGCCGCCCGCCCGTCCGGTCCGATTCTGGGTTCCGAGTTTCGGGCTCCGGGCTCATGGGTTGTGGGCTGTGCGCCTTCTGATATTATCTTTTTGGGCCAGAGAACTTTGCCAGAAGTACAGTTTGATCCCAGAAGTTTCAGATGTACAGTTCTTTCAAATCAGTTTGGTCCCTGAAGTTTCCAGAAAGTCAGAATTTAGACGGTCAAAGCAGAAACGCCACAGCACTCAATTCAGCCATTTATTTTGGCTGAATTACTCCTCCTATAATGGTCAATCCGTTGGTGTTCTTCACCATTTATTTTGGTAACATTACTACCTCCATAATGGCCATTACTTGGCCAGTAATGGCATTTATGGAGGCAGTTTTGCTGCTCCTCCCTCACCTATATAAACACCCCTTACACCATTATTGAGGCACACTTACAATATACACGAAAATACACAAGCAAAACAGTTTCTTCCTACATCTTCCAAGCATCATTTCGTTACTCAATATTCTTCACGGTAGCATTTAAGTTTCCTTTGCTCAAGTGTTCCATTGTTGTTTTATCTTGGGAGACAAATTGTCCAGGACGTATAAAGGATACATACGGGGCAATATTGTCTTAAGGACAGAGTGCCACACTCGACTCAGCAAAAACAGTTTTTCAGTTTTTCTTGTTCATCTTTGTAATTCTCAGTTTTCTAGTTGAATTGTAATTTCAATTCTTACATAAGCAGTTACTTGTAATTTCCGTTCCTGCAATCCTTTGTAAACCCAACAACTTAAGACAATATTGCCCCGTAACTGCAATAACATGACTGGAAATATGACCGATGTTGCTGCTACTGCTGCTGCCTCTCGAGGCAACGTTGCTGCCCTCCCCGCCACTACCGCCATCGCCAAGGCAAGAACTCCGCCGCTTTCATCGCCGCCGCCGCTCTCGCTCAAGGCAAGAACATCGCCGCTTTCCCGACTGTTGGAGCTCCACCCTCATCTTCACACCACCATGATCGCCCTGAAAAGTTCATGGGATCAGAATTTAAGAGATAATAGCAAAAGATGTTGTTCTACTTAACAGTTATGGGCATGGCCCGGTTCTTACGGAAGATCCTCCACAAGCCGGAGATGAAATGGACTCTTCGCATGCTGAAACGGGTGAAGGGGGCCTTGGTATCCATGTCGTTAACGGCATGAAGATAGTTCGTGATGCGTGGAATCATAGCGATTTCATGTGCAAGAACTATATACTGAACTGCTTGGCAGACCCTCTCTACACGGTCTATTGTACCGTTGGCACTGCCAAAGAGCTGTGGGAAAAACTGCAAAAGAAGTACAACGCACAAGATGCAGGTACTAAGAAGTTCATCGTTGGGAAATTTCTAAAATTCCAAATGGTGGACAGCAAGACAGTGATGTCCCAAGTCCAGGAATTTTAAATGATTTTACATCACCTGGATTTGGAAGGACTGAAGCCAAACGAGCAGTTTTTGGTTGCATCGCTGATTGAAAAGTTACCTCCTTCATGGAATGAGTTTATGAGTTACTTGAAACTCAAGACAAATGAGATGACCTTTGAAGAGCTTGTTATCAAACTACAAATCCAGGAAGATAATAAGAAGACATTGCCAAAGGGTAGACAACATGCTGAGGCAAAGGCGAATCTGGCTGAGGCAAAAGGGAACTCAAGCAAGAAGCGGAAGTTTCAGAAAGACGGCAAAGCCCCTGCAGCAGAGATGTTCAGAGGTAATTGTCATCACTGTGGGAAACCTGGTCATAGGATCAAGGAATTCCGCAAGCTCAAGACTGAGCAACAACAGAAAGCCAAGTCAAAAGGCAAGGCTCAAGCTAACGTCGTCAAGGACACGCTCCTGGATGACATGATTGAGGATTTCTCGGCCGTGGTGCTAGAAGCCAACTTGGTTGAGAATCCGATGCAGTGGTGGGTGGACACAGGTGCAACAAGATAAATCTGTTCCAACAAAGATGCCTTCTCCACGTACACTCCGGTCACCGACAAGAAGCTGTTCATGGGCAACAACGCTTCCTCGGACGTGCTAGGAGTTGGAAAGGTGGTCCTGAAGATGACTTCCGATAAGGAACTCACTCTGAAGGAAGTGATGCACGTCCCAGAAATTAGAAGAAGTTTAGTTTGTGGACCTTTATTAGTTAATGCTGGTTTTAGGCTAGTGTTTGAATCCAATAAGTTTGTACTCACTAAAAATGGCATATTTGTAGGGAGAGGCTTCGTCTGTGAAGGCCTCTTCAAAGTGAATGCCATGTCTGTATTGCGTCAAGAAAATAAAGTTGAACCTTCTTCTTATTTGCTTGAGTCTTCTAATTTATGGCATCATAGATTAGGACACGTTAACTACAAGTCTATTCAAAGGCTGGTAAAGATGGAGTTGTTGCCGTCTATCGACGTAAACCCTCAACATAAGTGTGAGGTGTGCGTAGAGGCAAAACTCACCAAGCTTCCTTTTTGATCCGTCGAAAGGAATACCGCTCCTCTAGAACTTATTCACACAGATATATGTGATTTGAAGTTTGCACAAACTAGAGGGGGGAACAAGTACTTTGTGACTTTCATTGACGATAGCACAAGGTATTGTTACATTTACTTGTTAAGAAGTAAGGATGAAGCCTTTGAAGCGTTCCGACGTTACAAAGCAGAAGTTGAGAACCAACTTAGCCTACGGATTAAATCCATTCGTAGCGATAGAGGGGGAGAATATGTAGCGCCTTTTGAGGAATACTGTGCCCAAGAAGGTATTATTCATCAAACGACAGCTCCATACTCACCTCAATCAAACGGTGTGGCGGAACGTAAGAACCGCACATTAAAGGAAATGATGAATGCCTTGCTTATTAATTCCGGACTTTCCCAAAATATGTGGGGAGAAGCCGTCATTACCGCTAATACGATTCTCAACAGAGTCCCACATAAGGGTAAGGACAAAACTCCATATGAATCATGGAAAGGAAAGAAACCCACCTACAAATATTTTAAGGTGTGGGGTTGTTTGGCAAAGGTTGAAGTACCCAAGCCAAAGCAGGTCAAGATTGGGCCTAAGACTGTAGATTGCATATTCATCGGATATGCAAATAACAGTAGTGCTTATCGCTTCTTAGTGCATAAGTCATATATTCCAGATATCCACCAGGGTACAATTATGGAATCAAGGAATGTTTTATTCTTTGAAGATACCTTTCCTAGAAAGGAAAAAGACATAACCTCTCGCAAACGAAGTTATGCACAAAGCTCTCAAGAACCGGGAGTCCTTGACTGCCCAGATCTAGATGGTTCAGATCTAACGAATCTCGAGGTGGCTGAACACCTGAAATCTAGTGTTCCAGATTCTCAGAACTTGGAGACTCCAGAGATGGATCTAAGGTGAAGTAAAAGGGCCAGGAAGGATAAATCCTTCGGTCCTGACTTTGTAGCTTATATGGTTAATGATGAACCAAGGACAATTGCTATGGCGTTGTCAACTCCAGAAGCACCGCTCTGGAAAGAAGCTATTGAGAGTGAAATAAGCTCCATTCTGCATAACCATACTTGGGAGTTGGTTGATCTTCCTCCGGGAAATAAACCGTTGGGGTGTAAATGGATACTCAAACGGAAATACAAGGCAGATGGGTCTATAGACAAGTACAAGGCCAGGTTGGTAGTCAAGGGCTATCGACAGACAGAAGGCTTTGACTACTTTGACACATACTCTCCGGTATCCCGGATGACATCCATACGGGTATTCATTGTGATCGCAGCTTTGCGTGACCTTGAGATACACCAGATGGATGTTAAGACAGCCTTCCTAAACGGTGATTTGGAAGAAGAAATTTATATGGACTAACCCGAGGGGTACGTGGTTCAAGGGCAAGAGAAGAAAGTCTGTCGACTTATCAAATCTCTGTACGGGCTGAAACAAGCCCCAAAGCAATGGCACGAAAAATTTGATAGTACTCTACTATCGAAGGAGTTCGCCATTAATGAGTGTGATAAATGTGTTTACATGAAAGGTAACTCTGACTCATTTGTTATGATATGCCTGTATGTAGACGACATGTTGATCACAAGAAGCAGTCCTAGGGTAATCCTAGAGACTAAGAACATGTTGAAACAATGCTTCGACATGAAAGATATGGGTATCGCAGATGTCATCCTAGGGATTAAAATCTCTAAGACGTCTGACGGACTGGTCTTATCTCAGTCTCACTACATCGAGGATGTTTTGAGAAAATTCAAGATGTTAGACAGTTCACCGATAGCGTCACCAATGGATACAAATCAAAAGCTTGATAAAAATCTTGGTGCACCTGTATACCAGGAGCGATATGCACAAGTGATCGGTAGTTTGATGTATATAACAAACTGCACCCGACCTGATATTGCTTATGCAGTCAATAAGTTGGCTAGGTTCACCCGTAATCTGAGTGATAATCACTGGAAGGCGTTGAATCGGGTATTACAATACCTGAAATACACGTTAAATTTTGGGTTACACTATTCGAGATATCCAGCTGTACTAGAGGGGTACAGTGATGCAAACTGGATATCTGATATAGAGAACACCAAGTCCACCAGTGGATATATATTTACAATTGGTGGTGGGGCTGTGTCTTGGAAATCCTCTAAGCAAACTTGCATCGCCCAATCCACGATAGAATCGGAGTTTATCGCTTTAGACAAAGCAGGAGAAGAAGCTGAGTGGCTTCATGACTTCTTAGAGGATGTTCCGTGTTGGAACAAACCCGTACCTTCGGTAATGATCCACTACGACAGTCAGTCGGCTCTAGGAAGGGCACAGAATGCTATGTACAATGGCAAGTCTCGTCATATTCGACGGATGCATAAGACCGTTAGGCAACTGATCACCACGGGTATAATAACCATTGATTACATTAAGTCAAAGGATAATATAACAGACCTATTGACAAAGGGCTTACTCAAAGATCAGATGGCTTGCATGTCTAGGGGAATGGGCTTAAAACCCAAAATATAAGGACTAATACAACGGTAACCCAACCTTACTAACTGGAGATCCCAGTAATTTGGTTCAATGGGAAAACTAAGTTGTAAAGGTTCAGTTGATCGCTTCGGTGGAAGCATGAGCACTTCAGATAGTGATTTCTGAACAGAAACACCAAATCCAAAGCCGTTCCCGCGATAGACATTAAGTGTTATCTGCAGTATGGGTAAAGGTTAAGTTTTCAAAACCTGTAATGATCCTCAGCAGTTGAGGTTAGGTTTTTGGAAAACTTTTAATGGTTCCTAACACTTGTGAAGTGGGGTATAGCAGGATACCTTGTAGGAGACCACCTATTTAAGTGTAAGGACGGGCCACCTCAAATGAACGCACTTAAGAATCCAAGACGTTGTCCATGGCCAAAACGGACAAAACATTACGAAGAAGAGAGTAAGGGAATTTGCTGTGTCGGTACCATTGACTTGGCTTGCACTAAACACTGACGGTTCAAGACATCACGTTCACCGCGCAGTAAGTAAGTCCAATGGTATTCAACTATGGAAGGTTCAAAGCTGAAGCTACCTCTCCTTATGCAACATCGGTCCTCTGAAATATTGCTGAAAATGAAAAGACACCATGTGAGTGCGCCAAAATCTCTTTCAAGAGGGGATTGTTGGAAATTAGCCTTTGGCGGGAGTTGCACCCGACCAACTTTAACGGTTTAAATACTAGTGTTACGTATGTTGGAGAATCCGGTTCTTCACACATGCATGATCTACTAAGTACGTAGATAACCGTAGGGCCAAGAATCGTCAAATTTCATTGAGAAATGAAAGAGATATTGGTTCACGAAGTAAGGTGTTTGAAGTATGGAAAAATGTGGTGTGTGATCAATTCTCCCTCATCGGTAGAGGAAGAAATAATTGTTGTGTATATAAGACTCGAAATTAGTTTGGGGTTTGGGACCCCAAGGGGTATCCCATGTGTTTAAAGAAGGGAAGATGTGCTTCGGTTCGAGGAAAGACCACACGCGCGCCGCCGCCGCGCGCCCATCCAGTTCCGAGTTTCGGGTTTCGGGTTCCGGGTTCTCGGGTTCTCGGGTTCTCAGGTTCACGGGTCGTGGGCTGTGGGTTATGGGTTGTGGGCTGTACGCCTTCTGATATTATCTTTTTGGGCCAGAAAACTTTGCCAGAAGTACAATTTGATCCCAGAAGTTTCAGATGTACAGTTTGGACCAGAATTCTTTCAGATTAGTTTGGTCCCTAAAGTTTCAAGATGTACAATTTGGTCCCTGAAGTTTTCAGAAAGTCAGAATTTGGACGGTCAAAGCAGAAATGCCACAGCACTCGATTCAGTTATTTATTTTGGCTGAATTACTCCTCCTATAATGGTCAATCCGTTGGTGTTCTTCACCATTTATTTTGGTAACATTACTACCTCCATAATGGTCATTACTTGGCCAGTAATGGTACTTATGGAGGCAGTTTTGTTGCTCTTCCCTCACCTATATAAACACCCCTTACACCATTGTTGAGGCACACTTACAATATACACGAAAATACACAAGCAAAACAGTTTCTTCCTACATCTTCCAAGCATCATTTCGTTACTCAATATTCTTCACGGTAGCATTTGAGTTTCCTTTGCTCAAGTGTTCCATTGTTGTTTTATCTTGGGAGACAAATTGTCCAGGACGTATAAAGGATACATACGGGGCAATATTGTCTTAAGGACAGAGTGCCACACTCGACTCAGCAAAAATAGTTTTTCAGTTTTTCTTGTTCATCTTTGTAATTTTCAGTTTTCTAGTTGAATTGTAATTTCAATTCTTACATAAGCAGTTACTTGTAATTTCCGTTCCTGCAATCCTTTGTAAACCCAACAGGTTTATATTTCTATTAAATGTAAGAGGTTTTTCTGCTATCATTCTAAGTTCTCTTAGCTTATTTTGTTGTTCCATTATTTTATTTTCATCCATAGTGTTCTGTCTCCATATTTAGATCTGCTTTTAAATCTACTGTCACAAGATTTTGTACATTTATTTCTGTATTTATCTCTACTATTCTTCTATGTGTTGCTATAATATCTCATATGTGTGTATGCATTCTTCTAATTCAATATCAGAATATTTTTGTAACTTTTTTTCATCAGTTATTATGTCTTTTGATCCTCTTTTCTCTGTTAACAATATATTTTGTAATTTCATTATCGTTTCATTTTGGTTCCTCATTATTATTAAAAGATGTTTCATCTCTTTACATTTTCATATCATTCTATTTATCTTATTTATCCTATCAAACGACAGATGTGTTGTCATTGTTTATAATATATTCCTTTTACAAGCTTTGATACCAATTTTCGCGTGGATATTTTCATCATCTAGTAACCCTGAAGGGGGTAGGAATATAGATAGTATATTAATAAAGTCTTATCAAAGTTTAAAACGGGTGGTATCAACTCAAAATTTATTTTTAAATAAAAGTCTATAATCTTTAATCAATATGAACATTATAATTACAGAGTCTAACACTTATCAAAATCATAATTAAAAACACATAGTCTAGAAATCATACCTCTTAATCAAAATTCCAGATCACCGGAGATCTCAACCCACCCTTAGCCCTGCTTCCCTTCTTCTTCCAATGAAATTACGGGATAATTAGCCTAGGTGTTTCGGAGTTTCTCAACAGAATATCTTCTAAAATTCTTATCAAGGTGCAGGTTTAAAGACTAATATGGTTCTAATTATAATCCTTCAAAGTGATTTATCTCTGTTATTATGATATTATAATTGATCTGGATTATAGACTAATGAGGGAGTTTAGCTAGACATAGAGAGAGTTTTCAAACAATGATTTGTATATCAAGTTTTCGAATGTCTGATAAGGTTACAAGAGACTCTTTATATAGATAACATCGGTTGATACCTCATAATAAAATGACAAAATTATTTTTTCAAAAGTCATAAAGTAAATAGTGATAACTTTTTCAAAAGTCTAAAGTGCTATAGTTTTTGTCTGCTATGATTGTCGATTTCTCCAAAGTCTTTTGTCTTGTTGTAGTCTTTTTTCAAAGCTGTCTCTTTCTCCTTTTATCCTTTGTTTGGTTGTTTTTGCTATATGCTTTCCAGGAGTTCTTCTTGGCATTTTTTTATATCTCCATCAGATTTCTTTGCTAATGACTTCCTTGTCATCAATGATAATGTTTTTTGTCTTTGAGTGATATGGTTTGTATTACATGGTAATACGTAGTAATACATTGGGCTCCAAGTAATAAATTACATGGTCCTTGTCAGAGTAGTAAATTGGGCTGCAAGTAGTAAAACTACATGCTCCATGTCAGAGTAGTAAATTGGGCTTCAAGTAGTAAAACTACATGATCCCTGTTCAAGTAGTTATTTTTTACATCCTTATGCAAAAGGATCATAATTTCCTTTTTTTTATTGTATTGGTAGTAGTAGTAGTAGTAGTAGTAGTAGCAGCTCTAGTATTTATTACAGGCCTTCTGTTCTGTCCAATTGTCCTTTGGTATTGATCAATCGTCTCTTTTGCATGTTTATGTTTCAGGTTTATAATTATGTCATGCATTTATGTTAGTTTCATAGTATCTTGTGTCATAATGTCATTGTTGTAATAGAAGGTAATAATTTCTTCCACTGCTCCTCCTTTCGAGTCACCAATACATGCCTTTTTGGCTCGTAACATGTCCTATATTCTGGATTTCAATGTTAATAATCCAAATGTTCTTTTTGTACTGAGCCACTATTGGAATCTCTTCAAAGTACACGGTATTTTCATATTCAAATTTTCATCATCTCCGCTAATAGTACTTTTTTTCCTGTCTTGAATATTTGACATATCACAATGGGTTTTCCTGTTAAATTTGTTGATGCATCAAAGATCTGTATTCCATATACTCTTTTTCCAAATAATTCCATCATGAGTTTTGTAGATTCAACAATAATACTTGGTAATCTGGCAATGTTGTACATGTTCTCATCCACTATTAGTTTATCAATAAAATCATAAGTGAATAATTTTGATACTATGTCCGGGTTAGCATGTTCGCTGCATAAGAATCTGAGATACTTGCTCAGTTTAGCACTACATAAAATATGAGGGTTAGTCTTATAATCATAAAATTTATTAATCTTCTCATAAGCACTGATATATTCGGATGTATATTTCAGTTTGTCGGACATTGATACAGTTGATGAAGAGGATGGTATTGAGGATGGTATAGTTGCAAGTTTTGATACGAATAGTGCCAAAGTTTTAGTAGTAGGGTTTTTTGTTTTTTCAGGTGTAGTGATAGGTGATTTGGGTTGGGTTTCATTTTGTAAAGTTCTCAGGGTTATTAAATCTTGTATGGCTTCTCTGAGTTGGTTTACAAGATTGGTGTTTTCTTGTAATCTGGATATTAAGATTTCATTGGTTTGTATAATGGAATCCATGGCATTGGTAATACATTCTTCAAGGTTATCACTGTTGATCGACATTGTTATATATGCTAAGAAAATCAGCTAAAATATTTTTAGTTCCAAATATATTCTTAATAATAAAATCATAACAGCAAAAGAATGATTGTCAGTTTCTCTTTGTATTTAATTCTGGTAAAAGATCTATCTTGTTTGTAATAAAAGCTCTTATCTGTGTGTTGTCAGTTCTAACAACAAATTTTACTGGTGATAAGTGGTAATGAGATCTCTTTATTCCAAATTTTACTGTTAATAATTATTTTTCATTAATATGATAATTCTTCTGCTGTTATAATTTTATTATTAGTGGTTTCTCTTTATCTATATCATCTTTATCATATGCTATGAGGACTGCACCTTATCCTATATCACTAGCGTCAGTAAAAAGTTCTAGTTGATCTTTTTCCGTTGGTATTTTATGTTTTGGTAATGCTTTTACTTTTTTCTTGATTTCTTTTATAGCTTTAGTAGGTTCTTCTTTCCATTCAAATGTTATGTTTTTCTTTGTTAATTCTTGTAATGGTTTTCTTAAAAGTGATAAATTTTTTATATGGTTTGAAACATAATTTATTACTCCTAAGAATTGTTGTACTTCTTTTTTATTTTCTAGTTTTATTTTGAAATTCTTTATTTTTGTTACTATGTGTTCTTGTATTTGTAATCCTTCATTATCTATAATATATCCTAAATATTCAATATTGTTTTTAAAGATTTTAGATTTCTTTTCAGATAATAATATTTCGTGTTGTTTTATAGTTTTTATAAATTCTTCTAAATGTTTTATATGATTATCGCTAAATATTACAATGTCGTCGACATATACTATACAAAATTCTGTTAATTTTCCAAACACTTGGTCCATTCTCCTTTGAAATATTTGTTGTGCATTCTTTAATCCAAATGGTAGTACATTCCATTCATAGTGTCCTTAAGGGGCACTAAAGGCTGTTAAAGATTTTGATTCCTTTGTTAGTTTTGTTTGCCAAAATTCACTCTTACAATCAAATTTACTAAACCATTTTTTATTTCCTAATCTGTTAATAAGGTTTCTTTTATATGGTAAAAAATATTCATCAAATATTATCTTTTTATTTAGTTCTCTATAATCAATTACCTTACTAGCTTTTCCTCTTTTTTGTTCACTATAAAAAGACTGGGCTACTATGTGGGCTTTTACTTTCTTGTATCATTTTTATTTCTAATAATTCTTTTATTTGAGTTTCAATTTTTTTTTGATATGTTGGACTATATCTAATAGGTTTGGATCTAACTATATCATTGAGATTTATTAACTTAATTTCTGCATATATTTTTTCTTTTTCCCATAGTTGAATTGGATTTTCTCCAAAGTTCATTTTTAGTATATTAAAATATTTTTCTTTTAATAGTTGTAGATTATTAGTCCTATCGGTTTTTATCGTACATAATCTTAATGTATGTATTGGTAATATTCTTTTTAATACTATCCATAAAATACAAGGTGTTTGTAGGCTAAATGTATTGCTATCTATAACTTGTGTTTTAAAGTAATCTAAGAAATTGTTTCCTAATAATACATGTTGTTTCATATTATCTAATTGATATATTATTTGTAATCTGAATATTGTCTTTCCTAATACAATTCTCATGTTTTCTGCTACTATATTTAATTCTTTTGATTGTTCATTAAATTCTGATACTCTTGCTCTATGTGATCTAGTTATTTTCCATCTGTGTGATTCTAATACATCCCTCATAGCTAAGCATAAATCTGCTCCGCTATCAATAAAGATTTTTTGTTTTATCATTTTGTTAGGTTTATATTCTATATGGGCTTCTATGTAGATTGCTACCATTTTATTAGGTATTAGTATTTTGTCTGATATCCATTTCTCTTAATCTTTGTTGAAGATTTTCATCTTGTTCTAATTCTCTTACCTCTTGGCGAATGTTTTCATCTTCCGTTATTTCTTCTATACTCCTTATTCTAATAAGTTGCCAATTTATCTCACTTAAACTTTCTCTTATTCTACTAAGATTTTTAGTAACCTTGTTATATCTATCATTATAATATTTATTTCCTGTTTCACTTGTAGTTGTAGTTGTAACAAGCTTATAGCGAACATGTCGTTCACATTGTACCTAATAATTTCTTTCTTCTAATAATTTTCTTTTTTTCTTTTTCTTGTACGTTTATTTTACTCAGAACTACTTTCACTATCTGAGTGTTGGTTAATAAAGTTAACAGTTTGACTGACATAAAAGTCTTCGTATTCATACCATTTATCATTATCTTCTCTAATTTGTTGTAGACTCATTATAAATTGTGTCGTATTTATATATTTTACTCCTTTTTCTTTAGCTTTGGGAATTTATTAGCAAAATGTCATTTTTCATTACAATTCCAGCATTTACATTATTTAACTTTTTCTGCTTCTACAGGTTTTACATATTTTCTTTTTTCTAAATTCTCTCTCGTAGCTAAATTTTTTCCTAGTTTCAGGGGTTTTCTTATATCTTTTAAATCTCTTTTTCCTATAAGGTTTGTAATAAGGTTGTTTGTTATTATAATTTGGTTTGTTATTATAATTTTTATAATTATTATTTCTCCTATATTTCTTTGTTTGATATCTTTTATTACTTTTCTTATATTTCCTTTCTTTTCTTTTATCATCACATCCAAATACTAGTCTTCATTCTGTGAATCTACATATTTCTCTTAATCCTAGTTTTTTATCTTTTTTAATCTTTTGTTGCATTCTAAATTCTTCACATTTTCTCATTAAGTATGATCTTAGTACTCTTATTCTTTCTCCTAATGTGTTTTCTTTTGGTTCTACTTGAGTATATTCTTTTGATACTTCAGTATTATAAGGTGTTGGCAAGTGGTCATAATAAAGTTGTTGATATATTAAACCTTCTTGTGGTAAGAATCTTGCTTCATAAAAGAACTTACTAAAACTAATTGTCTATTCTGATAATTTATTAATTTTGCAACATTTCATATTATTCAAATTCATTACTATTTCAATTTTTCTTTCTGCAAGTGCGTTTTCTCTAGCTACTAACCATCTTTCTCCTAAAAATTCTCTTTTTAGTATAATATCAAATATTATTAACTTAGATTTTCAACATGTTGCATGTCTAAGTATTTCTCCTCTTAATTGGTATGTTATAGATTCTATCCAATATGCCACTTTTTCAATTAATGTTTTAGATATTAAGTCATACATGTATTC
Source organism: Anisodus acutangulus (assembly GCA_029783415.1). NCBI lineage: Eukaryota > Viridiplantae > Streptophyta > Magnoliopsida > Solanales > Solanaceae > Anisodus > Anisodus acutangulus. Next base: position 32,864,945 of record CM056510.1, on the reverse strand, counting down.
TATGTCTTATATTTTTGTAGAGTTCATTAATGCTATATACATTCCAAGATTCCAATCAGTTATCCTTCTTTCTATTTATTGTTCACCATAAACATTATTTAGGTCTAAAAAATATTCATTGTAGTTTACTCCTTGTGTCATTGATCCTACAAATTCTTTAAATTCAACTTGTTGTCTTACTGGTATGTGGTTTGGTAATCTAGTTCATTTTCTTGTTATTATCTCTAAATTAGGGTCTACTAATTTTTCTTTAGGATAATCATTTGCATCCTCATTTATTACATCATATGTTTCTATAGGTCTATTAAATTCATCTTCTACATCACTTTCAGGTTCTTCTTCTATGATTGCATTTACTCTTTTTATTTTTTGTAAAACTTCTATTATTTGATTGTTTTCTTTTACTATTTATGAGTTTTCTTCGTTCTCTACTTCTTCTATAAATTCTACTACTTGTATTTCTTGGTTAGCTAATTTATTGTTGCTATCCTTGTCTGAGTCACTATCAATTTTTTGGTTACTACTAGTTGTACTTTCATCACTTGTTCTTATAATTTTCTCTACCTTCTTTTTTCCTTTTAACCTTCCTATCTGCTCTCTAAGGATTGTAATTCTTCCTTTAATCCTTCTAATTCTTGTTTTACTTCATGCAATTCTTCCTTTAATCCTTCTAATTCTTGTTTTACTTCATGCAATTCTTCTTTTGTTTGTTTTAATTCAACTTTAGTTTCCTTTAGTATTTTCTTTGTATCTTTAAATTTGTGTTTATATTTTTTTATATTTATTATACCATTCTTCATTGTTATGTGATTTCAATTTTGTATTTTCTGTTTTTAACTCACATATTTGTCATTCTTGTTTATCTAGTTTTAGATTTAAATATTCGTAGGTTATTTTTTCTGTGTCTTTTAAGTAGATGTTTTCTTCTTTTGAATTTTTATCTTCTTTTGGTGTCCTTGGCCTTATAGGTTCATACTTGTATCTTTTTTTCTATTATATTTTTTCCATGGTTTTTTAGAAACGTAAGTACACTAGGTTCTTGGTTTTCCATTAAAATTGTCCTTTTTTATTTAATATTGCTAGGCTATCTAATGTTTTTCTACTTATGTGGATAATTTTGATTCTATTTTACTAATATGTACCATTATAGGTTCTTTACTTCTTCTCCACGCATCTATTGGTACTAATTCTGTTTGTTGAGTAATAGTACTAACTACTGTATTTTCTTTACTTGTACTTGGTTCATTATTTCCTGCTACTTGTTTACCTTTGTTTTTCTCTTCTATTAACATATTAAGTTTTTCTAATATAATCTTAAATGTTGGTATTTTAGATACATTCCATAGGTTAGTCAATTCTTATCTTATCACTTGTTGTATTTGGGTTTGATTTTCTTTTATTTCATCCATTATTATCAAGGTATTTTTTATTTTTTATTTTACTAATATTTCTTCCCATAATGCATTTATTTTTTCGTTAGGATTAGTCAGGATTATTTAGTCGTTTCCTCCATCCGTTTCCCATATCTATCCATATTTTATCAAATTTATCACATTGTTGTTCTAATTATTTTATTTTTTCTTCTAATTTTATTTCTTTTGCCTTGTATTTTAAATATTTTAGTTGAGAAAATATCTCTTCTGATAAAGTTGTTTTGATCACTTTTAATTTTTGTTTTTTCTTTATTATTTTTCTATGTACATTCATATTTTATTTATAAATCTGGTTTTTTCTTGGTCATTTATTTCAATTCCTTTATTAGTTATTTTATAATTTATCATAGTTAAAAAAATCACGTCCTAGTAGTAGTTCATTGAAACTGTCATATTCTATTACTCCTATATTTATCTTATATTCTAAATCTTGGATTTTGAATATTAAATTAATACTTTTGATAATTATTATTTCTCTTTCATTTTCAGGATAATTATAAGTTTGTGGGTTTATTAAATTACAATCATTTTCATTAATCTTACTTATATGTATAAAACTTTTAATAGCTCTGGTATTTATTTCAGCTATACAATCTGTTGTTATCATACCTTTAAATATTATTACCTTAATTTTTAATCTATTAGTATTTATATTTATTAAATCCAATATCCTAGGTTGTATAACGCTAGTCTGTCGTGCCATTATCGGTTCTCTTGTAATACTCAATCTAGATCCTTCTATTTTTTGTAATAATCTTTTTGATGGTGTAAGAGTTCTGGTATTAAAATCCATATATATTTCTTCTGATATAGTTATTTTGGAATTTTCTTTATGTAAATATGTTCTAATATTTCTTGGTACATTCTTGGTACTAATATATTTATTTCATGTTGTTTCTTTACATGGTAATTTCCTATTAGGACATATATCATTTTTGTTTCAATACTTATAACCTTACTTCATGGTGGCATTGTTATTCCATCTAATTTATAATATAATGTTAAGACTAAGTCTTTGTATTAAGCCGTCCTTCCATATTTATTCATAGTTCCACGTTCCACTCCATCCTCTCTTTTTTTTTTTTCATTTTTCTTAAATTTACTACTTATAATTTCTTTAACTTGTAGTGATTTAGTTGATGACTTGATATGAACAAAAATTTAGAGTGATGGCGGCACACGTGTTAGCCATTTTGACTGTAGAAAAGTCCTATTTTGAGCCATGATATCTTAATCTTAAGACCACAGATGACAATTATCCCACGCAAACACCTCTTCATCCTGTAGCTGAGCTAGAAATTCGGATACAGATTTGGTTGAACTCAATATCTGTTTTTCAAACAATGTATTTGTATTAAGATTTCATTCAATATTAAATTTAAAACACAATTATTATCATTTGAAGTCATTGTGTTAAAATTCAGAATCATAGAGTTGAAATCTTGACTCCCCCTCTACAGATTTGTAGCACGCAAGTTTTCATAGACATCATCAAAGCAAGGTTTATTGCTTGATCACAATTACACACATTTTACCTAATTTGTGATAATTGGGTTTATTTGTTTTTCGATTTTTCAACAATTTCCGAGATACTATTAGTTTGTGATTGCGCACACGTAGTTTCTGGAAAATCTTAAATTTTGCATGTACATGATAATTTTCAGTTAATCCTCAAATATTATCGACTTATATTTATGTAAAAGTAGTTTTGATAGTAACTACTACTACTAAATACTACAAAATTCATTCTGATTCATGCAATCTGTATGCATAAAGTGAGCAGAAATATAGCGAAGATTATAGTTTTTGTACATGCTATAAGTAGGATAATGGCGGAAGATTTTCAATGGTGCATAAGGAGAGTACATTTTTCAATTCCTTACCAATTCATTGTGGGATATTGAGTTCAACCAAATGTGTCATCGTCTTACCAAATTTGCTCTTAAATGTGTCACGTCCTTATAAAGGGAATTTTAGGGCCAAAATTTAGAAATTCAACACCTAGCTCATCCCCCATGCTTGTTAGCGGGTACAATTTCTAAAGTTACAAATATTAAGCGGGAATTTCATTTAGGATAATTTACTTAATCCCTTTAAGGTTTTGAAAATAGTATTTAGCCCCTTGAGGTTTGAGAAAGCTTTTTTTATTATTATTATAATTTTTTTTTTTTGGTCGATACACTACTTTGTGGTAGGGTTGTCCAACGGGGCGAGGCGGGACCCGGCAGGACGGGGGAGGGTCGGGACGCGGGTTCCAGCGGGCCGGGAAGAGGTCCTGTCCCGTCCCACATCCCGCCAGTAGAGGGGCCGAGATTTGGGGGGACGGGTCGGGTCGGGATCGGGATTTGGGGATTTTTTTTGCCACTTAATTTTAAAAAATAATATATATATATATATATATATATATATAAGTATATATAAACACTTCAATAATTGAACAAGATAGTGTAATAAAAACATTTCAATGCTGTTTTGTGCCTCTTATATTATTTAATAGAAATATAATTTTTTTGTAATACAAGTTCAAAAGTTGCAAATCACATAGTAAAATTGCAATTAAAAAAATTACATAGTTAACCATATTTTTTCTAATTTCCTCACAATGTCTTGAGGATCTTCGGTTGGAATTGGAATTTGTAGGTCAAATTGTTCGACGTCGCTTCCTATTCCCTCGGACAAGATTTCGTTCTAGTTGTTGTCTTCTTCTCCGTTGATCTCCGGTTGACCGCACCTTCTACGCTCCGCTCGAATCTAATCTCTGAATAAAACTGCAATCTCCAATGTGTCTCCCGCCAATGAATGTCTGTGCTCTCCTATTTAAAATCTTCCAGCAGAAAAATCGCTTTCAGACGTTGTTGATGACGCTTGAATGTTCAACACATCTCAGGTCATCTTTGCTAGTGTCGGAAATGTATTCTCATTCTGCCTCTAGTATTTCAGCAAGTCTTCATGTCCTTCATCATTGACAATTAATTCGTACGGTACAACACCCTGCAAAACATAAATATCAAATTCGTTAACTTGTAAAGAAGTTAAACCACTAAACATTTTATTTCTAAGGCCTTGAATACTAGCAGCAGAAACCACATGTTTTTTATAAGGTTGCAGCGAAGTAGTAGAAGATGGTACAGAAGCCGGTTGATTATTTGCACTTTGTTGTTGGTAATACTTATATATTTGTTTGCATTCAGTATGTATGCTAGACGTAACTTCTTCTTTAGTTAGTTTGTGATTTGGTTCTTCAGTTGGGTCTGTTGGAAGTACTTCTATACAATCATAAATCGTTTCTATTAGTGTTTTACAACCGTCTACTTTAATAGTCGGATTTAATACCGCACTAATAATATAAATAGCGGAATAGGAAAAAAATATTTTTTAAATTTTTTAAACATTTTTTCAGTAGATGCCTTATAAGTTGATTTTTGCATATATTCATTAAGTAGCAAAAATATTAGAGCTATATAAAATAACATATTTGAAATAGTAGGATAATAAATACCAGAAAATTCTTTAGTAGCTTGAAAAAATTTCTCTAGAAATCCATTAAGTTCTAAAAAAATTCTCCAATCATTATCTACAAGCATATCCCTTGAATTTTTATTATGAGCGTTAAATAATAAAGTTATAGATTGTCTATAATCGTAAGCAACAAGTAGTTGCTCATACAAATAATTCCATCTAGTCGAAATTTCTTCTGAAATTTTTCTATAAGGTAATCCACAATCATGACAAGTTTTTTATACTCTTACATTTATCTTTGTGGGAGTAGAATGATTATTTCCGATAGACAACATAAAGGATGAAAGATATCACTTCTTAAAACTTCGAAGGCTTAAGTGTGACATTTCAAACTTCAAAGGGGTTCAAGTGAAAAATTAACTAACACTTAACAGAGATTGCCAAAAAATCGAAAACAAAGGTGGGGGCGGGGGTAGAGATTAGCAATAGTGAGTGTTTCAACACTTTAATTCATACATGGCACATGGTGGTGAGATAGTGGGTGAGGGCAAAAGGAAAGAGGAGCTTCAAAATGGAGCACATCCACTCTTTCTCTTGCTTTTGTAGACTCATCTTTTGTCCTATTCTCCTACTTGCCAGCCTTTCACTCATGTGCATTGTGGGGTTTGGTTAGCCACTTAGCCCCCCTGATCCTTCCAACCGCCCGCCTAACCCATTTCTTTTATGACTCAAATTCTCTAATTTAATTTTGACATTCCAATATAGTTCAATCAATGATCAGTTTATACAGTAACTGCAACAATCTGTCAATTCTTGCTATATTCATTTCCCTCTATTTCAATCAGTTTCATTTCAATGGATAATTAGTTCTCCAAAGTACGATAATCAACAAATATTGTTACCTAATATCGATTTTTCTAAACATACCTTATTTTTACTACCCAATACCTCAGATGGAAAGTCTACCCAATACCTCATTTGTTTTTCTAATGAAAAAGTTCATTAACAAATAAATTGGAAATGAATCAACCCAATTGGTGTTCGATTACAGAAGAATTTAGCTGGCAATGTCTACTTAATCAACCAATAATTGATGAATAAATTAATTAACAAATAAATATATAATGTTAATCCAAATGCAAGACATCAAAGTGAATACTACAAAATCAAAGAAATAAAAAAAGGTAAACAAGTTGGAGCCAGGAGAGGTAGAAGTTTTGAGAGCAAAACAGGAAAAATAAAGGTAAAGAGGGGGACATGTATACAATAAAATACACCAATATAAAAACTCTCAATTATTAACAAAAAGGTTTAGAAATTAAAAAAAAAAGAATTAGACATCGTAACGAGCCATTTAGCCGAGCCGATCGGCAACTGATCCTGCTCCACCTGCGCTAAGGAGGCCGGTGAGGAAAGTCATGGCTCGGATTTGCATTTGTAGAGCTGATATATAGTCGGTAGTTTCTTCTAGAAGGTTCGGAAACGGGAGTTTCTGACAACCAGGAACTAAACGACCTAGAACACGAACTTTCCGCTGCAAAGCCGGTAATCGCTTCTTCGCCGCCGGTTTCTTCGACTTTATATTACCGTTGTTGTTCAGCTTAGCTTTCTTATGCTTTTTATTGATTTGGCTAAGTCGGCCAGTGAGAATCGCTCTACTCCAACGACTCCTTCCCTTCGCTGTGACAGCGAGGACTCTGTCGGCGGTCTCCCTGACGGCGCGTGACGGATTGTCATTACTCCGGCGGCCGTGACGGAGAGCTTCGAGAAGCTTGGAAGAGTAGATCTGTTGCTCGGTATTAGTTCTCCACCTCGATTCATCAAGGCTTGTGAGTTGTTCAGTTTCCTCAGCTTCTCCAATTTTTCTTCTCTTTTTGCGCTTGGATTCTCGCGAGCGATTGGAGTAGTTAGCATCGGGATTCGAGACGATTGATGATGACGCCATCAGTATGCAAAATTTGAAATGATTTGATTCTCGCGAACTGTACGGTTGCTTCTCCTCTTATGTTGATAGATGCAAACTGCAGAAAAAGAAAAGGAGCCGATGAGATTCTGAAACAGGTTAGTGAAAGCTTTTTTGTAACTGATTCTGTGAGTAAATATGCTAAATAAGGTGAATCAGTAACAACGCTTTTGTGTCCGTACATAAAACTATACACAAATAAGGTAGTAATATGATACTCCTTACACAGAATGAATTGAAAAGACACTCAACTCTATCAATTTCGCAGGCGTTTGGTCATTAAAATTAAATATTTTTACTTTATTTAAAATTTTTAAAATTATAATTGAAAATTGAGTTATGTGTGATTATAATTTGCAAAAAAATATTTGATTGCTACGAATAAAAAGTGAAAACAAGTTTTCAGTGTTTCCTAAATTTTAAAAAATACTTAGATGTTATATTTGAAATTTTTATAGCAAAATACTAATTTTCGAATAAAGTAAAAAAATTACAAGAGAAAAAAGTGATTAATTTTCATGGCCAAACAACTCCTTTAATTCTTCATAAATTTCCATTCAAACAAAAAAAAAATGGAAAATCAGAGCACCAAAACAGAGAGCAGAAGAAACAAAAACGAAATATCACAAGTTAAGTTGCAAAACAATTCCTGAGTCGTGAGTGCGGCGGCGGAGACGGCGGTTGGTGACGGAGGAGAGAAGGATTAAGTAGATAGAGAGCAGAGAGCAGAGAAGAGTTTGAAGGAAATGGAAAGTGGGGAGAGGTGAGTTTTGTATTGGAAAGGGGGAAGGCGACAACCCACGCGTCCTTTGTTTATTGCTTTTTCCTTTTCTCTTCTTTTTCCTTTTCCCTTCTCTCTCTCATTTTCGTGCACCGAGGATCTCTCATCCCGCTTTTATTCTTTTACTTCACTTCACTTTTAGTTAATTTTTTTTCTTTTAAATCCAATATTTAATTTTTTCACAAGTTAAATATGAGAGTAAAATGTACTGCTTCCATTACATTTCAATGATATTTTATTGGATAAACAACTAAATATGTTACTAACTTATAATATATTGTATAGTGGTAAAAGATGAAAAACAAAAGTAACAACATATCTAGTGTAATTCTATCTGGATTAGAACATGGAATCTCAAAGTGTTTTTTAAACCCCTAAATCACTGAATCAATCTCTTTTTTTGTTGTATAGGGTATTTAAAATCTATGTATGTATATTAGAAATAAAAAATATCTTATATATACGACGTAATTTTTTGCCGTGTGTTCGGATGAACACCCTTAGCGGGCCCTAGATCCGATCCTAGTATAGAAGTTGTTTTCAATAGACCTCCGCTCAAAAGAAAAAAATTTCGAAGCTGGTTTGCAAAAAAAACATGACAGTAAAATATTAAGATATAAAACAGATGAAACAACCTATAGTAAAAGATCAAAGTAATTGCTGAAAAGTTGGTTTGTAGAAAAAACTATATATTAAACATATTAAAATTTGAAACTTGTGAAAGTTATATTACAATTGACGGGGTTAAATATTTTGAGACTTCGTAAGATAGAAGAAACACGTATAAATGGAAATGAGAAGAGTTTCCATGTTGAAATATTAAACTAATTTGAATTCCTTTAAGATTTCAAATTACGAATAATAGCCTTCACGTAGAAACTTTTAAATAGCTATGCTACCTTCATACTCAAAGGCTTGCCTTTTCGATGTTGGTTATGGACTTTGACCTTTGCATTCATCAAAGAAAATGAAAAAAATAGGAAATGCATAAAAGTTCGATTACTATTTGAATTAGAGAATATTAATACTTCCATTTACTTCTGTCCATTTCTTGGACTGTTTGTTATTCTCCGTACTATTTACTGTGTTAGCACATGGATAAGTCCATAATATATCTGTCTGTATGGTGTGAATTGTGAATAAATGAGTTGACTGAAACATGCATCATATTTTAAATAAGCATATATATGAATGCATATGAACAATACCTAGGTCAATAGTGTTTGTCGCTTGGTACCTGCAATTGATAAATTATTTTATGTTACCTTCCTCAATATTTTTTACCCCAAATGGTGGTTAACCATGTTTGATCTTTTCCGTTATTTTTTCTTATATATTTAAATAAGTAACGTTGTTTCTACTTCAGCTAGCAGGAAGAGTGATTTTATAAATTAGTGCACCTTCTCTTTTCAAAATTTATTGTTGCTTAATTTTTTTTCCTAAAGATTTTGCAGAAGCTAAATTATGTATTTTTATTTTAGAAATCATGGCCCTGTTTAGGGGGTTAGAGACTGCCATTATTAGACCTTCAACTTATACATTGATGCTCCAATAAGCTTATACAGAATCATCTTGCTTTTATCTCAAATTCAATAAAAAGAAGGGCAACAAGGTGTACGAAATGTTTGCGTCCATGTCGAAAAGGTCGCACATTATGGAGACTTACCACGACACAAGTATTAGTGACTGCTTTTACGATTCGAAACTATAGATCACATAGACACAACTTTACCATTCCTCTCCAAAGCCCCCTTCAATTAAAAAAGAAGAAGATGAAACTAATAACTACTTTTCTTGTCATTGGAAACTATTTTATTTTTTATATCTATTTACTTTTAACCCGCATCTACAGATCCCACTGGGTATATTATTGTTATTTTAACCCGCATATTTGTTTTCTAATCTAACTATTTTTACTAAAAAAAAAAAGAATATATCTTAGAAATAATGATATCTTCTAAAGTTCTAGAAGAACAACTATGTAGTGACTCATGATAAATTACACAATGCTTTAACAATTGGAAGTAAGGATTTCTCGGATGAAGGAGAAAGCCAAATTTAATTATATCAACATTATCCATTTTGCACTTGTTGATTATAAAAGAATACATACTATATATGACTGGAAATATAGACCCTAGCTAGGGAGTAGGCATGTTAGTTGAATCACCTTATCTTGCTCACAAAGGTAGAGTAAGCCTGAAAAAAGACTAATTAGGTCAACCTAATCCTTCATTTGGTGTAATGTAATTATTATTTAAGAGACTTAAAGAGCGCTATTTGGTGACATAACATATATGATCACAATCAATGTCACTTTCATATAAGGAAATTAATGATCGATCTTTTAATTTATTTTATCTATTTTTATCACATCCCGTATTCGTTTAGAATGTGATATAAGAACCTATCAAACTTGATTTTTACTTTTCACCAAACAATGCCAAAAGATAGCCATCACTACAAAAAGAAGAAAAATATCAACTACAAGATGAGGTTCTCCTCGCCTAAAGGGCAGCCCGGTGCACTAAGCTCCCGCTATGCGCAGGGTCCGGGAAAGGACTGGACCACAAGAATCTATTGTACGCAGTCTTACTTTGCATTTCTGCAAGAGCCTATTTTCACGGCTTGAACCCATGACCTTCTGGTCACATGGCAACAACTTTACCAGTTACTCCAAGGTTTTCCTTGCCTACGTCAGACATAACAGGACATTCATTGAATCTATTTTGTTTTGATTGAAGTGGGAAAAAAAGTTGTGGGGAGATGGGTTTTGAGACACCACGACCTTATTACACCACAAAAAAGTACGAGTATGTATATGTCTTAAATTTAAATCAAGCTCACGAGTCTCACTTGTAATTTTAAGATATTTGATATCCTTCATATATTTTTGACAATTTACTTCAATTAAGTCCTGAATGCTTTTAAGTACTAAAAGTAAAATTCGCGATTTATAACCATATTAGCAGGAAAAAAGTGATTTATGGCCATGAAAAATTTAAAATAAAAAGATTTGAAGCATCAAGCATGTATGCATATAATGAGCGGGGATGACTTAACTGTTCTCGCACATGCATGAATATATACAATTCTTGACAAAAAAGACTGTCAATATTTCATATGGACAGAACTGTTCTATATTCATGCATGTGCGTACAATGTGCTAGATCATATTGATGACTATGTTCCTCGTCCCACCGATATTGCCGACTCGACATGGCGTCGCCTTGACGCCATCGTCAAACAGTGGATATACAACATCTCAAAAGACTTGTTGTGTACTATCATGAAAACAGGTGCTACGGCACGTGACCTTTGGGTACGGTTAGAAGAAATCTTTCAAAATAATAAAAATACTCGGCCCGTGTATTTGGAAGAGCAGTTCAACAATACGCGTCTCGAGAATTTTAACATGTCTGAATATTGCAAACAACTGAAACTCATAGCCGACCAACTTTCCAACGTCGGGACATTTGTTTCAGAAACCAAGATGGTACTTCAATTGGTTGCCGGTTTACCGAAAGGTGAATATGATACACTTGCGACAATGATTCAACAGGCCGATCCACTACCAAGTTTCACCAAAGCGCGTTCACAACTATTGTTGGAAGAAACCCGTTGTGCTAAACAAGAGGAGCACAATCAAAAGGTGTTAGCCGTTGACGGCATGACACCACCGGCGGCCAACACCACCCAACCACCACCGCAAGACCACCACCACCAGCAGTCCCTCGGCGGAGGGCGTGGCGGCAGAGGCCGCGACAATAACAACAAAGGAAAGGACCGCGGAAAGGGCCACCGAAACCAGCAACCAGGCCCAACTCCTACCCCTTACATCCAGTGGGTTGGACAGCAACCCTGGCCCAATACCGGGAACTGGGCCTCGGTTGCATGCCCTTACCCAACAACAGGGGCCCAGTTCCAGCAGGCTGCTTGGTCACCCGGTCTCTTGGGCTCCGCCCCAGCCAACAGGTAGGCCCATCAGCAGTAGCACGCCCACATGGTCTCGGTCCATCAGCACCCGCAAGGAAGCAGCATGGCCCCTACCGATTTAGGCCAGGTTTTTAGCACCGTGAACCTTCAACATGCCGACGATAATTGGTACATGGACACCGGAGCCACATCTCACCTCACCCGGTCATCAGGTAACTTATCTCAAATGCTTCGGTTACAGTGTCCTCAATTTATTACTGTTGGCAATAGTCATCGCATTCCAATTGAAGGTTACGGTAACACACATACCAAACATCCCCACCCGCCTTTCTCCCTAAATCATGTCCTTTACACACCCAACATCATTAAAAATTTAATCTCTGTTAGAAAATTCACTCGCAATAATTCTGTGTCTGTCGAATTTGACCCTTTTGATTTCTGTGAAGGATCTCAATACGGGGAAAATTCTTACGCGCTGCAATAGTGTGGGAGACCTCTACCACTTCACTCAATCTTCCGCTGTCAGAACTCATTCACCTGTCTCCCTTGATGCTATCTCTCCGTCAACTTGGCATAACAGACTCAGACACCCAGGAGATCCTGTTTTTAATATTCTTAGGACTAATAAGTGTATTCAATGTAATAATGGAAAACTTGCCCAACACTGTTTTCTTGCCCACTTGGCAAACATACTCGTATTCTATTTATGTCATCCAACAATGTTACTTTTTCTCCATTTGATATTGTTCATGTTGATTTGTGGACATCTCCGGTTGTCAGTTCCTTGGGTCACAAATTCTATCTAGTATTATTAGATGATTTTTCACTCTTTGAATGGATCTACCCGCTAAAGTTCAAATCTGAAGTTTTTGCCAAGTTCCTTGAATTTCAAAAATTCATTAAAACACAGTTTGAAAAATCTATAAAATCTTTTCAATGTGATAATGGACGTGAATTTAATAATTCGGCATTTCACAATTTCTGCTCTAAACAAGACATGTTTTCCGTTTTTCCTGTCCCTACACTTCCTCCCAAAATGGCAAAGCTGAACGAATCATACGTACCATCAATAACATGGTTCGTACCCTTCTTTTTCATGCCAGTCTTCCACCGCCATTCTGGGTCTACGCTGTTAAAATGGTAGAGTACCTCCTTAATATTGTCCCAACCAGCACTCTCTAAAACAAGTCCCCAACCGAAATCTTATACCGTAGGTTCCCTTCCTATGACCAACTCTGCATCTTCGGTTGCCTATGCTACCCCAACCTGGCCTCCAATGCATCTCACAAACTAGCCCCACGCACCACGCCATGTGTCTTCGTCGGTTTCTCACCCAATCATCGGGGTTACCTGTGCTATGACATAGTCACTCGTAAGATCATTATCTCACGTCACGTCACATTCGACGAGGCGAACTATCCATTTTCAAATCTCCGAAAATTCCAAACCACGGATTACACATTTCTCGATGAGTCTCCTCTGTCTCCTATAATCCAGTCAATGTGTCACCGGCAGTTTCCGGTTCCAACGAAGACTGCACCAGCAGCTCCGTCACCAATAATGTACGGCGTTGTCTCCAACCAAACACCCCTAGCTCTCGGTCGAACCCTCCACTGCTCGACCCCCTGTGTCACCTACCCCACCAACTGTTTCTCGACCAACCATCGACCCGAGACCAGCCAACAGCCTCCAGAACCAGCGAGTTAGCATCCACATATCGCAGATCAACCACTGCTGCCTCCAGAACCTGTAAGCCAGCAGCTTCAAACCTCAGTCCAAACACTGATGCCTACCCACCGCATGGAGACTCGTGCCCAACACGAGATTTTCAAACCCAAGGTTCACTTCGATCTCTCCACACAAACCTTATCACCCATTCCGAAAAATCTAAAACTAGCCAAACTGGACCCTGATTGGAACGCGACCATGTACGAGGAATTTAATGCTTTAACCAAGCAGAACACTTGGGATTTGGTACCTAGACGGGACGGTGTGAATGTTATCCGATGTATGTGGCTATATCGTCACAAGTTCAGAGACAGTGGTGACTTAGAGCGGTATAAGGTAAGACTGGTTGGTAATGGCACTAGTCAGCAGCAAGGTATTGATTGTGGTGAGACATTCAGTTCGGTTGTTAAACCGACCACTATTCGAATTGTTCTCGGTATTGCTATGGGCATGCATTGGCCGATTCATCAGCTTGATGTCAAGAATACATTTCTTCATGGGGATTTGAAAGAAACTATGTACATGCATCAGCCCCCTGGCTTCGTTCATCCGGCAGCCCCGCAATATGTATGTCGTCTCAGGAAGTCATTATATGGCTTGAAACAGGCACTCTGCACTTGGTATGATCGTTTTGCCAAGTATATTATGCAGATCGGATTTATTTGTAACATGTGTGATAACTCTCTCTTCACTTTTCATCGAGGTAGCAACACTGCTTATGTGCTATTATATGTGGATGACATTGTTCTTACTGCCTCCTATGACGGTTTGAAGAATGAAATCATTGCTCTACTCAAAACTGAATTTGCTATGACTGATTTGGGCAAGCTGGGTTATTTCTTGGGTATATATGTGGCCAGATCGGTCGCTACTATGTTTCTGTGTCAGCGCAAATATGCGGAAGAGATAGTGTACAGGGCTAAAATGGCAAATTGTAAAAGTATTATCAGATACATTAAGGGCACACTTGACTTTGGACTGCATCTATACCCCTCTGCCCCAACCAAATTACTCTCCTACACGGATGCAGATTGGGCAGGATGCCCAGACACACGTCGCTCCACCTCGGGCTACTGTGTATTTCTTGGGGATAATCTTATTTCATGGTCCGCCAAGTGGCAGGTCACGCTATCCCGTTCGAGTGCTGAAGTAGAGTATCGCGGAGTTGCTAATGTCGTTGCTGAGATGTGTTGGCTCCGAAATCTTCTTTTAGAGCTCCAGTGTCCACTGCGAAAGGCTTCTATAGTCTACTGTGACAACATATCTGCCATCTATAGGTCTCATAATCCGGTCCAACATCAGCGGACCAAGCATATCGAGATGAATATTCACTTTGTGCATGAGAAGGTTGCCCTTGGTCAGATCAAAATATTACACGTGTCTTCCTCCTATCAGTATGCAGATATTTTCACAAAGGGACTACCGAGACAGCTCTTCACCGACTTTCGATCCAAATTTTTAGCGTCGCCTCCTCCCGCTCCGACTGAGGGGGAGTATTAGCGAATATTCTCCGAATATTCACAATATATTTTGTAATTATGATAGATGTATATTTAAGGTAACTTATGATTCTTATTGTATTAGGAATCAACCATTTAAGGTAAGTTAGGATTCTTATTGTATTAGGAATCAACTTCTGTACAACTATATATATTGTGATTAATGAAAGGAATTCCTAAGGGAGATTATTCCAAACTTACACTATCTATAAGATAATCAAGTAGACATTTAAACATAAATTTGGTTGAAACTTGAAAAAAATATTTTTTTAAAATTGAAAAATGATATTTGAACGTGCATTTCACTTGAAAAGAAGTTGAAGTTTTGTGATTGAAGAAAATCTTACTAAAAAGTTGGTCTTTCAAACTTAAAAAACTCATCTTTAAAAACTAATGATAAAAATTATTCCAATATATAACTCAATAATTTTTATTTTTATTTTTAAAATGAAATTGCTATCTCCCAACGGCAATGTGCTATAATCATATAAAAACCATTCATTTGGTTAAATTTTTCATGTGCAAATGATGTGGAAAAAGTGTATTGAACAAAGTTGGAATGTGTTGGCAGGCAGTGATTGGTTAACACCTGGGGTCGAATGGAATTTGCTTTTATTAGTGGGGTGATAGCACATGCAAATACGAAAATGATAAAAAGGGAAGGTGTGAGGGAAGAAGAGAAAAGAACATGTGGTTGTTTTCATGGCACTTCCTATCAAATTCTTGACTTTTGCTTTGTTTTTTTGCCTCCTTGTTTTGTTTTTCTATAAATTGATGCCTTTGGACTCATTCATAATCCTGTTGTTGAATAATGTGGAGATGTTTCATCCACATGATTAATTCTTCTTTATAATTACCTATTTTCCTCTCTGTTCTAATTAAAATAATTAAAGGTGGATGTGTAGGCAAATAGATAGGAAGTGAATTGTACGGTGAAATTGGAACCTTTCACTTGAATAGTTCATAGTGGAGCAAACTATTAGAATGATGATTTCACTTGAATAGTTCATGTAACATTTATTCTCATTGTAATGGTGAAGTTTGTTTTTCATATTATGTGATATTATATGTATCTATAATAATATATATATTCTTACAACAATAAAAAAATATTCGAACAAACTCGAATTTCGACTCTAGTATTATATATGGAGAGAGGGGGAGACATACATATTCTACTTTTTATCTAGATGTTGGAGTGACATTCACATTCTCATTCTATTTATGACAATTACATTACGTATGAAATATTACAACTTTTGGTTTCTCCACTAAGTGAGCATATCTCATTCTCATTCTAGAATTATTCTATATTCAATAATTCATCTCTAAATTTTGATAATTAAATAGATTGTATAACTATAGCTTAATTGATGTCACAAGCATGCTTACTCCCTCAAGAATGTGTGTTTTTTGAAATTAACATTCATGTGAACTTTAGATATGTTCTCAATTTTGCTTTAGGACTCTCCATTTTTCTTGGGTTGATTTGGACACAATGGTACATTAAAGAAATCCAGGACCTTTAATATCCTATAAGATAGTGCTTGAGATAGAAGTAGCATGCATGTATCTTACAACTCATAACAAGCATCCTTTTAAATCCTTGTGTAGATATAAAAAAGGGATAATGTAAAATACAAAAACCGGACAAAGTGACATGCCAGAGTGTTTTGCCTCTTTTAGCCAGACATGCTTCAATGACATTAAAACATAGAAATTAGAAATTTCCAATTGTAAGAGCAGTGATCAACTGCTATCAATCACATGATTCTAGATTATCAATAATAAACTCCATAAAGCAGATTTATCACTTGCATTTTAATACTTATTACTCTAAATTAAAAAGAAAAGAAAATTAATCTCTATTAAACTATATCTCAATAATGAACGCTTGAGAACACACTCAAAAACATGATTGTCTTGCGGTTATGTTGGATTTGAAATTATCTTATTTGATTTCCAAAAAGAAAAATACTCTTCACATTTTTAAAACAAGACTGGCAAAAAGACTTAGGACAATCTATATTCTATATGAAACAGAATCAAGTCAAAGTTTGTCTAAGATTAACAGAATAATAATATTTATTATCGATTGAACTGTTCAACTATGCAAAATTTTACTAATCATAAAATAACTTAGAAGTTCAGAAGACACCGAGCCAAAACATGAGCAAATTATTGATCCTACAGAAATTTCTTAACACTTTCACAAGAAAGCCTACATGAGATGGTATCTATACTTTTCTTGCATTTGGTGAAGGCCTAAACAACTCCCACATGCTTATCTCTTAATTATTCTTCTAATTAAATCATTCTTTCATGCTAAGATTCTTACTTATCCATAACTTTGACCTTTTCGTGCATTTGAAGTCTATAACTTTGCTACTAAACAATACTACCAACTGATTATTAATAATATTTATTAGTAGCTTTATTTCCGCACTCTCAAGATTTAAGAACATGGAGATATTCTGAAGCACTATTTAACGAATAATTGTTTCAAGTACAGTTGTGATTAGAAAACTAGTTTTTTATTGTGTTTGAATTTGAGAGACAAACTCTTCCCCTTGTTGCTTTATAATCATTTTCATACTGCTTTAAATTTCGTGTCTGGATCTGACCGTTTCTCTTGCTTTACTTGTGCTTATGCTTTGTCTTGAGCCGAGGGTCTTTCGGAAACAACCGCTCTACCCTCCCCAGACCCCACGTTGTGAGATTTCACTGGGTATGTTGTTGTACTCTTCCCTTGTCCCGTGGTATCACGGGCACTTCATTTTTCCCGATTACCAGAAAATTAGTTCACATAGTTTCAAATCTTAACTACCAATTGAAGATTATTTTTCAGAAATTAGTTTTCACTCAGTTTCAAATCAGACTAAAACAATATACCATTATCAAAATACAAAGATATATATATTAAAAAAATAAAAATAAAACACCGAATATTTAGGTTGATACTCATGCCTAGCTAACTAGGACTTCCTAAATTGAATTTGATTAAGTAAATATGTATTTTCACTTTAATTTGTGATCGATGAATCACCTGACTGGAATCTGTAAGCCACTGGGGATGTTTTTGGCTTCACATCAAAAGGAAGTGTGATCATAGCAGGGGCAGAATCTGGATTTACCTCTTGAAATGGTACTTCGAAGGTCAATGACTGGTACAAGCAAACCTCATCTTCTTTGCAATAGTACACCTGAAATTGTTTTTACAAGTTTTACATTAGGGAAGTAATCAGAGATCTCAAAGTGGAGAACTCAGAAGTGCTCATGGCAAATGTAAATGTAAGATGGATCATCAATCACATAGCATTCTCATCGTGCTAAAGTGCTAAAGTGCTAAAGTGAGACCAGTATCAATGCCAAAGCACATGCTACAGAGGTCAAATTGCCATACGGCAAAATTGAAGCAACTGATGCTTTATTTTGCTTGTATTACCTGACATAGTTTTCTCTTTATTAAATTGCTGATTATAAACGTGCATGGCTTAAGGAAGCAAATGCAAGTCATAAACTTGACCGAACTTAAAAGATAATCGTACCTTGCAATAAACTCTGGCAGTGGATGAAGAAGCAGAAGATCTTCTGAAGTGCACTACTGCAGAACCTTCTGGGCTCAGATTTCCCTCCAAGGAATCAACCTCAGCAGCATTATCTGGATCAAAATCTATGCTAAATTTACTCTGTGCTTCCTGCATTTTGGTAGAAGGCAGCAAAGTCTATGAGGAAAATAAACAAAAGGACATATTGAGGTAGTAAATTCAAGGGCAGGGAAGGAGTGTTCCCTATTTTCTTAATCAACTTGTTCAGGAAAGAGAGAAACAAAACCTTTGAGAAATGGTATCCTTCAGGTACTGAGATTCTTAAGTTCAATGTACCCTCATTGGATGAACTACCATTAACTATGACAGTCTGTGTGTCAGCTCCAGATCGCCGTCTAAGGCGCTTCAAAGACCTGGATCTAAGTGGAGGCTGCACTCCTTTCAACTCCAGAGTAAGAACTTCAGCTTCTGACTTGTTCAGGTCTAAGTATCTTATCACACTGTTATTTGTATCTGCTATGTATAATCTTCCTAAAAAGACACATGAATAGAGTCAATAAGTTTCAGTTGTATATTTTCAAACGTGAACACTGAGATACATAAAAACACTATTAGTTGAATACAAGATATCATTAAGGCGGTCCAGATTACTGATCAAATTTCAGTATACACCGGACAATGGGTTTTAGATCTTTGTTTAGGTCTATCAGGGGGTCAAATGAGAAGAACCATAAAACTAAACTAAAATTGAACAAAGGTATGGTCGCCCAAAACTTAAGACTTGGATCTCATATTCTGGAATACTATTACCATCGCAGGGTACATATTCTTGGTTTAACTCGTCAATGAGACTAAAGTTCCAAAAATAATTGAATCTTAAGCAATTGATACCCAAGTGATCAGTAGTGTATATCTTCTATTTCTTCTCTTTGCCTTTTTCTTCTGTCAACACCCAATTGCTCACTCACACACCAAAGAAGCATATGTAACAATGGCCTTGTTCGCCACCAACATTATTTAGGAGATAACTGGTGTCATGCTCCATCAAGAAATGTGATACACCTTAAGGTGCCATAAGTTGACTTCTTTTCACAGAAAGAACTCATCCTACATGAAAATAGACTTTCAACTAGGGCTGGCCAGTGGCCCGGGACGACCCGACCCCGTCCCGACCCCGCCCCGGTCCCGCCACAACCCTGCTAAAAAAAAATAACGGGGGCGGGACTCGAACTCCGACGGGGACGATGTCTGCCCCGCTGCCTGAGCCCGCCCAGCCCGCTTAGACCCGACTCCTCGCCCCGAGGCCCGACCACGCCCTTTTCCTTTGCAAATATGACTGTTGCACCAACGCGGCCATTTTAGGCCCTCTTACCCCTTTTAATATTTATTTTTAACCCATAAGTTATTATATTTACACTTTAACCCAATTTTTCAACTATAAATAACTCATTTTCTCTTCATCTTTCTCACAAATCATCCTACAATCTCTCTAATTTCTCAATATATCTCTCTACAAGTCTACATTGTTATTCATTTGGGAATTGGGAGTGAAGTTGGCAACTAGCTTGAGGATCTTCCATCGAGCAAAGTTTCAATTTTCAACCTCTCGATTACATGTCGACGTTACGTCGGCGTTTGGTACATTCGCCTTCATTAAATTATTATTATGCTTATTTTATTTTATTTAGCGCACTTAATTTTATTGTCTTTAATTATTTATTATCATAATTAAAATGGAAGGATTAAAAGGTATGTTTAAGGGTAAGGGTGCTTCTTCTCTAGTTGGGGCAACCAGTAAGGTACTTCTTCTAGTCATCTTATTCCTACACAGGGATGATTTTGTTGACACTCAACATTTTCCTACAATACCATTAGATTTAGACCAGAGCTATTTTCTTCAAACTCAAGAAGACTTTAATTTAGACGATGATCTAGATGATATACCCACTAATGTTGATGACAACACACCCACTAGTGCACCTTTAACTGAAATACCTCCTATTCCCCTCAGTATGAGGCAGGTCCAAGAAAAAGCGACCATTAAAATCGAGATGCATGGACATTTTTGATAGGGACGAGAATCAAGTAGCCATATGTAAAATTTGTAAAAATGTTTTAAAATTTAAAACTGGAAAAGGTCACAGTGGGACGGGGTTTAATTAGACACGTAGTAAGTGCTCATCCAGCCTAGGTATGCCCAATACCAAAGTGCTTCAAAACCGGTGCGCAAACGCCCGGGCTCCATCGGGACAAGGTTCACATACCGACATCTGCCCCGGACCAAGTGAAGTCAAAATTAACCATACGACTGGGAATTGTAGGCTCTAAATACAATAAACATAGAGATGTAGAAGCAATATCAAAATTAGTTCATTGTGGAGGTTTGCCTTTTTCATTTCCTTCATCTCCCGATTTTATTCATTACATTAGAGATATATATAATCGCTTTTTAACGATTTTCCTAGATCAATCATTTAAGAGAGATGTATTTAAATTCACAGATGAATATCAACAATATTTACGTTTTCATTATATCATTTTAATGGCAAAGTATCTATTACGTCTATATAGGTCGTAGTACTAACTACCATGATTATTTAATCAGAATTTGTCATTGGATAGATTATAAATGGTCTATGCAAAAACGTATTTTAGTGTATAGATATATAGATTTATAGTACACCGGTACTTTTATTGCAGAAAATATTTATCAAGTGTGATTATTAATTACCGATAAAATTATGACTATTACATTAAATAACGCTTCTAATAACAATTACAATTACAATTTTAAAAATAGTTTAACTCCATCTTTTCCAGACCATTTTTATATAAAATCGTGCCATATATATAACTTAATTGTAAAGGATGGTCTATCACTTTTTGAAGACATTCTTAGTAAAATACAATTTGCTATAAACTTTATTTTTAAAAGTAATAAAGTACAACGAGAAAAGAATATAAAAAACTTGTCACGATTGTGGACTACCTTATGGAAAAATTCCACAAGTATCCACTAGATGGAATTCTTTATACGAGCAACTACTTGTTGCTTATGACTATAAATTACCTATAACTTTATTTTTTTAACTTTCATAATAAAAAGCCAAAGATATGATTTTAGATAGTGATTGGAAAAAAATTCGAACTTATTGTATTTTTAGAGAAATTTTTCAAGCAACAAAAGAATTTTCCAGATATATTATCCTACTATTTCAACTATGTTATTTTTATATAACTCTATTATTTTTATTACTTAGTGAATATATGAAAAACCATCTTATAAGGCAAGATAAAAAAATGTTTGTCAAAATAAAAAATATTTTATTCCTATTCCTCTATTTATATTATTGGTTCTCAGATTAAACTCCTACTATTAAAATAGACTACTAAATCACTAATTGAAACTATTTACTTATTGTATAGAAGTACTACCACCTCCAAGTCCCAAAAATCTAAATCACCCACCACCTATTGAACAAACTAAAGAAGAAGTGTTGTCTAGCCGTAGAACACCAATGCAAAAATATATATAGATTTTATCAACAAGAAAATGATAGTAACTTACCGCCATATACCATCTTCTTCATCTTCAACACAACATCACAAAGACATATGTTGTGGCTAGTATTGGAAAGCCTTTAAATAACGTGCGCTGCACTCTACTACTAACCAAATTAGCGAGTTGGATATTTTTGTTTTCAGGTTTCTGCATCAGATCAAGAAGTTATCAATGAAGATGGACATAAGACTTCTTTGAACATCGGAGGGGAATGAAGACCTTTCCGACACTTTCAATTGATGGCTCGAGATGTTTTGAACATTCAAGTGTCATCAGCTGCCTGAAGCGCTTTTTCTGCAGTGATATCAAATAGAGACTACCAGACACTCATTAGCCTGGAGACAGCTTGGAAATTGCGTGTGATTATTCGAGATTGATACGAGCGAGGTAAGGTATGCGCGGTCAACCGGAGATCAACGAAGAAGATGATGAAAACTACAACGAAATCTTAACCGAAGGTAGTGGAAGCGACGTGGATCAATTTGACCAACAAATACCAATTCCAACCGAAGAACCACATGAAATCATCAAGCAATTAGAACAGGTTTTTTTGATAATGTAATTTTTTTAATTGCAATTTTATTATGTAATTTGCAACTTTTGGACAACACCGCAAAGTTGCAATTTAGATTTTAGACAATTGTATTTGTATTACAAAAAAATCATGTCTATTAAATAATATATGAGGCACAAAAACAGCCTTAGGATGTTTTTATTACACTATCTTGTTTTGTTTATTGAGTTTTTTTTATACATATGTTATTTAAAAAAAAAGGAAACCCCGACGTACCCCGCCCCGAGCCCGACCCGACCCCGCCCCGATACCGACGGGATCGGGATCGGGACGGGACTGGAGCAAGTCCCGCCAGACCCCGCCGACCCCGACCCCGCCAGACCCGGCCCGCCAGACCCGAGCCCGGCCCACTAGCCACCTTTACTTTCAACTTAATGCTTTAGCAGGACCGTCTGCTTGATCAATTACAAACAACTGCCATGCATGACCAGCACTCCTACAGTTTCTTGCTAGTGCAGCTTAAGATAAGTATACAGAAATTAAGCATGATAGAGCTCCTGCAGTAAGTTGAAATTGAAAGGAAGAAGCAAAGAAGGCAATATAATCTGAAGATATTGTAAATGACAAGTAAAACAAGAAAGGTCTCTTTCAAGGCGAAAATGCAACATTTGTCAAAATGCTACTGTCCTATTACTCCTATTTTCCGTCTTTCATTGAAATTAATAATGTCTCTTATTCCTGCAAAGTTTTATGGTCCACTCTCAGAGTGAGAAATCAACCAAATGAAATTGTGCACATAGAAGAAGAGAGTACCATTTTCTGCTTCAACAATTCCAGATGGCTCTGAGAACTGCAGGAAAAGAAAAATATAAAATAAAGAAGAGCGAAGAGAATCACCAAAATTGCAAGTCAGAGTCCAAGCAGTAAAAGCAATTTGTCTTTAGAATGAGAGATTTAAGAATCGAGGAGAAAATTATCCTCCCCACATGTTAATAGAAGCTTTAAAGGGACAAAACAGAGAGACTAATCCCTACGGTATTTAACTTAACAAATACTCCTCATTGTCTTTAGATAAGGTAAAATATTGTTGATGCATGGTAGCAAGGAGTCTTTCCATTTACAAGAAGTACACAAAAGGTATAAAATAGTTTTATGCAGATTCAGGGAATATTTATAGTTTTTGTGAACTCTCGAAGAAAGTTTCAGGTCCGTTCAAATAAGTGTACATGATTGTGTGCTCTTTGCAGAAATAGCAATCTTTAGTCAGTATCTTATTGCACATGGTTCCCAAATTGGGGTGTCTTTCTCTCGTTGTTCAACACAACCTCTGCATTCACCATGGAGCCTCACCCCCAACCTCAACCACCCAAAAGTATACTGTAACGCACATAATTTCAAGTGGAGAGAGTTTGGAGAGAAAATTAGCAGTACTGGTAGTCTTTAATTTTTTTAAAAATTGTCAGCTTGTTTCTTTCTTGACATTACATTCATAAGTAGCTTCAAAAGAAATTTGATTTGCAGGCAAAGATTCAAATAGAATTGTAGAAAGATTTCCATCATTCTAACATCAAGAATCTGATGTCCATTTTCCTCATACCACTACAAGCAGCTCTTATTGATTGTTACACTGCTTTTGTTTGAAGAAAATGTGCAAAATCTTCCTAAAATCACGAATCTAATATCGATTAAGTCCATGCTTATCTTTGTACAGAGTGTTCCACAGTTTTTCCCTGCATCTACAAGCTTGGATACCTCATAATATGGTCCAACAATTTCAGAAGCACGGGTGGACAGACATTTTATATACTTATCCATGCTGGATTTACCAAGGGTACACTCATATGCCTTACTAAAGTGTTCCAATCATATCCATGGAAATTTGCTTCTGTTCCTTATTTTCCTTGCTCCTTTACACATTAGATGCAGTATCCACTTGAAAATAAAAGGAAAAAAAAAAGATAGGAAAAAAGAAGAGAAATACCAAACATCTGTTGCCAAAGACAATGAACTCCACATACTACTGCTGATTGATGATGAAATGTAGAAAAAGTTTGGCGGAAGGGGTATGCTGCACTTGTATAAGGGCCTTATAACTAAATAGGTTGTTTACAGATGCAGCCGCATTTTAGAAAAAATAATATGCTAGATTTGAAATATTCATGTGTCAGCAGCTTATTATGTCCATCAAGAAGAAATAATATGGTCTATATCATGATACTAATTACTCATTTCCATGCTAATGCTATCGAGTGTAACATACATGTGGACATAAAATGTGATTGGGTGCAATGAGTGTAAATGAATGTAGCACTAATGTCCAGAATGTGATACAAGTAAGAAAGGATATATGAACTCTCTCCAACCTGAGCTGCCACTGCTGCTCCATCTTTGAAACCAGCCTGACCAACACCAGCTAATGTCGTCACCCTTTTACTAACTGGATCTAGTTTCTTAATCTGGCAAGTTAAACAAAAAAGGGAAGCTCTGTAAACATAAGTTACATAAAATGGTTTCTTTTTGAAACCGCAACAAGCAGCGTATGAAACATATCATTTCAAGCTCACTAGCTGATTGAAAGGAGAAGCTCCATATATACCATTTGAAAAGCAGGAAATAGCCACAAACTTTTGAAACCTAATACTTCACCGATACTCTTCATACGGGTAACTGTTTCTTATCTGCCATCAGGCATATCTACACATAAATTACGACATAAAACTAAATTAAATGGTTCTGCAAAATTCTTTACAGAGCCAATTTCCGGTTAAGTAGACTAATCTTATTTAGCTTTGATATCGCAGTCATAATTTTATCCAGGAGGAGGAAACCACAAACTCCACCATAAGTTGTGCCATTGTTGACATATGCTCTCGCTTTGATATTAAGTCACCATAAGTTGTACTATTAACACTCCCAGTGTTACCAACTAATGGTTGCAACTACCCTTCACCAACACGTTTTCAATCCTACCGAAGGCCCTTCTCTCTTCTATCTTCTCCTCCTCCACTTTTCATAGACCCCCATCATAAAAGATTTTTAGACAAAACAGTGTAAGTTATAATAATAAGCTTTAATCAAGTCCAAATAACTAGAAATAAGTTAAGACTATCCAGATTATGTTTGGAAAAAAAACAGCCGGGGGCTCAAGGGCCTATTTCTCCCTTCTTTCTTTTGATGCATTTAATATTTCTTCCATTGGAGGTCTGTCTTCTAGAAGCATCTGTTTGGTCTTTTCCACTTGAATAATATGTCGATAATAGTAAAAACATATATTAAAGTAGTGATTGAGAAGTAAAGTAGTGGTCTTTTCCTCTTGCATTTCTGCAAGAGGTTGTTTCCAGGTCATGGGTTCAAGCCGTGGAAACAGCCTCTTGCAGAAATTCAAGGTAAGGCTGCGTACAATAGACCCTTGTGGTCCGGCCCTTCCCCGGACACCGGGCATAGCGGGAGATAGTGCATCGGGCTGCCCTTTTTTTAGCGATTGAGAAGTTAGTTGACAAAGGAATATCACATCGTAGTTTAAATGAAATTAATAATAAAACGTCGTAGGAAAAGTGTATCAAACATCATAAGATGTCATAAAATTGTGTCACATGTGGAGCAAATATTTACTGTCTAAAAGACAAAAAGTTCGCTTGTAAGTACCTTGTGATTATAAGAATCTGCAATATAAATTTGTCCATCCTTCCCACAAAAAACACCTAACGGATGTTGAAGAAGTACTTCAGAGCCTATTCCATCATGGTCACCGAACTGCACAATAATGTTTCTTTAACAAGTTTTGTTCTGTCACAAATGTCTAGAGAAATGCAAATCTGGTTTCTTTGGCTTCAAACAGAAATTACCTTAAACAAGTTTTCCGCAAAAACTGGATCACCACCAGCCAGTGGTCTTGAACCTCCTGTTCTTAGATCAACTGCTCGAATGGAGCTACTCTCACTATCAGCAATATATGCCTCCTTTAGATCTACAAAAAACAACTAAATCAACTCTATCAAAGGAAATGGTAACTGTAGACCAGTTTTTTATTAGAAAGGTAACAGTAAAAAACTGCAGACCAGTAAAGAACAATTTATGAATCGTTAAAAGAATTACCTCGTGATAAAGAAATCCCAGAAGGTTGTGCATATGACGTGCTTGTAGAGCTTTTCCATGGAAAAAATGAAGAAGATATGTAACGATAGTCAAAATTTCAGCAAGTTCGTCTAAAGTGTACGGCGATGATAGAAAATGTTCTCACAACTAACACATACAAAGGACAAGTCATACAATGAAAGAAGCTTAAAACCCAAAAACTGAACGTACAAATCCAGTTTCTCCTTTCCACATTACATTAGTTTTTTCCCTGTTTACTTTTGATTGCAAGCTCCTGCTGAGTCATGGAGATCAATTGTTTTCACCAAGTTTTACTAGGAAGTAATTAGCACTAACCATATGATAAGTAGCCGAGAGAGAAAAATTTGCTAGAGCTAATGTTGAACTAAACTTTTACTATCCAGAGCACATTATCAAGATTCAAGATCAAAAGGGAGGGTACTGAAAATATATATTCCTTTGAGTGTGGGTTCTTGCTTATAGAAAGATGTTTTTGTACTCTTGATGTTCCAGAGGATTAAGTTATTAGATGATAATGTTAGAAGTCCATAGAACAACAACAACAACATACCCAGTGAAAACCTTACCCCTACCTTGGGAGGTAGAGAGGTTGTTTCTGATAGACCCTCGGCACAAGGACAAGCAATTCAAAGCAGTATAAAAGTCGTGACAAAATACTATAAAAAGCATGATAAAGCTGTTTGAAAAAAAAACTGTAACTACCACAAATTAATACGACAATCGAACTACAAGAAACAACCGATAGTTGCAGAAATCGAAGGACAAGAAACTACAAGAGTAATATTACGACTACAAGTATGATAGAAGTCCATAGAACATGGTTCCAAATACATAATGAAACTTTCAGAAAAAAATTGATGTTAAAATGCCACTCCAGCTAAATTCGCATGTACTTTTTGACAACATCTCTTATCCTTGTGTAAACCTTGCCAAAAGCTCAGTCCATAAGAACTCTTACTGTTTTCACAAAAAAGAGATTTTTAGAAAGCCTACACAGGCAGTTCAAAAGAAGAAACATATCCATGTGGTCCTAGAATGAGTATGGTGATAGAATTTTTGGTGAGCACGCCAATAGAATTACAGAGCAAGTGCAAAGCAGTAAAGTGTGAATTTCAGCTTCTTTTTTTTTTTTGATCAAGCATATGTGAATTTCAGTTTGTTTCTTTCTTTGTCTATCAGTGAAATATCTGGTCCTCAGTTGGTTCTCCCTCGCTCTAAATTAACATATGGATCTTCTTCTTCTTTTTTTATCAAAAAGAGTAAATTGTACCTTTTCATCAAAAAGGCTTGGAAACTAGTTTAGAAGTAAAAAACACCTCAAAAGAAAGTATGACAGGATCCAACAAATGATGCTAGTGAGCATCATAGCATTCTATAATTAATCAATCAACTACGCTTCAATCTCATATAAACAACTAGCACAATATTTCAGCATTCTTCTGCAACTCCAGTTAACCTAACACAGGCAGACACAGATATAATACCTTGAACCATTCAAATTTCTCTCATAACCATTCCCACTGAAAGCTCTTGTAACTCCATCAGATGTCTTATGCTCCCAGATCTGATGCTGACCGGCCATTGCAATGTAGACAATTTCATTCTCGGGTTCAAAGCAGACATCCCAGGGAGAGTTGAGAAGCTGAAAACATGACCAATGATGTTCAGTTCCAAGGAAAAAAGGATGATTCACCAGACTATATTTGAAATTGATTAGATTAGAGAACAAAACTACATAATCATGGCAATAAGCTAGAGCGAACTTGAACCAGTTTGTGACCAAGTTATTATCTATTGACAAGCTTCCAGAAATCATAAATTTGATCCAATCTTGCCTGTGCAGTTCCAGTTCCTCCCCCTTCATAATCGGAACCTTTTGTTCCATTTCCAGCAAGGGTCTCCACTGTCTCATTCACAAAGTCAATGACCCTACAGTAGTAGGATTCAAAAACGTTAAATAAAAAGCTTCATTAAATTATCCAGGCAAATAATAAAGTTGTAATCTCATAAAAAAGCTATAAGCAAATCATGCCCAACTAAAAAGGAAAATTGAAGGAACAGCTTTCATCTGTCAAAAATACAAAAATTGGGAAATATAATGTCTAAACGCATGTTGTCAATGCTGGGTAGTGAGATATATGTTCAACGCGTTAAAAAGTTTTTCAAATGATTTAACCACAGTACATACCCTGATAAAAAATATTGAGATTAGTCCTAATATACCCTTTGATCGATCCAAGTTTTACCCCGTAATAATCAGTATAATAAACCCACAATATCAATTTATCCTCAACTTCTCAAAGATGAAGGAAAAAGCATCTACTCCCGAGGAAAATATGTGTGGAAATGGAGAATTAAGAATATAAACAATAGGTGATAGTCATTTGAATATGAGAAGCATAAACATATATGTCTTGCCCACTCACAGGCATGCCAGTTCTGCCAGTACCTTAAAGCATGGTTTTCAGTATCTGCCACATATAAGAGGTTTTTCTTCGCATTGTAAGCCAAACCCTAAAGAGATAATAACAATTAAGATCTGAGATCAATTTTGCATAGGGAAAAAGTGAGCAATCCAACCTTTTAAGAGAACAAAAAAATAACAATAATTACCTGCGGACGGTTGAATGTGGCATCATCAAAGTTACCATCACG
This sequence comes from Anisodus acutangulus, assembly GCA_029783415.1. Taxonomy (NCBI): domain Eukaryota; kingdom Viridiplantae; phylum Streptophyta; class Magnoliopsida; order Solanales; family Solanaceae; genus Anisodus; species Anisodus acutangulus. The sequence goes on along the minus strand of CM056510.1, from coordinate 32,835,751 downwards.
AAGACCCTCTGCTCCTGTGCTTCCAACTTGGATTAGAAAGTTTCCTTCTAAATCAGCTACTACCTGTCCACATGTGAAAATTTTCCGGGATTACTAATTCTACCATTCAGCTCATAAAGAGAATTTGGCAAAGAGAAAGAATAATAATAATAAGATCTAAGGGTAATACTAGCAAATCCCAGTCACTCAAATAGTGTAGTACACACAGGAACGATCTGATTATGGGGAAAAATATCAGAAGAAAAATCAGGGTCGTGTTTTTTTTGAGAGTGGGACGGAGTAAGGACCTAAAATGTAACAGAATGAAAAAGTTTCAGAAAAGAGCACATAAGCACCACAATGTATATAGAAAATAAAACTATTAAGCTACTCTGGTCTTTTACGAAATTGGCATGTACACTGATATCTAGGGCGAGACACGGATATGTGACTCATGAGGGAAACATAACTTCCTCCACAAAGAAGGAACCAGTTCTGTAAGAAAAGCATAAACGAAAAGAAACAAAATGTACATCTCTTACAAGACCTTTTCTTAACCTTCCTTTCCCAGCATTTTTCCATCTTACTCATGAATTTTGATTCTACCATATTAGACAGCCCTAGCGGCTTCTAATATTAATTCTTCGTTCTTCCATCATCAGATTTCGATAAAAAGGAGACCGCTAAGCCTCTCAATCTCATTTTTAATATAACAATTACCAGTTTGACATCACCCAATCTTCATGAGCAGGAAAAACTTTCCAGGAGATACTCTAATTTCGTCTCCAAATTACCATTACTATACACTGCATTAGAATATGAAAAATCATGCTTTGACACTTTAGTGATATTATCCCTTGCCTTCTGACAAAATGTATTAAGATTGATCTTTTCTTTTTTATGTATAAAGATTGACTTTTCATCATACTTTCCTCTTCAAACTTTCTGTAGCTTCCTCTTGCAAATATTTTACAGCACTTACTTTTTGCCGATATCAATATACTACCTTTAAAAAGAACCTTTATTCTTTAAGTTTTCATTTCCAACAGTATATGGGGACTTGGAACTCCTGCAACCCAGTGTCGGGAATACATTTACTTTCAGAGGTAGGAATACCTCCCTTCATTGATAATCAACAACGCACTTTAAACATCAAACTTGATATTCTTCAACATCCCCATGGTCACTTCAGAAAAACAGCAAACCTCAAAAAGGGTTGACAAACCTTAGATGCTACAGACATCAACCACTTGCTGCAGTTCATGCATTCAAAATTTCTCAAACTAATACAATAACCATACAGAGAGAATACAGAGAGGAGAGAGAAGGACCTACTATTCGGTTATGATTGCTATCTGAAATAAATATCCGGTTGTTGAGGACATCAACTGCCAGCTTCCCGGGGAACTTTAAAGGAGATGTTAACAAGCGGGGATCATTATCTTTCTCCAAGCGCAAGGGAATGGGTTTACTATCCAAGAGCTTCTTCTTACCGTAGAACTGAAGGGCAGCCTCGACTAAATAATCGAGATCCTACAAAACCAAAGCAGAAGAAACTGTCTGTTACAAAGTATCTTATTTGAAAGAATTTTATGCCATAAGATAGCTAGAAAAGATAGGACAATGAAGAAACTCCAATATGTAGCTGTCTTAAGAAATTCTTTTATGAAGTTGCGTTAGGTAACAGCAGGAGTTTAGACGTTTCTATAGCATTTGTTTCACGGAAGAAAATAGAGGAAGAGCAGAAAAACAGAAAACAAAATAGAGGAGTTTCAGAATAAAAGAAAGGTAACCTAGTTTCAGTTCCCTAAAATATATACACTTCCCTGGCCTAGGTTACAGAAAACTAATATCAGAAAACATATTTTTAAAATTCAGATGATAGAGAAATTCCACATTGTGCCTTGAGGTAACAGATCAGGGTCTGTCAACAACAACATACAGTGGGGTCTGGGGAGGCTAGGGAGGGTAAGATGTACGCAGACCTTACCTCTACCTTTGTGAGGTAGAGAGGTTGTTTCCGATAGACTCTAGGCTCAAAAGAACGTAGTCAATGCAGGGTCTGTCAGCTACCAAAATAATCTGGCTATGATCTGGTCAATTTTTCCACTCAATTTGGAGTAAATTTGCAGTAGATTCTTTTTTTTTTCAACTTATATCTTTACATCTGGAAGTAATTCGTTTTACTTTTTGAGATACAATGGCTGATCAAAGAAAGCTCTGATAAACTTTCTGTTATATAGGGAAAGGAAAAGTAAATAATGACAATTCTAATTTCATTCATCTATTTTGGTCCATATTACAAGGGGGATTTACTCAAAATGAAAGTGGATTCATGAAAGTCCTAACATGCCAGCAAGGCTAACATACATCTCTAGATATTACAGTATCACCCTGCTGTCTTCCATTTTTCTTTAAATTAACACAGTATGTAGGTTTGAGACTTTAAAATGGCTTTTACAAGTATAGGGTATGAACTTCACATTTCTGTATGTAGAGGGGTTGAGGGAGGAAAACATATTTGATTATAACAATATTGTACAGTGACATGCAGAGTTCTGAAAAGCTATTGTCTGTAGGAAATTTTCTTTATTCGGTTAGCCAGCAGTGTAGTTCCCTCAAGAAATTTTCATCACTATTTGTCAGTTCACACTTTCCAGATGTACTGTATTTATAATTCATTTACATGCTATTTATGAGTATTGACTAAGCATCATAATTAAATTGCTTCTAACATTTCAATATATTGAACAGAATTTGATTAATCCTAACTGTGTCGTTAAGGTGAAAAACAAAACCAAGCATAAATCTTGACTACTAACTAAATAATTCGGCAAAAAGAAGAAAGAAATTGAGTTATAAGAGAAGGACCAACTTCAAATGATATTTGAAATTTTACCATACACAACAATTATAATTCTGAGCTGCAAATTTCGAAATCATCATAGTAAAAGCAATGTCCTAATGACAACTATGTCAAAGCAGTTACTATCATCTTACCTATTACTCCCACTGTCCCATTTTACCTGACACCATTTGACTGGGTTAGATGTTAGTTTGAACATGTGCATTTTATAATTATAACTACAGAGAAAAATATTTAATTTTGTTCAATGAGAAAGCATATCATCATAGATCAAAATTTAGCTAACGAAATTGAAATCTTGACATGGTGTAAGTTGAGTAAAACAATAATATTAGAGAATGTTGCCAAATTTTGGGACATCCAAAAACAAAAAGCTTCATAATTTGCAACGAAGATTTAGGACAGGGAGTTTATAGCTAAGGTTGGATTAAAAATAATGATGGTTTTTAACGCGTGTTAAAACATAATTAAGTAAATAAAAGTTTGTTTTCGCAGACATCTTAAAACTTTTAACTTTTAGATGACTTGTTCACACAGTTCAACATGGTACCAAAGCAGGCAAAGGTCTTGGTTTCGAGTCTAATCGCTACCCATTATCCAAAAGAACTTCCACATGCTTGGCTTATAAAAAAGAGTCGAGCCCGCACAAGAGGGGGCATGTTAAGGACATAAGAAAGTAATTAAAAGTGTATTTTCCCAAACAGCTTAAACTTTTAGATGAGATGGTCACACGGTTCATCAAAGAAAGTGAAATACGACATATTCTCTCAAAAGTTTTCTTTGATAATGCACTTTGAGAGGCATTTAAGAATTGAATGTATTACATCAGTTGTCAAGTTAATAAATGAACCATTTTCCATCATCTAATCGTGAATGTGCCATCATGAATAAAAAGGGCAGCCCGGTGCACTAAGCTCCCGCTATGCGCGGGGTCCAGGGAAGGGCTGGACTACAAGGGTCTATTGTACGCGTTAGATAATTCCTGTATGTATATTGCATGAAACATCAAAGCATAAAGGAAATCTGTAAGAAACCTTTCTATGACCTTCGCCAGCTATTTGTGCCAAGAGCTTGCCATTTGGCCCGACAAGAACAAATGTTGGCCATGAATTGACACCTAATTCCCGCCATAAATTCATTTCTCCATCATTGACAACCTGATCGTTCAAAAGAGGTTAAGGAAACTATTTAACATACAGAGAGAAGGGAAGAAGGAGAGACGCCCCCAATTTAAAAATTCAAGCTGATATTTTGAAATGATAACAATGTCAAATTTCAAGTTAACCTATTTACCAGTATCTCAGATCTGAAAAATAGACTTCAGCAATAAACAAGAGCTTCAATTGGAAATATGGATTACAAACATTGTCAGACAATCCTTGATCATTAACAGTGAACTAGCAAGTAAGTTATTTATGGATGCTCTAAATGCTCTGCACATTTATGCTGCTTCCAAATGTTCATTCATTTCTTGGGGATCTAATAAATTCAAGACCAAGTAGATAGGTTGTGCTTATTGGAAAGAACCATACAACATTTAAATCAGTAATAGTTCAGCTCTTGAATAAGTACTTACTGGATGAGTGATTCCATAGCGTAATACAGCACTACGAATGGCTTCAAGGTCCTTCTCATTGTCAAACTTAGCTGAATGCACCCCCACAACCACAAACTGCAAAACTAATGTTTGATGAATCAGCTACGACTATGATTAGAAGTGTGCATGCAAACTTTCAGATGCAACTGTGGATAATAAGTACTAAATTGGCCAGGGAGGAATGGACAATGCCAGAGCACACTGCAGTTTTACTAAGCTGTTGGATAAGAAGAGGTGGGAGTAAGAGTAAAAAAAAAGTAATGGAGAACCAGCCTGTATTTGGTGGAACATATGGAAGGAGAGAAATGAAAGCAATTTTGAAGGCAGATCTAGCTCCATACAAAAGATCAAATGGAATCGTATCACAACTTTATGTTTTTGGTGTAAAGAGCAATGTATAGAAGATGAAGTACAGATAGTGGACTTCTTAGGAGTTTTGTAATTAATATTCTCCTTGTAAGCTCTTCTTTTGGAGGTGGTCAGCATAGCCTTAATGCTGAGGAATACAAGTTATCAGTTTCAAAAAAAAAAAAGTACTAAATTGATAACAAATATTAGCTTCTTTTTGGATAAGCAATATTGGCTTCCTCCTAAAAAGCTTAGAAGTGATACAGATCAAACTTTCCTGACTCTGAAATGTTAACTTTCATTCTCTTTTTTTCCCTTCCCAAGAGAATATCAGAAAAGATTTCAGAGTAAGATATATGAAAAGTTGAACTTGTGACTATATTCCTTCATCAGCTCAAATCCAGTATGCAGATCTTCTTATGAAAGCGAGAAAGGTTCATAAGAAGTACAGTTATCCTTCTGGTCATTTCACATGTATGAGATAATTGATTGAGGCTATATTGGATTGACCTGTCAGTATTAACTCAGAAAGTTCACAGATTAACCCAATTAAGAGCTAAAACCTCATTGGCATTTCCTTCTCCTTTTAACAGCATTTGCGATCAGCAAAACACACTTCATGCCTATTTTCTGTGAAATTTGCTCAGACCCAAGAGTTTGAAGATGTTATAGATATTGGATACAGGGGAATATTATAGAATAAAACTAATAGATTACTGCCTGGATTTCAGAGTAATCTAAAGCCTAACTAAAACAAAAACAAATTACTTAGAGCATTTAGCACACAGAAAGAATATAGATAGACACAGATGTGATATCAACAAAGACAAACCCCATGAAATTGCAATCTAGACAGCCTTTCATTGGTATCATAAAAGTACAGCTTGATCTTAACATTCCTACATTTTAGCAACACTTTCTTTGTAGATGAATTCTAAACAAAATTTAAACCAGCTAACTCACCCTAACCTGACCTAGCCATAGCTTTTTTAGCTTCACTTTCCCTTCTCTCATGAAAATTGTACTGCTGCAATGATGTACCTCTATCTAATGAGAACCTCAGATTGTCTGTAGTTCCTACATCAACTATAGCATGCATGTCCATGTAAATCCTTCTGCTAGAATTAGTAGAATGTTGATCCACTCATAATCAAACTAAAAACATGGATAAGAATTTTCAAAATAGGAATACACTGGTATAACTATGAGAGAAATGATTGGGGTAACATCTCCGATGATCAACTTGTTGTAGACAGAATATCATTTCATGAGACAACCAATAAAGCTGAGATTGGAACCCTAAAGGTGAAAGGGTGAAAGACAATCTTACAGGCATATCTTCATATTTCTTTTCCAGAAACTCCAGATCTGGCAGTACATGCATACAGTTAATGCAGCAGTAAGTCCAGAAATCCAAAAGAACAACTTTTCCTTTCAAATCCTGCACAAACATAGGAATGTTTCAGGGAACGAGTGCATAGTAATAGCATAGATATATCATCCAGAACTCCCCCTTTTTTCATTTTTCTAGTAAATATGTGCAACTTAAACATACCTCCAAGAAACAATGAGATTAAAAGTACTATTTAGCAGAACAGAAAATTTTCAAATTCATAGATGGTATAGGTATTCATGGTTGTCTCCCATCTGCCTAAGCCTTGCGGGCAGAGTTACCCAGTACTTGTGTGGTGGGAGGTAGCAGGTGCCCCGGTGGAATAATTGAGGTGCACCATGCCGTCACAAGCTGGCCCGAACACCACCGTTTAAAAAAGAAAAGGTATCATGATTGTCACTAAAAGCTTTTTGCAACCAATGTCATTGGTAGAAGATTCTTAGCATTACTCAAAAGGATAATATGGAAATCCATTAAAATAGAACAGTATATTATGAAACAACATAATATTATATTTGGGAGGAATTCCTCTCCAAGTTTCAAGAATTTTGCATACACATGTAAGTCAATAAAAACAAGGTTTACATAGAAGTAGATAACCAAAAGTTTCCAGAAGAATATTTGCATGAAGACTGGAGATTGAAAAAAAGAACCTAAATATGCACATATACGAAAATAAGCTATAAGAAAAAGAAATAAAGTTTTCAAATGAAGCAGAAAGTGAAATATGGAATTATGTATTTACCCTGCCTAGCTGAAGGGGAGCTGTATTCAGCCAATCAAGTTTAGATGGGAACTCAGGCACAATAGTCGTAGATTTCCTAAGCAAAATGCAGAAATATTAAGCATGATAAAATAAGTCAGGAATCAAAGAACAATTAAAGAGAAGTATATCAAGATGTAGGGACACAAAAGATGCCAGAAAGAATGCAATATAAATGATACTAATTTCATAATTTAGGAAAACTCAGCAACCTTTTTTATTATAAGGCAAAAAAAAGTTGCAGTTTACATGTTTAAAGATACATAAAAACTTCTGTTACCTGGCGTCCACATCAGATATATAGTTTACAAATTGTTGAATCCTCTGTGAACTGGATGCATCTGCAGTAAATAAAAAATAATCTTCTTCCATTATCTCAAATTTCGCCAAAAAAGAAAAGAGAAAAAAAAAAAGCAGCAGCCCATACTTCATATACAGAATGGATCACATTGAAAATGCCCCAAAAAAGAGAAAACAATAATGTCATCGAGAGAAGTTTTCCACAACAAGAAGAATGGAAAAATGAAAATGAAGAGAAAATAACAAATACTTCATTGTAAGAGGCAGACCTTCTTTCTGTCCAAAAGGAGGATTGCCTGTGCCAAATAACAAGTTCCAGATAGCTTTGGGAGATGCATACTGCATTGCCTGCATAGGAACAGCAGAGCATGCAAAGATGAATGCCAAATCAGGTAAAACCAAAAGAAATTAAAAGGATGCCTTTTGCTTACTTTCATTAAATTCTATACCTTCCAGTTTGTAATAGTGAAGAGGAGACAGGATGCAGCAATTCCTAAACTTCCATATCTTACAACATTCCGTCTGGTAACCTGCACCCTGTCCATAAATTACTTCGGCAACCTCACGACAACATTATACCAAATGCCCTAAATGGCCATCTCATAAAGGCATATGAACCCTTTTTGGAGACAAAAGTATTCCACTTTGCAAATGAGAGAACTTCATTTGTATGAGTATTAATCATGTCACTCTAAGCAGATTTGACTTTTTGTTCACACATGCAGCAAAACGAAGCATGTAATTCACTGATTGTACATCAATAACAACAACGACAACATACCCAGCGAGATGCCACAAGTGGGTTCTGAGGAAGGTGGGGTGTAAAAAGACCTTACCCCTACCTTTGTGGGGTAGATAGGTTGTTTCTGATAGACCCTCGACTTAAGAAAAATGATTTTTGAAGCATACAAGAGAGGGGCAACCACCCTTGGAAGAAAATCCCCCCTCTAAATTAGCCTCACTTCTCTTTCCGGGCTGAGTTTTTTTTAGGAAAATTCTAGGCTCTCTCCTGCAATTTCCCAACTTTCTTCTTCTCATATGGATGCATGAGTAACCAAAAACTGGTTTCAACATAAAAAAAAACATTTTCCTTCATCCCAAAGATACCCTTTTAGAATAACAATACAATAGGTAACAAGAGAATAAAGACATCGCCATGGCTGCAAACCTTGTTGCATGACACAAAAATCACTTGCTTTTCGGGTCGCCCGGCCAAGATACGGGTCTCTTAATTTCTCTTGCCAAGTACCATTGAAGCGTCAGAATTCTATCTCTCTCTCTCTTCTTTGTGAGATGTATTTAGTTCAATTCCATAACATAAAGGACCATTTGAGTCAAAAATCTCAATAGGGTGTGAATAAATTTTCCTTGAGATTTAAAGGGTTGTTCGATTCTGTTCATTTTTCTTTTTAACATATGAGAAATCACTGGAGTTGCAGAGAGGAGCAACCACCCTTAGAAAAATCCTCCTAACATGAATAACTCCCTTCCTAACCAGCAACCAAACGACCCCTTAAAGCACAAGCTGTCTCCTGTTCGATTCGGAAAAATTTGAGGCTCAGATACTGCATTTTGCTCGGACAAAGAGAACGCAACCACGCCATGGCTGCAAAATCACGGTTGTATGCAAAAAAGAGAGCCTCAATTGCAGGGCATCTGGGATTTGCCAGGCCAAGATACAGGCTGGGTCGTCTTCGATGCCCCATTTTGTTAACCCAAAGAGTGACATTATTATCATCATTGAGATATATAGATTCATCTTCCGCTTCAGAGTATTTCATGAACAGGGGCTGTTGGTTTAGTAGCTAAAAAGAAGATAACTTGCACAACAAAGAGGGGCAACCACCCTTAACAGAAAACCCCTTTCTTCTGTTATCCTCAATTCTCTTTCTGGGCTGGACTTGTTTTAGGAATTATTTGCTCTCACCTGAAAACTTCACAAACTTTTCTCTCCCCATAGGAATACAATGGTAACCAAGTGCTGATCTCATCATGAAAAATGTTTTTCATCATACCAAAGACACCTTAAGAGAAAAAGTCAAGGCTCAGATCTGTTTATAAGACAAGAGAATGAAGACATCGACATGGCTGCAAACACGGTTGGCATGACACAAAACCACTAGCCATCCGGATTGCCCTGCCAAGATACGGTCCCTTTATTTTCATGCCCTATTAAGTTGCTCAAAAAAGGAAGGGAAGAAACTATCATCATAGCCTCATATTCTCTATCTATATATCTACCTATTAACAACATTCATTGAAAAAAGCGCAGTGTTTTTGGTTTAAAAGCAAACTTACAGGGTCACTTAGGTTAGATTCACTCTGAAATCATGGGCTTATATCTAAGAAGAAGATAAAGTAGCCATCTTTCTGTGATCAACATTCTTTTGATTCCAAAAATTTTGAGGCTCAGATACTGCACTTTTGCTCGGGCAAAGAGAAGGCAATCTCGCCATGGCTGCAAAATCACCAGTTGCATGCAAAAGAGAGAGCCTCAGTTGCAGGCCATCCTGGAATTTGCCAAGCCAAGATACGGGTCGGACTGTCCTCAATGCCCGATTTTGTTAGCCCAGAAAGTAAAACATTAGCATCATCACAGCCTCTTTTGCACAATTACTCCAAAGGGGGAGAATTCTATTAACCTCATTTCTCTTTCTAGGCTGGATTTTTTAGGAAAATTCTAGGCTCTCACCTGTAATTTCCCAACTTTCTTCTTCTCAGAGTGCAATATCAGTAACCAAACACTGATTTCATCATGAAAAAACATTTTCCTTCGTACCAAAGACACCCTTTTAATAAAACAATACACTAGGTAACAAGAGAATAAAGACATCGCCATGGCTGCAAACCTCGGTTGCATGACACTAAAATCATTGCCTTCCGGGTCGCCCCGCCAAGATACGGGTCTCTTAATTTCTCTTGCCAAGTATCATTAAAGCCTCAGAATTCTATCTCTCTTTCTCTCTTCTTTGTGAGATGAATTTAGTTCCAACTCCATAACATAAAGGATCATTTGAGTCAAAAATCTCAACAGGCGTGAATAATTTTTCCCAGAGATTTAAAGGGTTGTTTATTTTTTTCATTTTCTTTCATATGAGAAATCACTGGAGTTGCAGGGAGGGGCAACCACCCTTAGAAAAAATCCTCCTAACATTAATAACTCCCTTCTGAACCAGCATCCAAACAACCCCTTAAAGCACAAGAAGTCCCCAGTTCGACTCCAAAAAATTTGAGGCCCAGATACTGCATTTTGCTCAGACAAAGAGAAGGCAACCACACCATGGCTGCAAAATCATCGGTTGCATGCAAAAGAGAGAGCCTCAACTGCAGGCCATCCTGGGATTTGCCAAGCCAAGGTACGGATCGTATTGTCTTCAATGCCCCATTTGTTAAACCCATGTAGTGATATTATTATCATCACTATCTCAAAAAAGGCCATTAGTGGAAATTCCCCAAGAATACACACTTGATGAGATATATGGATCATCTTCTTCTTCTGAGTATTTCATGAACAAGGGCTGTTGGTTTAGTAGCTACAGAAAATCATTGGCACAACAGAGAGGGGCAACCACCCTAGAAGAAAATCCCTTCTCTCTATTAACCTCATTTCCCTTTCTGGCTGGCTTCTTTTAGGAATTCTTGGCTCTCACCTGAAAATTGCACAACTTTTCTCTCCTCAAAGGATACAATGGTAACCAAGTGCTGATTTCAATTTCATCATGAAAAATGTTTTCCATCATACCAAAGACACCTTAAGAGCAAAGTTGATAAGGATGTACATCGCCAGTATGCATTGTTCTTAGGAATTCAACTTAGTCCAGGTAAAGTTTAAGAAAAGAATTTTAGATATCAATTTCATACAGCAATTTCAGGTATTAGATAAAAAGAAAGAAAAAAAGATGAATCTACAAATGCATACAGCAATTTCAGGTATTCTATCAAAAGCGTCCATGATGATGCAGATGATCTAATTTAGATTATCAAGATATTGAATCGCTCTTACCCTCCAATTGAGGATACAGCACCACTGGTTGGATAATTATCCAGCTCTGTGATACTCTCTGTCATATTGGATTCAGGGGAAGAGAGAGCTAGATCATTAACGGATTGAGATTCCTGCACCATCTCATCTGCAATGTTTGTCATTATTAGATTCATTTTATAGTAAGCATAGAAAGGGAGCCACTATTAACTACATATGATATGCTAGAGGAACACTAGAACCAGCAACTTTCCATCAACTAAGTAAAAAGACAGTAAGTTAGCAGCTAAAGCATACAGCTTAAAAGGGCAGAGAACAGGAAATCCTTCAATAAATTATATAGTCATTACAAAAAAAAGAGCTTACTCGCAAGTTTTTTCAGAAATAACACAAAAGACTTCAGTATTCTACATTTGTCAATGGTACACGAAAAGGGCAGTTCTTAACATGTTGGTGAAACTACATACTATGGCTACCAGAGCCACCATTGAGGATATCTTCAAATGAAATATCGCTGATCTCCTTTTTGATGAGTGATGGCTCCGCTGCTTTTAGAGTATCTTCTGATAGTGTCGTCGTCACAGCTATACATCTGCAAGTATGACAACATAAATGTAGAAAAAAATGGAATCAAAATGATCACTAAAACGAGAGTCAAAGAGGGTACATTAGAATGATGCCGACACAACTTACTGATTCAGTTGACAGATGCAACAAACAAAGAGGAAAGTTCAAGTAAGGTTGGTGATACCAAAACTTTGAATGAGTGTAAAGAAAAAGAAAATGCACTCAATTGCAAATACCTCATTTTTGCAGCCTTGGCAGCTTGTACTCCAGCTAATGCATCTTCAATCACAATACACTGTCAACATAGAGGATTATGATAATGTCTACCAAGGTCGACAAACAGAACACTGATCTACTTAACACTTCAAAACTTCATCAACCTCGAAATGATGAACCTTCAGCAATTCATAATGCACCCCCATTATTTTATAAAAGAATGATGTATCATAATTAGAAAAACTGTTCTCACTGACAGAATGCTTGACAATTGAGCATCTCTTTTCCGTCCAGAAATTTAATTTTCAAAATAAGAGCTAGTAACATATTTATCAAGTTTCTCAGTATCTTTTTTGCTTATATTTTATTTTCCAGCTAGATTCATCTGATTATTACAGTCATATATGGATAATAATGTAAGGAAATCTCATTTAACAGAATGTGAATGCAAAACTCGGTTATATCTTAGTCGACGAGAAGTTTCTCATCAGATTAGCATCACATACTACCCATAGTTAAGTATCTAAAAAGAAAAAAATCTGATGGGTGGTGGCAAAACAGCATTGCTCATTCTGGAAACTACCTCACTAGTGGGAACATCAAGAATCCGTGATGCAGCCAAGAAAATATCAGGAGCAGGCTTCAAATTTTTGAAAGCATCAGCAGATACAATTGCATCAAACCTGTCAAATCAAAGAAAAAGGATATGAGGTTAAATACAAATAAAACATAACTAAAGATATCGGTGAGGGAGCTTTCAATTATTTCGCCGCAAACCTGCCATTTTCATCAGAGTTATACACTTGCGCTTGTATAACAACAATAAAGAACTACGTCCTTCCAAACTACATTATCAACCAACTCATAGTGCATGTGTTTGCATATGTACCGTGAAGAAATGGACATTGGACGTAACTCAACAGCAAAAGCTAGCTCATGAGGGGAAGATTGCACAAAATCATGTAAGGAAACCACAATGCAGCCCCTCAAACAACGTGGGACTTAACACTCCCCCTCCCTCCGCACGGCCAGGATTGGACAACTGGAGCATCGAAAACATAACACAGGGCCCCAACATTCAGAAACAAAACAACAAGGATCGATGGGTCTGACTCTATACAATGTGAAGAAATGAACCTTGGTCTAACTCAACCCTAAAAGCTAGCTAGGTGAAGATTAGCCAAGACCATATAAGGAGATCACAACCCATTACCTCAAAATAATGTGGGACTTAACACTGCAAATGCATGTACACTACTATGTGACCAGACACATAACCCTTTTGATAATGTTGTCTTAGAGCTAAGACCATCACCAGGTATCAGTCTGATAAGATTAACAAACAGATATGTACTCCTTAATAAAGACAACCCAGATATTAGTGAGAGACAAGTTGAACATATGAAGCAATTTTAATGTTAAAATTATCATGATAATACAGCAATAAAAGAGTCACAGAAATCTCAATATCCAAAGATCCAAGCATATTAACTCTTTGGAGTCTGAGCTCCTCATTCCATTACTAACAGATTCATTATGTCAACAAAATATTTATGTCCAGCAATTCCCTCGACAGAAGTTACACTAAAAAAGCCAAGTGCCATGGGAATAGATATCAGGTAGCGCGCTACAATAAAACATATCTAATACAGATAATATAAATATATAAAAATCATTGCTATGCGTTGATTCAGTACAATTCAGTGTTTCTTGAATGCTAATTATAGAATGGATGATCGACAACTATTCACAGCCAAAGCGCACTACGTTAACTCACATTGTTATTGGTAAACCTGCTGCAGCCAAGTTTGCATCAACTTTAATCCGGTCAGCACTAGATGCAACAGCAACTTTGAGACCATTGCTTTTACACTTGTAACATATAACCAACTTAATAAAAAGCGACAAAAGCAGAAAGAGCAAGACTATATAGTCAAGTTGCATCACAGGTTACATACCTGAGAGACAAGTTCAAAAGCACCAGGGAAACCTATGCCAGAATTCGGTTTTGCATACTATAAACAATTGTCAGTTATCAAAAAAATTGTCAGTTCTGGGGTCAGTTACTATGACTAAGAGGAAAATGCTTCGATAGTAGATATTTTCAAATATATGAAATTTCAATCACCTTAAATAAATATATCTCAAAAAACCTCTTCTTTGCGGCCTCGGTATCAAATCCTTCAACACCCTTAGCAGAAGCAACACCACCTAAGAAGTTTGCTTCACCTGAAAAGGAGAAACGGTTATTGAGATAATGACAAAGAACAAGGTGGTACACACTCAAAAATTGAATTCCTAAAGGATAGTAACATCAAACTAACTTCTTTATGCATCTGTTACTTGGGGGCCAAAAAAAGAGTAACTGGAAATCAAAAAGTTTAACTGATGTATGTGGATCCAATGAAAATCAACTCTTTTTGAAATGGTGGTGTCCAACCAACTTATGTGCACCTCGACTATTCCATCGGATAATTGCTACCTACCACCTGAACAGGTATTGGTTAACTCCGTCTGCCAAGGCTTAAGAAGATGAGAAGAAATCCTGGAATTTCAACTCTGGTCTTGTCAAATGACATTACGGTAATTAACTTGAAAATGAATCACAAGAATAAGTTTTCTCAGACATAAGAATGATTTTGTAAGGACAAGTGTTTCTCAAGAAACAATAAAGAAACTACTTCTCAATCACAAACTAGTTGGGGTTCGCTAATTGTTTTCAAAAGTATGAATAAAATAGGGTCCAATAATTGAAAAGAAAACCCAGTAAAGAAGAATTTACCCATGCCCGTGAAAGGCAGGAAGTCATCAAGGGTAACATGAACACCCATTTCAGCAAAAACATCCACAGCGGCTTTTCTTGAAGGTTCTTCACTATTGCAAAGCACTCCATCCATATCAAACAACACAGCCGACACTTTCCCCCATTGGGCAAACACATTCTGGCAAGCGTTCACCTTTAAACCCATCTTTCTTGACTCCAACTCCAAGAATCTCAAGGGTTTTGTAGGAAATTGAAAGGGAAATTTGGATCTTGAATTGAAAAGGGTAGATAATTTGGGTTTTCCATGAGTACAAGTGGACAGTGGAGAGGGTGTAAGCCTCAATGCCATTACAACTATTAACTATATGGTTGGCCTTGGGGGTTCAACTGAATAAATATTGGGTGGCGGGGAAGGGGATTCAGTTGTGATTGGACTATTATACCCTTTTATCCGTCTTCGATATGAGTGGATCCCAATTGAGGTGGGATTTTGTCTTTTTCTCTTATTTTATTTATGTGATGGAATATATAATTGGGTTTTATTAATCAATTTTTTATTTCCTTTCTTTTTTATTAATTTTATTTTGAAAAATATCTTTTAAGCTGAGTCAACTGTCATAAGAACGGCTAATATAATTTAGTTATGGTATAAACAACAATATACTCAGTAAAATCACATAATGTGGGACCTGAGTAAGATAGAATGTACGCAAAACTTACCTTCATCTTGGTAGTTAGAGCGACTATTTTCGGAAGACCCTCGGCTCAAGACAATTAAGTTATGGTATAAGTATTTGAAAAAGAATTAAGTTTTTTTAATGTGATTGAGTATATTAATTACACTATTGTATTTTACTTGAACAATCTTCCGAAAATGAATTTAAACATCAATATTATAGTGACTATTATATGTTTTAAAATAGCTAAGTTTATCAAAAAATAGCTTCTCTGCCCCACTAAAATAGAGGTAAGCTTTGCGTACATTCTATCCTCTCATACCCCATTTTCACTACTAAAAACCAGTCATTTACCTACATGGATTTATCGAGGGACAAATTCATGTAGATATTCTGAGGGACTTTGCCACGGTGTCCCTCAAAAAAGTCAAATATTTTAATTTTTAATTATTTTTTAAAGATACCGAGGACATCCCTCAGTTAATTATGCAACTTTTTAAAAGTCAATATTTAATTGACTATACCGATGGACTCTTTCGATACATAATAAAAAATAAATTAAAATTTGTGAGAGAGGGGTGGCCAGTGGGCCGGGCTCGGGACCGACGGGCCGGGTTTGGCGGGATCAGGTCGAGGCGAGACGGGGAAAAGGGCGGGATTGGAGCGGGTCGGGTCATGCGGGATCGGGATAGGCGGGATTTGTCGAAGTCCCGCCCCGATCCCGTCGGAATCGGTCGGGATCGGGATCCAGGGGTTTTTTTTTTTTTTTGCAATTAATTTAAAAAATAACATATATATAAAAAAACTCAAAAATTAAACAGTGTAATAAAAACATCTCAAAGCTATTTTTGTCCTCTTATATTATTTAATAGGCATATGATTTTTTTTGTAATACAAATACAATTGTCAAAATTGCAACTTTGTGGTGTTGTTCAAAAGTTGCAAATTACATAGTAAAATTGTAATTAAAAAAATCACATTCTGAAAAAAAAACTTCTTCTAGTTTCTTGATAATTTCCTGTGGTTCTTCGGTTGGAATTGGTATTTGTTGGTCAAATTGATCCACGTCGCTTCCACCACATTCGGATAAGATTTCGTTGTAGTTTTCGTTTTCTTCTTCGTTGATCTCCGATTGACCGCACCTTCTCCGCTCCGCTTGTATCCAATCTCTGAATAATACTACAATCTCCAAGTTGTCTCCAGCTAATGAGTGTATGTGCTCTCCTATTTGATATCTGCCGGCAGAAAAAGCACTTTCAGATGCAGTTGATGACACTTGAAAGTTCAAAACATCTCGGGTCATCATTGAAAGTGTCGGAAAGGTCTTCTCATTCCCCCTCCATTATTTCAGCAAGTCTTCACGTCCTTCTTCATTGAGAAGCTGGCAGTGCGATCTGAACCCTGCAAAACAAAAATATCAAACTCGCTAATTTGGTTAGTAGCGGTACGGCCGCACATTTTATTTTTTAGGCTTTCAATACTAGCCGCAGAAACAGCATGTCTTTTGTGAGGTTGTGTTGAAGAAGAAAAAGAAGATGGTATGAAAACCGGTAGGTTACTAGCACTTTCATGTTGGTAAAAACCTATATATTTTTTTGCATTGGTCTTCTACGCTAGACAATACTTCTTCTTTAGTTTGTTAATAGGTGGTGGGTGATTTGGATTTTTGGGACTTGGAGGTGGTAGTACTTCTATACAATCGTAAATAGTTTCAATAAGTGATTTAGTACTGTCTATTTTAATAGTCGGATTTAATACAACACCAATAATATAAATAATGGGAATAGAAATAAAATATTTTTTATTTTGATAAATATTTGTTTAATAGTTGTCATATAAGCTGGATTTTTCATATATTCACTAAGTAATAAAAATATTAGAGCTATATAAAACAACATAGTTGAAATAGTATGATAATATATACTGTAAAATTCTTTTGTTGCTTGAATTTTTTTATCTAAAAATACAATAAGTTCGGAAATTTTTACTCAATTGCTATCTACAACCATATCAACTGGATTTTGATTATGAGAGTTAAAAAATAAAGTTATAGGTTTTCTATAGTCATAAGCAACAAGTAGTTGCTCGTATAAAGAATTATACCTAGTGGGTACTTCTTCTAGATTCTTCTAGAATTTTTCTACAAGGTAGTTGGCAATCGTGACAAGTTTTTTATATTATTTTCTTCGTTGTATTCTATTATTTTTTAAAATGAATTTTATAACAAATTGTATTTTACTAAGAATGTATTCAAAAAGTGACAGAACATCCTTTACAATTAAGTTATATATATATATATATATATATATATATATATATATATATATATATATGGCACGCGCATTTTATATGAAAATGATATGAAAAAGATGAAGTTAAACTATTTTTAAAAATTGTAATAGCGTAATTGTTAGAAGAAGTGTTATCTAATGTAATAGTCATAATTTTACCAGTTATTCCGTAATAATCGCACACTTGATAAATATTTTATGCAATAAAAGTACCAATGTGTCTATCATCTATATATCTATACGCTAAGATACGTTTTTGCATAGATCATTTATAATCTATCCAATGACAAGTTACCGTTAAATAATCACGGACTTTAGTACTACGGCCTATATCAGAAGTGATAGCCACTCTGTCATTAAAATAATATAATGAATAATGTAAATACTGTTGATATTCATGTGCAAATTTAAATATCTCTCTCTTAACAATTGATCTAGAAAAACCGTTAAAATCATGATTATTCAAATCTCTAATGTAATGAATAAAACTGGGAGATGAAGGAAATGAAAAAGGCAAACCCTCCACAATAACTAATTTTCCTATTGCTTCCCCATCTCTATGTTTATTGTATTTAGGGCCTACAATTCCCCCCGTCATATGGTTAATTTGACCATGTACTTAGTCCAGGACAGTATCAATATGTGAACCTTGTTCTGATGGAGCGGGCGTTTGCGCACCCGATTTTGAAGCCTCATATTGGGCATACCTAGCTGGATGAGCCCTTACTACGTGTCTCATTAAACTATGGTCGTTACCAACGACAATGACCCGACCGACCCGGTCCCGAGCCCTCGCCTCGGTCCTCCGCCTCGACCCCGCCAAAAATAATTACGGTGGGTGGACTCAACCGGACGGACGATGTCTCGTCCCGCGAGACCCGAGCCCGCCCCGAGCCCTCCTCAACCCGCCACCTCGACTCACCACTCTAACTCCGGCTTTTGCAAAATGGTCGCTGGTGCAACTTATTTAGATTATGGTCAGTGGCCAACGACCATTTTAGCCCCCCTCCCCCAACCCCCTACGCCTTAATATTTATTTTTAACCCATAAGTTATTATATTTACACTTTAACCCAATTTTTCAACTATAAATAACTCATTTTCTCTTCATCTTTCTCACAAATCTTCCTACAATCTCTAATTTCTCAATATATCTCTACAATTCTACATTGTTTGCTAAATATTCAATTTTATTTATTCATTTGGGAATTGGTAGTGAAGTTGACAACTAGCTTGAGGATCTTCCATCGAGCAAAGTTTCAATTTTCAACCTCTCGATTACACGTCGACGTTACGTCGACGTTTGGTACATTCGTTCCTTCATTAAATTATTATTGTCTGTTTATTTAGTTTAGATCACTTAATTTTATTGTCTTTAATTATTTATTTATTTATTTATTATCATAATTAAAATGGAATGATTAAAAGGTATGTTTAATGGTAAGGGTAAGGGTGCTTCTTCTAGTAGGGGCAACCAGGGCAAGGGTATTTAAATTCGCGCATGAATATCAACAATATTTACGTTTTTCATTATATCATTTTAATGGCAAAGTATCCATCACGTCTGATATAGGTCGTAGTACTAACGGCCATGATTATTTAATCAGAATCTTGTCATTGGATAGATTATAAATGGTCTATGCAAAAACGTAGTTTAGCGATAGATATATAGATGATAGGCACAGGTATGACCGTACTTTTATTGCAGTAAAATCTTTATCAAGTGTGCGATTATTACGGAATTACCGATAAAATTATTACTATTACATTAGATATCACTTCTAATAACAATTACGCAATTACAATTTTAAAAATAGTTTAACTCCGCTCTTTTCCTGCATCATTTTCATATAAAATGTGCGTGCTATATATATAACTTAATTGTAAAGGATGGTCTATCACTTTGAAGACATTCTTAGTAAAATACAATTTGCTATAAACTTTATTTTTAAAAGTAATAAAGTACAACGAGAAAATAATATATAAAAATTTGTCATGATTAGGACTACCTTTAGAAAAATTCCACAAGAAGTATCCACTAGGTGGAATTCTTTATACGAGCAACTACTTGTTGCTTATGACTATAAATTACCTATAACTTTATTTTTAAACTCTCATAATAAAAAGCCACTGATATGATTTTAGATAGTGATTGGGAAAAAATTTCCTAACTTATTGTATTTTTAGAGAAATTTTTTCAAGCAACAAAAGAATTTTCCTAGATATATTATCTCTACTATTTCAACTATGTTATTTTATATAACTCTAATATTTTTATTACTTAGTGAATATATGGAAAACCAAATTTATAAGGCAAATATTAAAAATGTTTCTCAAAATAAAAATATTTTATTCATATTCCTCTATTTATATTATTGGTTCTCAGATAAACTTACTATTAAAATAGATTTACTAAATCACTAATTGAAACTATTTACGATTGTATAGAAGTACTACCACCTCCAAGTCCCAAAAATCTAAATCACCCACCACCTATTGAACAAAACTAAAGAAGAAGTATTGTTTAGCTGAGAACACCAATGCAAAAATATATATAGATTTTATCAACAAGAAAATGCTAGTAACTTACCACCCATACCATCTTCTTCATCTTCAATACAACCTCACAAAAGACATGTTGTTTCAAGCTAGTATTGAAAGCCCTCGTAAATAGAATGTGCGGTCGCATTCTCTACTACTAACCAAATTAGCGAGTTGAATATTTTTGTTTTGGTGGTTCTGCATCAGATCAAGAAGTTATCAATGCAAGATGACATGAAGACTTGTCAAATACCGAGGGGGGAATGAGAAGACCTTTCCGACACTTTCAATGATGGCTCGAGATGTTTTGAACATTCAAGGCCGCCAATCGCTGCCTGAAAGCGCTTTTTCGCAGCAGATATCAAATAGAGACCACAGACACTCATTAGCCGGAGACAAATGGAAATTGCAAGATTATTCAGAGATTGATACGAGCGAGCGGAGAAAGTAAGTGTCAACCGAGATCAACGGGCAAGATGATGAAAACTACAACGTAAATCTTAACCGAAGGTAGTGGAAGCGACGCGGATCAATTTGACCAACAAATACCAATTCCAAATCAAGAACCACATGAAATCATCAAGCAATTAGAATGTGTTTTTTTGAGAATGTAATTTTTAATTGTAATTTTATTATGTAATTTGTAACTTTGGACAACACCACAAAGTTGTAATTTAGATTTTAGACAATTGTATTTGTATTACAAAAATCATATGTCTCATTAAATAATATAAGAGGCACAAAACACTTTCGGGATGTTTTTATTACACTATCTTGTTTTGTTTATTGAGTTTTTTTATACATATGTTATTTAAAAAAAATGAAAACCCGCCGGATCCCGACCCGAGTCCGACCCCCGAATTCGAGCCCGCTTCGACCCGAGTCTCGACGGATCGGATCTGGATCGGATTCTTGCTCCAGCCCCGCAGATCTCGACACCCGCCAGAGTCTGGCCAGACTCGACCCCGCCCCTTCTCCCCGTCTCCGCCTCGACTCGACCCCGCTGCATCTCTACTGGCACAGACTGACGAGCCATGCCCATCGCCACTCATACATTAAACCCCCGCCCCACCATGACATTTTTCAGTTTTAAATTTTAAAACATCTTTACAAAATTTACATCTAGCTACTTGATTCTCTACGTCCCTATCAAAAAATATCCATGTATATGATTTTAATGGTCGTTTTGCTGGACCTCGTCTCATACTAGGGGGAATATGAGGCATCTCAGTTGAAAGTGCACTAGTGGGTGTGTTGTCATCAACATTAGTGGGTGTATCATCTAGATCATCGTCTAAATTAAAGTCTTCTTGAGTTCCAGAAAATAGCTCATCGTCTAAATCTAACGGTATTGTAGGAAAATGTTCAGTATCAACAAAATCATCCTGTGTAGGAATAAGATTCTATCTAGAAATAGGACCTTTGTCCTTGTTGCCCCTACTAGAAGAAGCATGACCCATACCCGTAAGCATACGTTTAAATCATTCCATTATAAATTTATAAGTATACTAACAAATAATTAAAGTAAATGAAATTAAGTGCGCTAAATAAAATAAACATACAATAATAATTTAATGAAGGAACGAATGTACCAAACGCCGACGTAACGTCGACGTGTAATCGAAAGATTGAAAATTGAAACTTTGCTCGATGGAAGATCCTCAAGCTAGTTGTCAACTTCACTCTCAATTCCCAAATGAATAAATAAAATTGAATATTTAGTAGATAATGAAGACTTGTAGAGAGATAGATTGAGAGATTAGAGAGATTGTAGGAAGATTTGTGAGAAAGATGAAGAGAAAATGATGTATTTATAGTTGAAAATTGAGTTAAAGTGTAAATATAATAACTTATGGGTTAAAAATAAATATTAAGGGGGTAGGGGGGGTTGGGGGAGGGTGGAGGCCAAAAATGGTCGTTGCACAACGACCAAAATGTAAAATGATCGTTAGTGCAACAACATTTTTGCAAAAGGGAGGTTTCGGGCGGGACGAGACCTTGTCCATTTTCGGTTCCAGTCCCGATACCACAATTTTTTTTAAATACTCGGGTTCAGGACGGGACGGGACCGACTTGGCCCACTAGCCAGCCTTAGGAGAGTCCTTATGTAATATAAATATTTTGAATTTATTTTTTACTGTATCGAGGGGCCCCATCAGCATATTAACAAAAAATAAATGAAAATTAAATAAAATGTATCGAGGGAGTCTCTCGATAAAGTAGATATAATTATTTTGAGTTTTCTTTTTTAAAGTACCGAGGGACGTCTCTCGGTAAATTAAATAGGTAAAATTGAGTATTTAATAAATAATTATTTTATATTTTTAAAACAAATAATAGCGATGGTGTCAATGGTAAGTCCCTCTGTGATCGTTTAAAGGTTTTTTTTTTCTTTTTTCATTTACATTACCTTTCTAGACCGATCCTAAATAAATTAAGCAGTACCACTTATTTGTTGTACTAAGTAAAAGTGTATTACTGAGAGCACTCTAAAGAATGTTATAAATGTTAAGTGTAAAAGTGATAGCATAAATAGAAGTGTGTTTAGTGGCATCCTTAATAAAAATTAATGATTGATTAGCTTATAGATTGAGAATGGTTAGTGTGTTGTATTAGAGGTATTGTTAAGTAATGTTAGTGATTGATAAGTATATACATAATAAATACAGTAAGTATAAGTATATTAGTGGTATTCTTAAATAATATTACTGATTGATTAGCTTATAAATTGATAATTACACTAAAGAGTAGTACATTAGTGGTATATTTAAGAAATATTATTGATTGATTAATCTATACGTCAATAACTACAACGAGTGGAATTGTATTTGTGATATTCTATTATGTTACAATCACTTAATGAGTCTGAATAATTAAATATATGTAATAAAGTCTTAATATCACTAAGATGTACATTAAAAAATTTCTATAACGATGTCGGATTAGGTTTTGTTCACTACTGTTGCTGCTGAAAAATAAAGACGGAACTCGTTCGTCGTCGTCCCGCCAGTCGTGGTTCCCTTCTCTCCCTTTTTTTCCGCAGTATTCTATTAATCTTTTTCTTTAGGTGGTTTGCCAACTAAATTGTCTGTAATATTTATCATGTTCAACTCACATTTCTGTTGAGAGTTGGTCTCTTCCACAAGTTCCATTGCATAAAAAGGTGCTGTTGTTAATTTCAGAGACTTACATATATGATTGAGCTCAACTAGGGATGTGAAAATCAGTATGAAAAATGGCTAATGGAGACTAAGAACGCTTAGGAAATTGATGATTCAACTTACCGAACCTATGAACGTCTATTGCTCATTTAAGTTCTGCTTCAACACTTATTAGGATCCATCTCACTTGATTTTGCTAAAAATCAGCAAGTTGATTAATTAGTTTAGCAGCTGTACTTATTATTTCTATTTTTTGTATGATCATAATTATGCCTGAAAAATTATTGCTCTCTTGTGTACTTTTGGAAACTTAAGATGAGTTTATGTTGAAATATTGTGCTCTGTTTGATTAGTCTCATGTTGAGTGTTCTTGTTAAAATTAGATATTATTAAATATGATATTCGGTAGGCATATCAGGATTCTTTATCAAAGACACTAGGTTGAAATTTAGATATCATGGACAGTTCGGTGCACTAAGTGTTCGCTATGCGCGGAATTCAGGGAAGGATTGAACCATAAGGGTCTATTATACACAGTTTTACCTTGCATTTTTGCAAAAGACTGTTTTAAATATTATTAGTTTCTCTAAATATGTTGATGAAGTTTCATTATTCCTTACCGCCGCCCAGGATGAAATATGTTTAGGATAGAGTGGTTAAGACATTAGACAAAAAGTGGGAGTTGATTTGCTCATGCATTAATTAAAACGCATGATTGTATTTTGGGGTCTCACAAAACTTGTTAATATAATATATATTTTTTAGTATTATGTAAAACGCATGTTATTATATATATATATTCGCATGATATTATATATATATATATTTTAAGTAGCGAGAGAGTCCCTCGATATAGTTAATTTTGCATGAATATTGTGTAAGGAAAATACCGAGAGATTTGTGAGGGTCTCCATCTGTATTTGCCCCCAGTATCCCTCGGAATCATTTACCGAGGGTCAAATTACCCACAAGCCTAGTATCGATGGCGTCACTCGGTAAATCCTGGTTACCGACGGACGTCCCTCGGTAAATCCCGTAGGTAAACCAAGACTTTTTAGTAGTGTTTGTGGGATTAATTTCGTATATAAAGATATGGGTTTCCAGATTTAGATCGAAATGAAATTTCCGAAAATTAGGGCCTTGTTCTGCTTTGATAGAGGCATTGTAACCGTAAGTGGAATAACAATCATTCGGCCGATTGCTCTTACTCTTATCCTTCCTTCACTGACACAGAGAGAGCCAAGGATTACACTGGGTATTGTTATTATATATTTTAAAAGGTTAAGAAAAAAAATCAACTTCTCGTGTCTCTTTTTTATTGTGAGTAGTTTGCAGTCACCACCGATTACAAAGCAAACAAGCTTATTTTTATTTTTATAAGTTTTTATTTGTTCTACAAAATTAAATATTTTCTAAGTAAAAATTAGTATAGATAATAAGATTTACGATTAATAATTTTTTGGCTTCAAAATTTGGGGAACATAAAACAAAGGTTTACTAGTCTTTTCGTTCCGAATATATATATATATGGATCAAATAGGTGTTTCGCTGGGGTGCTTCATTTGCATGGAGACGTTAGGAGACTCCCACAACACAACCAGGAGCAAAGCCAAGTCGAATCATTATAGTCAGGAGACACATGGCATGGAGAGAATCGTTATTTTTCACCAATATATACATTAGGTAATTCAATCCCTCATAGCTTAAGTAATGGAAAGAAACATTATATGATTCTCTTAGGTTTAGATGGTTTATGTTGATGAAATAGCGTCGTGTACAGAGTTATTGATTAGAAACGGTCTTCTGAACATGGGTTTTCAGTTATATCTATCACTGATTTGTAAATTTTGCTGAGGTCTGGAAGAAAAATAAGATTTCCCCACTATTCAACATTACCATCACGCCATAAACCTGTCATTGCCATGAATGAGGTCGTCCAAGCTGTACTAAGTGCAATCTTTTCCAGGGGAATCCTAATATGGAAGCACAATCATGGAAAACAAGAAAAATTACCTAGAATTGATACCACCTCTTTTGGTTAAATTCTACAAAATCCACATACAACACGGGGAGCCATTAAACCGACTAATGCTAACACCCCACTATAATAGTCATCCCCTACCACTAGAGATAGATAAGCACCATAATCTTCCCTATAAAAGCCTCTTTCTTGCTCTCCAATATTAACTCATCACCTTATTAAAACTTCAAAAGGGTTAGAAAAAATCAGGTATATGATTCTATTTCTTTCAGTTGATTCTTGAAAAGTTGTAACAAGTCATAGTATAGTGAATTCACGTACATTAATTTTCTTTTTTCCAATATTACAGACCAACCATGAAGAGCGCAGTTGTGACTCTACCAGTGTTTGTTGGAACATCACTGCTGTGGCTTGAATCTGATGGCAAAAGGTATATTCTAGAGGAAAGCATTGCACCTGTACCTGAAGCACAATAAATGATGCATATTTTCATGCAGCTTTTGTTAATCATGTATAACCGTAGTGACATTCAAACTAATGTAATACAGATTCCTGCCGATACAAATAGCTTATATAAAGTTTATACATTACTTGTCGATGCAAGTAAGTATTGCATATACAAATTTTGTGGAAACTAACCAGAAGATCACATGGACCCTTTTACATAATTTTTACGTGCACGCCTCTAGAACCTAGAAAAGCTGCTTCTTGACATGCTAATTTCCAAAACTAAAAGCTATACATCCTCAAAAAACTAAATGAACAACATGAGTCTATGTTTTCTAGATGAGTCGTGGTACATGGACACAGGGGCTACGTCACACATGACGGCATCTCAAGGTAATCTCTCGTCTTATTTTAATACGAACAGTAATAAAAATATTGTTGTCGTCAGTGGGCAGGAAATTCCAATTCGTGGTATTGGTCAGGTAACACTACCCTCCCCACACCCATCATTATACTTGAAAAACGTATTACATGCACCAAAACTGATTAAAAACTTGACCTTTGTTAGACGTTTTACAATTGACAATAATATTTCTGTGAATTTTGATATGTATGACTTTTCTGTGAAGGATTTTCGGACGGGGATGCCACTAATGAAATGTAATAGCACTTGGGACTTGTATCCCATCACCACTGTTTCCAACAATCACATGGCCAAACCATCAACCTTTGCTGCCATTTCTCCTATTATATGGCACAATCGGTTGGAACACCCAAGAGCACCAGTTTTTAATAATCTTAGGAGGAACAATTTATTTTCTTGTAACAAACTTTTGGACTCTTCTGTTTGCCAAACTTGTGTGTTTGATAAACATGTTAAGCTTCATTTTGCTTCGTCTACTTCTCAGACTTTTATGTCATTTGATCTTTTGCATTGTGATTTGTGGACATCACCAGTTTTGAGTGATGCAGGTCATAAATAATATATGCTCATTCTTGATGATTATTCGAATTTTTTGTGGAATTTTCCCTTAGGACATAAATCACAAATCCATTTTAAAACAATTTAGTGCTTTTATCAAAACTCAATTTGATAAATCCATTAAATGTTTTCAATGTGACAATGGGAGGAATTCATAAATGCCCAATTTAAGGATTTTTGTCACCAAAATGGGATGTCTTATATACATCTCCACAAAATTGGAAAGGCGAAAGAAAGATTCGAATAATTAACAATATGATTCGCACTCTCCTTGTGCATTCTTCCACACCACCAATTTTTTTGCACCATGCACTTCAAATGGCCACATATATTTTAAATATTCTTCCTATTAAACTATTCGCCAATGTGTCATCCATACAAATGTTGTACCACTGTCTCCCATCAGTTACACATTTACGGATTTTTGGATGTTTGTGTTATCCTTTGTTTCCATCCACCACCATTAACAAACTTCAGGGTCGATCCACTCCTTATGTGTTTTTGAGATACCCACAAAATTATAGGGGATATAAGTGCTATGATATGTCAAATGGAAAAATCATTATTTCTCGTCGTGTCATCTTTGATGAATCCACATTCCCGTTTGCAGAATCTTAAGTGGCATCCTCACATTCATATGATTTTTTGGACGACGAAATTCATCCAATTTTGAGGTATCATCTAAACTCTCAAAATAATGTTGTGGGGCTATCCCAAAAACCATGGCCTCACGACCCGACCCATCCACATTTGGTGGCGGGCAGGCCCAACAAAAGGAAACCCCTACCCGAGATACAACCCCCCACCACTAGTCGGGTTACACAGGCCCAATCCCATAGCCATACCGAGACCACTACCCAGGCCCAAAATCGCTCCACCACCCAGCTATCTAGTATACCCGACAACCCAACTGTTCAACCTCGGACCATTGAAACTCGTGCAATGCACATAATTTTTCGACCTAAACACCATTTTAACCTATTCACCTCCGTCCAACCGTCACCGATACCAAAAAATCTCAAAGCTGCCTTATCCGACCCGAATTAAAAAGATGCCATGTTAGACGAATTTAATGCTCTTATTAAAAATAAGACGTGGGATTTAGTACCACATCCATCTAATGTGAACATAATTCGGTCTATGTGATTTTTTGTCATAAAAAGAATTCTGATGGTTCTTTTGCGAGATATAAAACTCATTTTGTTGGTGATGGCAGGTCTCAGTATGTTGGAGTAGATTGTGGTGAAACATTCAGTCCGGTAGTTAAGCTAGCAACTATCAGGACTGTTCTTAGCATGACACTTTCCAAATATTGGTCCATTCATCAGTTGAATGTCCACAATGCATTCTTACATAACCACTTGCAGTAAATAATATACATGAATCAACCATTTGGTTTTCGCGATTATGCCCGTTCTGATCATGTGTTGCATGTTGAGGAAATCCTTACATGGTTTGAAACAAGCTCCTACGGCATGGTATAACATGTTTGCAAGATTTGTTTCCAGATTGGGATTCTCTCACAACAAGTCCGACCAGTCATTGTTCATTTATCGGAAGGGCACTGACATGGCATATATACTTCTGTATGTTGATGACATTAATCTCATGGCGTCATCAACTTCACTTCGACGGTTTATTATGTCCCTTCTTGCGGTTGATTTTGCAATGAAGGATTTTGGTCCGTTGAATTATTTTATTGGCATTGTTGTCACTCAATATGCAGGTGGTCTGTTTATCAGTCAAAAGAAATATGCCGAGGAAATAATTGACAAAACAGAGATGTCTTCTTGCAAACCATCACATACTCCGGTTGACACAAATGCGAAATTGAGTAACGCTGCGGGTACTCCATACAACGATCATACACATTACCGCAACCTAGCAGAGGCCTTGTAGTAACTGACTTTTATGAGGCCCGATATTTCTTATGCTATTCAGCAAGTTTGTTTACACATGCATGATCCGAAGGTAGAACATATGGGGGCTCTCAAAAGAATTATGCGGTATGTTAAGGGTACTCTTCATTTTGGCTTGCATCTATATAAGTCTTCCATCTCAAGTCTCTCCTCCTATACATATGCGGATTGTGATGGTTGTCCGGACACACGGCGTTCCACTTCCGGTTATTATGTGTTCTTGGGGGACAATCTCATTTCATAGTCGTCAAAACGGCAATCCACACTATCTCGGTCTAGTGCTGAGGCAGAATACCGAGGGGTAGCCAATGTGGTTGTTGAGTCATGTTGGCTTCGTAATCTCCTGTTAGAGTTACATTGTCCGATTGAAAAGACAATCGTGGTCTATTGTGACAATGTGAGTGCGATATACTTATCTGGAAATCCTGTTCAGCATCAGCGCATGAAACACATTGAAATGGATATCTTATTTGTCCGAGAAAAGGTTGCCCGTGGTCAAGTCCGTGTTCTCCATGTATCGTCCCGTTATCAGATTGCTGACATTTTCACAAAAGGTCTTCCGCGTGTACTTTTTGATGATTTCAGGGACAATCTCAGCATCCGAGAACCTCCCGCTAAGACTGCGGGGGACTGTAAGAATAATTATGGGACAATTCCATAATTATCTTTATTCTCCATAAATCATGATATTGTAATTAGTATCAATTAGGATAATTGTAAGTAATTAACAACTTATATTTTAGGTAAACTTAAATTAGTACTACATTCGTATATATATCCTAACATTGGAATGAAATACTCAAAGAATCAATTTCTACGAAAACATGAGTGTATCCATTGATGGTTTAAAGAGACTTACTTGAAAAGTGACAGAAGTTCGGAAGCTTAAAGAACTGTAAGTCTCTGTGATAATGAAGAATAACAATCCTGTCGAAACTAGGCAACTATCATTCTTGCACTTCCTTTTTTCTACTGGACCGTCCCTATCATCAGAGCGCAAAGTTGTCACAGGAGATGACCGATCACAAAATTTCCTCTTTCCCCCGGAGTCATCTGACCTATCTCCAGAACCTAAAGAAAGATTATAATGTTCATCAAAAGAATTGATGGAAAAACAGTCACACACAAACTAGGGGATTAAAAAGTTCAACTTCTAGTAACCATAGACCTCCAGACTTTCAACAAGAAAGTTACCTTTTACTGGTTCTAGCCTAGAAGCATCAGAAACTTGACTAGGTGCTGGTTGCATGGTTCCTTTTTCTCGACTTCGATAGTAATAAAGTTGCTCGAATTGGATAAGAAGATTTTCGTACACCTTCTGAAGTTGAGTCGGAAACATTGTGATATTGCTTTTCTCATGCAATGTACATACAACTTCACCCCACTTAGCATCCTTCGTGACCTAAATATTGCAAATCAAGAGAACTCATTCTAATAGTGGGAAAGTCATATGCATATCCACATTTAATAATAGTGGGAAACTCTTATGATCGCAGACTTAATTGATAGCGGAACCATGTTAAGTACTCGCTATTTTTCACCATATCTCTCAAACACACTTTTTTGCTGAATCAAAAATATGATACAGTGAGTGAATAAGCTTATGTCATAGAAGAAAAAAATCCTTTTGAAAAATGAAGAACGAGTTTTTGGTACTCATCAATTCATAAGAGAGAGAAGTTCAATAAGTAAAGAACATGAATTCACTCAACCAGATAATGTAGGGAAATTAATAACGTGTGTTGTTGGTATTGAGATAAACTACAAGTTACCTAATAAGAGAGCTAAAACGTTGAGCCATGGTGGGGGAGAAAATACCTGATTAAATCCACCTCGTTTAATGACTTCTTCATAGAAAAGATGCAAATCCAAGGCTGTTTATCTTAAGTTAAAGCTGCATATCTAGAAGTAAAAGCTAAAAGCTCTGTCTAATGCTTGAATTTACCTAAGAGCAACTTGATCTTAAGTCCAATGACAGTCGAACCTATTTCTGATTTGCATCCAATCTTTATTTCTCAGCAATTCTACACAAATTTTATACTTTCCTCTCAAAAGCATTTCATATTTCCACAATGAATAGTGCAAGTTGCCAAAAAAGCTTGCTAGCTAGTCATGAGCATTAGGCATTTTGACAGCCAAAGCTTTTTAACTGGATGATGAATTTGAAAATGCATGGGCTTCCAAGTGCAAAGAAATTAAAATAGGGTTAAGTTAACAAGTGGCCTCAATAAGGTGGTCTTAATTTTTTGATCCGCTTAACAAAATCTTAAAAAAATAGTCTTCTTCGTTAGATAAAGTTTTTGTTGCCGATAAGTCATAAGTTGTTAGTGAACTTGATCATGCCTGATGGGCAATAGAGCAAAGCAATGAACTTATTAAGTTTTACCATATGTTCTGCTTTATAGATTAAAATTTACCTTGCAAAAAATAGAGCTTATGCATGAAGGGTCATAGAGGCAAAGCTTTTGCTGCTCAACCTAAGTTATAGCTTTTGCCCGAAAGGTATAAGTTTAAAATATTTATCACAAGTTCTATCTTATAACAAAAAGCTAAATTTATGCTAGATGGGCAATAAAAATTCTTCCTAGAGCATTATTCAAGTTAAGGACATTTTTAAAAAAATAAGCGGGAACAAAAATTCAAAGACCGAACCCTTTGGGGAACAACATGCGTCATTTCCTAATTAAAATAGGATCATTTAAAATGTGTAAATTAATAAACTTAAACATTTCACTAGAGAGAGATAAAGCTTGAGAAAATGTAAGAAGGCTGACACAAAGACTAAGTGCAGAGGACTCGTGGCAATGTTTGTGGGGTCGTTTGATGGTGAAAGGCGTACGTGTCATACATGCAAAATTGAGAAGATATCAGCCGTTGCTAGTTCCACTGTGTCTAGTATTCTTTTGTGGATTTGTAATTTTACGCGTTAATTTAAGTGACACGGATGTTTGGGCGACCATTGTCCTCGAATGTGTGTTTTATTCTTTCTTTTTTCTTTGTGTACGGGAAAGTCGAGAAGGTGAAACTCCCCATCTGTATCAGAGGCTCCTTGGCCAGGTAGAATGTAAATCGAGGGATATGTGTCAGTGATAGCCCTGTAAGGGAGAGGACTAACGGGACACGAATCCAACAACAATCTTTGCAATATTTCAGCAAAGACTGTCACCACACGGATTCGAACTTGCGACATCGAAGTGGTTGTACCTCAATTACATTGTACTTAACAAATCGCCTGTGCCCCTAGGGGCTATTCTTTCTTTTTTCTCCCAGCCATATGTTGGATACGAGGAAGGCGGGTGGAAATTAATTAAAATTTGAACTGAACAAAATAATTTTATAATAATTATTTGTATTTTATATTTTAATATATATATATATATATATATATATACTATTATGCTTAAGTTGAGGCCAAAGTAATTGGGGGCACATTTTGGCATGCAAGACTGCAGGACTCTAGTCTAATCTGGTTAAACGACTCAATGATGTAACTGAAGATCAAGTGTTAGATAATGTTAGTATTCAATACAAACATTAGTTGTCATTATTTTAGAGAATAATAAGATTTTGGTGTCCATACAATATAACATTAACATTCACTCCACGTGAGCAATACAATGCTTGATGAAAATTCTGATGTTATTCCATCATACAAAAAAAAACTAAGTTAATTTATATAATCTATCATGAAAAAAATATAATATGTGAGAACCTGCTTCTTTCAGGCAAAAACTTATAGTTTGATGCATGGTTTAATTAAAAGGATTATCCAAAGTGTATGCCAAAATTCTAAGAAGGATAAGAAACTAGTTCGTGCGTATGAATGAGAGAGAATGAATAACACCACAATTAAGAATATGAAAAAGATTCAACCACTAAAACACAATATCAGAATCTGTGTTGTATATACATATGGGAGAGATGAGTAATTACGGAGTACTTATAATTTATCAATAAACAATTAAATACTTGATAGAAACTAAGAATCCACCAACAGTATAAAGAATCATGTTCTTTATCTGTTCCCTTAAGAAAAATAAGAAGTAAATAACACACGATATTTACGTAGAAAACTCCTTACTCAAGGGATTAAAAATCACGACCTACCAAGTAGGATTTTAACTTCAAATTACAACCTATTGCAACATATAAATTACACTATTAATCACCTATCCTTACAATAACTCTATTGTAAGCCCTTTATAATAACTATATGACAAACCAATAAATCTTGACTAACTTTAGCCAAGAACATAAAACAACAAGGTTGAAATCTGTCCTACTATGACACTTCTTGAAAGTAGTGTAGGATTACAATAAATAACAAAATGACAAAGACTCAAAACAAACTAACGAACTTAGACATCTTCAGTGTCAGAATATGGTCCTTGAGTTTGTAACAACTTTGTTCTTGAGAGCACTTGGAGATCAGTGGCAGTTGGCACTTGAGAAAGTGTGATTTTAGGTTTTCAAGTGTTGGGTTAAACTTTGGAACATGGTGTATATATATTGGGGAGTATGTGTGAAGAGATAGAGACAATTTAGCCCTTGATTTGACCACTAGCGAGCTGCAGTTGTGTTGCTGTACTACTGTCAGTTAACAATACAACTTTACAGATGTAGTGTTGATCGTACGACAGCTGAGGAACGGATAGCATTACTGATACTTTTTTGATTCCTCGAGTGTGGCAAATCATCAAAAACACAAGATAACACAACTTATAAATTTCTCTCTTTTTTACGATGACAAATCCAAAATTGATATTTCCCCTGAGAATTAGGTTCTCACTTGTTCCCTGCGAACCAGACCTATCTTTCAAACATAACAGCGTATTGACAATGGCAACATCAATCATTTACCCCTTAACTTCTCCCTCGAACACAACATATGAGTTTGCCCCTTCCCTTTGAACTGATTTCCCCCTTTTGGCATAATTATAAAAAGAAATAAACCGGCACAAGCCATAAGAAGTTCAGTAGCAATAACTCATGGCCACTTGCGCAACACAACATAAGCAAAAATATGTTGTAGTTAAGTTGGTTATTAGTGACGTTTTTTCCCTTTGCCCTCCCCTATATCAAATAAGTAGAACCGCGGAGAAACAAACACACCTTAGGGACCAATTGAACCATTTCCTCAAGGAACAATCCAACAGTTTCCATCAAGTGGCCGAGCATTGGAGAAAAATATCTCCTTGCCGGAGCTGAAGGCAGTCATGGTGGTGGTCCGCCTTCCTTACACTCCGTCAAGCTCCTCTTAAGTCTTCCTTGCTTCTCTTCTCGTCGACGCTTAACTCCTCCCTTTACCACGCAAAGGTACATTTAAAAGTGGTTCACATTGTGATTAATGATTTAGTAATGCGTAGGATGATCTGATTGGTTCAATGCCATAGACGATAAGACTTTATGCATAGGTTATTGTGGTTATGATCTATTTTTTTTGGCACTCTACAGATAAAAGCAGTGGATGAACTTACCAGAGTTATAACAAATATATTATGAGTAGCTATGTTGGTTCTGCTATTGGATGGTTAGATCATTTTATCAGTCATATAATGGAAGCAGGAGCACCTATAACAACTTACAAGTATATATTTGTTATCATCATGAAATAAATATAAGTATATATTTCTTGTCCGGACCTGCGCATATGTGGAGCTTAGTGCACCAGACTGCCTTTTGTTATATATTTCTTGGCCAGGTCTGACCGTTTCTCTTGTTTTGCTTGTGCTTATGCTTTTCTTTCAGAAATAACCTCTCTACTTGCCAAGGTAGAGGTAACGTATGCGCTCTACCCTCCCCAGACGCCACGTTGTGGACTTCACTGGGTATGTTGTTGTTGTTGTATCATCATGAAATAAATATAATATTTCATGATAAAGCACACTAAGATACATTACTATGTTTATACAAATAATAAAAAAAGATTTATTACTATGTTTATACTAATCTCGTCAACAACAAATGAATGAAACTGGATTTTGTCTGTACCTATTGGAGTAAGGCTGAGGACTGAGGTATTTAGCGGAGTTGTCACTTGTAGAACTATAGGAGCAGTTTTTACAGTTACCAGTTTCAAAAAAAAAAAAAAACTATAGGAGCAGATCAAACTCCTCTGGGTATCCCCACATTACTAGGAGTGAATGTAATGCAGTTTGAGTGACTTCTTTATCATTGGATTACGAATGAAGTTAAAGCTTGTAAAACTGTTTGGTGCATTTGGCTTCAGTGCAATTGAATTGTATTTCAAGATAGGAGTATGCTTTCGACATTATTATGGCATGAACTAGTACTGGCTTCTCTGTTATGTATAGTTACAGGATTGACCAGGATATCTTCCTTTTCATTAGTTGGTCTCTTGTTTCTAATCAGAAAACATATCTTGCTTTCGGATCTTATTTATTTGCAAATTGGATGGTCCAAAGGAAGAAGCTTAACTTGTGGGTGTAATAGTTTTTTTTTTCATGCGTCCTACAAATAATTGGGAACACATGCATGCAGGCAATACATATACATGTACACTCACACATGTGGGTGCATGTGTTCCCCAACTATCTTGTAGTTGAAGCATAGTTACTGTTTTTGCACACATGCACATGTTACACGGAATTGAAGCAAGCAGTGGTCTTAACTTTTGGTGTTAATCGGCAAGTCACTTGAATAAATATTGCATGTTCACTGGCAGGTAGCTTGTAGTTGACAATAATGATGTTCAGTTTTCATCGTGGTTTTACTAACTCCAAATCTGCTTACGTAGTACTGCACAAAATAGCAATACAATGTGAGAGTAGTTGATTGTCATCTTTATCCGAAAGTGTCATGGATTGTCATTGCAATTTAACTACGGTTCTTTCAATGCAGGGTTGGAAGTCTTAACACTAGATGTTCCATAAATACTGACGTATTAATTGACATTGCAACCGATCAAGAGGTTTGGGATGATGTTGCAACTGATGATTGTGGCTGTTCAGTACCTGTTCTTCATCTCAAATCTGATATTCTGGAAACTGAAGCACTAAATCTGCTAGCCAAGGGCACATTTGTGGACATTCTCCTGACAACATTGCCTGTAGGATTTGTTTTGAATAATTCTGCTCAATCATTTCTAGTGCCCCTGCTCCCATCTAACTATCACTGCTGCACTTTTGATTTTTCTATTATTGATGTTGAACAGGTCTTATCAGAGGAGGAGCAGAATATTATTGCTGCAAATCCTGCTCATCCAGCAGGGTTATACGGTTAGTCTTTCCCCTTAAGTTGAGTGGAATCTCATATTGTAGTGGTAGAAGCTTAACTTATGTCTGAAAGTGCATGAGTTGCTGTCTGCTGTATTCCAAAATGATGATAAACGCTGAATCTCGACCTAGTTTGGAATTTATCAAAGGATACTTCTGTAAAATGCTAATACTTTGAGAATCTTTTGAGGTCCTTTGGAAATTTGGATAATATGAGGTTCAGGGATAAATATATAATATCTCATTTATCAGATTTGATACGTTAAATGGACAATTTGGAGAAACAAAGTCATTGTACAAGTTGTAGATTTGAGAGCTCCAACTCAAATCTTTTATCTTTAAGTAGTTTGACTTTGAAAACATGACCAGTCAATCAGTAGTTGCATTATGTCTGTAATTCATCATTTTATAGATTTCTGATGTGGCTATTACCTCGCATAAGTGGTCAATACGGCTTAGAACAGCATTTGCTTGAGCAAGAGCAACTGGGCGATTGGTTCCAGCTAAGTGCATAAACTGTTGGAAATTTTACTAATGAGGGATTGAGTCTATCCCGTCTTTAATGACTTAAATACGTGGGCCATGTAGGAAACGTCTTTTCTTCGCACATGCCTAATCTACTAAGTGAGTAGATGATGTTAGTGCCAAGTATCGTCAAATTTCGTTAAGAAATGAAAGTGATATTGGTACACAAAGTAAGGTGTTTGAGACATGAAAAGATGGAGTGTTTTTGGCCAAAATGACAAATCTCCCTCATTGGTGAAAGAAGGAGAGTTTATGCAATATATAAACTCTAAGTTTGAGGAAGGGTTTGGGGCCCCAAGGGGTAACCCATGTGTTTAGAAGGGAGAGGACCTAGGTGAGCTTGGATTCGGGGCTAAGCCCCACGCGCGCCGCCGCCGCCCGTCCGGGCTTGAGTCGTTGGATGTTGCTTTCTTCCGAAACTTTCTTTTTGGTCCCTGGAATGTTAACTATTTATATTCCGGTCCCTAAAGGTTTCGGAACGTTACAACAGTTCCAAAATCAACAGACGTAACTGCAGACTGTTTAATTGCTCAAAACATTATAAAGGTAATAAAGACATAACAGTTACAAGACGTAACTGTTGGCCTTCCAATTTGTACGAACGTTATGATCCGTTGCCTCCCTATCTGCTCCTATAAATTGAACATCTCTGTTCAATTGGAAGACACACAAAAAAAAAGGACACAATAGAACGTAGAAGCCAACGACACACCCTTATCTCTTAGTCATAAAACTCAAACAAGCAATAACAATATGTTCTTATTCATCTTCTTCGCTAGAATCAACAATATTTGTTTTGTACTGTTGATTAGTTGTTGTTTTATCGTGGGAGATTATTGCCCAATACCGTAAAAGTATCTATACGGGACAATTTTATCTTAAAGACAGAGATCCATCTCTCGACTCAGCGTTACTTTGTTTAACCTTTCGAATACACTTCAACCCCGTTTCTTTACCTACAATCCAGTTCAATACCAACATAAACAAGACTCTAAATTAGAAATTGCTCAAGCAACTACTCAACTTTAGACATGATATGGCTGCTCCAGCTGAGGACATGACCTCAGATATAGAAAGACCTGGAGCAGTGTTGTGAATGGCAAGCGCCTCGTCACCTTTGGCGAGAGGCGAGGCGACGGGTTATCACCATTTAGGTTTGAGGAGAGATGCAGTCAGAAAGGCGAGAGAAAGGCAAGAGGCGAGAGAAAGGCGACGCCTTTTGTTTTTATCAAGAAAAAAAAAGGAAAAAAAAGTTAAATTTTATATCGTTGGATTTAATCTAGGGTTTTTTGGTACGCCTTCTGTTTCTCTGGTTTTTGGTACGCAACTTCACTCCTTCCGTTCTTCAGTTCTTCTTCTTCTTCGGTTCTTCCTCCTCCTCCTCTTTCTTTCTCTTCTGAGTTTTGCCCAGTTTTTTCTCCTCTGTTTTTGTCCTCTGATTTGTTGATAATTGATAGTTCTTTTGTCCTCTGTTCTTCCCTAATAATTGATTTTAGTATTTCTTGTCTATTGAATTATTGAGTCATTCAAGTTCTAGACTTCTAGTATCTACTATCTACTTTTAATTTTGAATCAAAATATTTGCTAATATGTTTTTGCTATTGAGATTTTGATTATTTATTTATGCAATTAAATATTTTAATTATTTGGTATTAATTGGCGTCGCACTTCAAAACAGTGAGCGCCTCGCCTCTCGCCTCTAAAAAAAAGGCGAGGCAGGCCCTTGTCGCCTTTTGTCGTCGCCGCCATCCAAAACACTGACCTGGAGGTCGAGGATTAGGATAGAAGGTTAGTAGGTGTTTGAGTTTGTCGCGTTGTGTGTGCGAGAGATGGGGGCTAGCCTTCCCATCTACTCGTCTCCTTTTCTTAGTTGTACTAATTTGGTATCGCGTAGATCATTATCTTTATGTGGATATTATTATGTTGCGCTATTTGTTTTGTCTCTTGATTTTTGCTATCTTATTTTTCCTTGCATTTACTACGTTCCTCTTGAGCCGAGGGTCTATCGGAAACAACCTCTCTATCCTGCAAGGGTAGATGTAAGGTCTGCGTACATCTTACCCTCCCCAGACCCCACTTGTGGGATTACACTAGGTATGTTGTTGTTGTATAGATTTCTGATTTCAAGTGCATTCAAACAGCATATTGCTAGTTGCCTGGCTGGGAATATGGTGGAACAACTTTGGAATTTTGCCTCACCTGCTGCCATGGCGTTGATTCATCGTAGTCTTCTTCCTGTAGCATTGATGGGTTTCTTTGCTAAGATATTCATTAGCAAGTGATACAAAAGAATAAAGGCTAGAAGATAATTATTTGCCTTATTGTTTTTGTACTGGAGGTTCCCACATTATGTACCTACAAGCACCATCTTAGTGTTGTGTTGTTTTATCAATAAAGTACTTATTTACCAGTTCCAAAAAATAATTATTTGCCTCACATCCCACTTTACTTGTACAGCTTGCTGTAATTGGTGGAGGTCCTCTGGTTGGCAAACTTATGGATCACTTTCCTAGGGTTCCTGCATATAATTGTCTATCTATAGTCCAGGTATCCTTTTCTGTGTGTGTCACTAAGGAGAGGTGTATGCAACAAAATTTCCTGAAAGTTCTCTAATACTTCTCTTCTGTCAGACAGCTGCCCAGTTGGTGTCTGTTGGAATGATTATACATGGTCATACTCTTCATCCAACATCTGCATCATCTTTACTTTTCCGTCCTTGGTTTATTGTGCTTGTTCTAGCGGGAGCTGTTGAGAGGCTATCTGGGTTGGCATTGGGGGTTGCAGTGGAGCGTGATTGGGTTGTTTTGGTATTGCTAATTGAACTTTGTTTTGTCCCTATGTCTCACTTTTTGACTCCTTATCAGTGCTTGAGCAATTTCTAATTTAGAGTCTTGTTTATACAGTTAGCTGGAACCAATCGCCCAGTTGCTCTTGCTCAAGCAAATGCTGTTCTAAGCTGTATTGACCACTTATGCGAGGTAATAGCCACATCAATTGGAAGCTTTGTTTCCGCTTCTTTTGCAGCATAACGGATATCAATGATCAGAACAAATATATTCAAAAGTATTGATTGTGTTTCTGTTGAGTTTAGTTTATCAAATATATGAATTTTGAAAGTGATTATCATTTAAGTTAAAAAAGTTAGTCTTTTATCATTTATATTATAATTCTCCTTTTTTGGGGATTACTGTAGATTGTTGGAGAACCATTATTTGGCATTCTTCTCTCAAAATATGAACCAGTAGTATGCTTAAAAATTGCTGCTGGTTTGATGATGGGGGCACTTCCTATTGTGGTAAATCTTAGTCCTGGTTCTATTTCATTCTGTGGTTTGAAGTTTAAAGCACTGCATATCACTCAGATTTGATCACGCTTTTACTAGGTATCTCTGACATGGCTAACCACAAGCTTTCCTCTGGTGTTCTTGACCGTGCTGTGGAAACTTGTTTCAGTTGTTCCTCCCCGTCTTCACTAAAATCAGAAAATATAGGTATCTTCTCTTGAGTTCAGTCTCGTTGAAGGTGGAAATAGATTTGACTTTTATACTAAGCCCGTTATTTGTTTTCAGTGGGTGTGGGTCTGGAAGCTATAAAGCATGGATGGTTTGAATATGTTAGACAACCTGTTCTTCCAGCAAGCATAGCCTATGTGCTATTATACTTCAATGTTGTTCTTGCATGGTGGTTTAATGACAGCATTCTTAACGCAGCAAGGTAAATTCTGCATTGTAGACTCGTGATATTTTCAACTTCAGATTTCTGGCTGCTGTCACTAACTGGATTTTGACAACGTAGCTTCACTTAATAAACATACCAATGACTATACTGATAGCTTTTTTGATGTCTCTAAGCACGGTTGTATAGGCTATGATGATATTCTGGTGGCTCTTCATATGGTGGGTTGTGGTTGAACGGTGTAATAAAAACTGATTTGAGATGCATGATAATCTTTTTTCTTTGTTTTGGATAAGTAAGATGTTTGATAATCTATCTGATTCTTGCAGTGTGCTGCAACTTACCTACCACTTCATGAAGCAATTTACAAGCTCATAGAAAGTTTTGGAACATTAAGGGTAGACCTTCTGGATTTGGTTTTATTTGGACCATGACCTATCAGAAATTAAAGAAGCTTGAATTGGATCAGTGCTTTAGTTTGTTTGAACAGTTGACATTTACTTCATCAATCTAAAATATACATCTGATGTTTTATGATCGATCCTGGTTTGCTAGATCGAGAATGTTTAAACCAGATGTAGCTACTTTCACAATGCTTGAGGTCTTGAAAGAAATTACAATTAAATTTAGTTTCAGCATAAATACTGTCATGCTGGTACCAACAAAGTACTGAAATGTACCACATAGAAGGGATTTCCTTAGAAAGGAAGAAATGTTTACTTTCTTTGACTTTTGCCGCTGACCAGAAACCTTTAAAAAGGTTTCTATGATGACTTTAGCTGTTTTGTTATAATGTTTTTTTAACCTTTTTGACAAATGAGTATTGAGTTCTATGACAATTTCATCAAAAAGTTCTATGATGATTTTGTCCAAAAATCCTTCTAACG
Source organism: Anisodus acutangulus (assembly GCA_029783415.1). Classification (NCBI taxonomy): domain Eukaryota; kingdom Viridiplantae; phylum Streptophyta; class Magnoliopsida; order Solanales; family Solanaceae; genus Anisodus; species Anisodus acutangulus. Next base: position 32,794,657 of record CM056510.1, on the reverse strand, counting down.
CCATAAAATATTCAATTACAAGTGCCAAAACTCTTCCTTATAATGTGAGATCTTCAGTTCTCGCTCTTTCTCTTCTAGTAATGTATTTTTAACATCTCGTGGAAGAATGTGAGCATCGACTCAATATATTAAGAAAACATAAGACCTTTATAAAATCACTTTGAATTCCCTTATCTACCTAATGTGGAATATCACATGAGCATCTTGATGATGGGTTGGTTTGAGACGTGGACTTTAATGCAAATAACACCCTTATGCATGTGTAACTGATTTTGGGGTTGACACGTGTACCTCATTGCAAAATTATGAGTGCGAGAACAGGTATGCCAAAGCTTGGTCTTGATATGAGGATCAACTCGAAAGCTTAAGACAGTAGGTCGAGTAATTTAAGACCTTTATTACTCCCTTTTAGGACATAAAGCAATTGCTAAAGAAATGGATCTTGGACTTTAATCAACTCCAAAAGACTAGATCATAAGGTAACGATTTTCCAAGACCATATAAGGAGACAAATAATCTCATTCCATGTTGTGGGACTCCAACACAACTCTTATCACTTCAAAATAAACTAGTATCATAAATTCATAAACGGTTTCTCTTACCCTCAGAATGGAATGGAATATTTCTATATCGGCCATTTTTTCCAAGAAAATTATCCATCAGCATAGATGAAGATGCTAGGTCGCCTAAGCATTGGTGGATAAAGTTATTCCATACCTGTGCTGGTTAGAGGTAGCAGGTACTCGCTGGAATAGTTGAGGTGCATGTAAGATGGTCCAGACAACACCATTGTAAAAAATAATATCCATTATAAGAAGGAAATAATTAATGATTGATTTCTAAAATCCATATTGATTGCTATTGACTTAGAAATTCATATGTCTAATTATTTGACCTGCACACATCCTGGAAATATTTTGGTGTTGGCAAGTGAGGAGACTGTTCCTCTGTGTGGTGCCTTGTGCAGTTTCACGCAGTGGACCGGCGTTTTCACTTAGTTTACTTACACACACATACCACCTATCGGATGTTTCTTTTGGGATATTTTTCTTGTGAAATTGTGAGTGCTTCAAAGAGTGCGGTGGTCTTTTAGTTGTAAATTATGTGCTAACAGCTTCTAAATTCAAACAGTTTGCTGGCTTATTATATTAATGTTTCTGCAACTCTGACTGGCACTTATCTTGTAAACAATCCACTCCCATCTTAAAAAATTTGCAACTAATTGACCATTCTTTGTAACTTACAGTAACTTGCAATGGTTTATACTTCATAACTCCTGTATGACCTATATGCTTTCTGTAGTTCTGTTGTTAATTGCTCGGAGGAGAACTACACTTCCTGCAAAAGCTTTCAAATGTAGTATCAGAGACTCATCAATGCTTAAAAAAGCCAGAAATTGAAAGTAGTGACCACTTTAATCTCAAATGTTGAACCACTCTAATGATTTCAGGTTTAAATCCGTCTATTATTGGGGGCTTTAGCGGATGATGTGCTCTTATAGGCGTTGCAGCGACATTTGTGTCTGCAAAGATGGTCAAGCACCTTGGCATCTTAAGGGTTGGTTCTGCTTATATTTTCACTTGTTCTTGTCAGAAATAGTATCCTCTTATCATTCACCGTTGGGGGTGGCAAATGTGCGGGTTGAGCTGAATTTGGGTGGGTCAAAATGAGCTGAGTTAATAAATGGGCTGGTTAATGACCCGCCCAAATGTTACTTGGGCTGAAATGAGTTGGGTTGAAATGGACTAAAAAGCGGGTCAAAATCCAACCCGCCCAATTCTTATTAGGCTCTAATTGCCTTATTTGTTCTTTTATAATTTTTTTAGTACCTAATAAGTTATTATTTTTCTTTATTATGGCTATATAGTATAACATAAAAAATAAAATAAAAAGGGCAGCCCGGTGCATTAAGCTCCCGCTATGCGCGGGGTCCGGGGAAGGGCCGGACCACAAGAGTCTATTGTACGCTTACCTCACATTTTTGCAAGAGGTTGTTTCCACTGCTTGAACCCATGACCTCCTGGTCACATGGCAACAACTTTACCGGTTACTCCAAGGAATAAAAAACAGTCATCTTAAACATATTTTGACAATATTTCTCGTGGATCAATTTAGGCTAGATATCAGCCAAAATTCTAATGGACGGGTCAATGACCCGCCCAAACTTGAACGGGTTGGGCGGGTTATGATTTCATGGGCTAAGTTTGCCACCTCTTAATCACAGTCTAGGCCTAACTCTCAAGAATTTTCAATATCAGGCTGGAGCTGCTGGCCTAGTATTCCAGGCTTCGCTTCTGACTACGGCTGGCCTAGTATTCCAGGCTTCGCTTCTGACTACGGCCGTTGCTGTTTATTGGAGTGGATCTCTTTCTCAGCAGACTCCCGTTTTCTTTTTCTTGGCTTTATTTGCAAGTTCACTGCTCTTACCTTGATTGCTTTATATGAGAAATTTTGTGGCGAACCACGTATTTTTTTATTTGCATTTAAAGAGGTATATTCAAGAGTGCTTTATCTTTCAACATATTACTTCATGAGAATTTCATATTCATCTAGTTTCATTGGCATGTTCTTCTACTTATATTATTTAGTGACTGTAAAGATAATTTGATATTGAAATTAGTTTCATTGGCACGATCTGTTACTTGTATTATTTAGTAACTGTAAACATGATCTGAAATTGGACATTTTTCAAGAAGGCTTATGTTGACCCTTTCACAGGTATTGTCGAGACTGGGACACATGTCCTATGATGTCGTCGGGCAACAGATTTTACAAACTGGAATTCCTGCATCTAAGGCCAATCTTATTGGAACAACCGAGGTTTCTGTTGCGAGTTTAGCAGAATCAATAATGTTAGGAGTTGCAATAATTGTGAATGATGCATCACATTTTGGATTTCTAGCGACGCTTTCCCTTGTATCAGTAGTTGGGGCAGCATGTCTATACTGTAGATGGTTGGAAAATCCGACAGATACACAAAGGACTCTTTTCTCTTTTAGCCCTCATTTATGAAATGCCAAAAGTAAGTACATAAGTAGTTGTATATTCTTCTGTAGCATAGTTTTAGTCATCACATTGAAAGTTGCACATTGCAATTGAAATGCATCCAGTATGCCTTTTGTAAATTAGTTATTATATCAGCTAACATCAATGCCGCTTTTATATAAAAGTTGAGTACTCATTTGAAGTGAAGTAGGATCTGTCAAGTTTCTGTAAGGATTTGTTAAGTTTGGGCATTTGTGAGATAGAAGCTTTAATCTCTATAATGGGATTATTTTGTGCTGCAGAAAATTTTACCCCGTCCCGCCATCCATAAGGCTAATAATTTTCTTCTGTTTTGTGGACCTGACATCCTTGTATAACTCTCGATTTTACTCACGGGCAGTGACTGCTAATATTAACATGTTTACTGATGCCAAAATTTTTATACTTCTCCTGATGCTTGAGTTACCCAATTTGTGTGATTTCTTGCTATTGTATAGTGAAATGCATGTCATGATCAGAAATGACTCCTTTGTAAGAATTGAAACAGTTATTGCCTTGCCATCCAGGTGAGAATTGAAAAGTAATTATGCCCAAGATATCAAAACTGCTGTAATATATTCAAGCAGTATGTGAAATGGTGATTTATCAAAGTTAATAGCTTTTCCCCCTCTCACATGTCAATTCCTAGTACATCTGCTCTATGTCATTGACGGCATTTATGCAGTATGGACACAGCATTAAAGATGAACATTGAACATGTAGCTGCAGTTCTTTTTCTGCTATCTTCATGTGCATTATCTTTCTTAAAACAATTTTGAAAGTAAACTAGATGATTCTATTGTTCTTTTGCTACAATGATAACTTTAGCATTTTCAAGAACAAGTCTCAGTATCAATGTTCTACTGAGGACACATTAACAACATTTTGGACTTGGTTATCAAATTGTCATGGTAAATACTTGTAGTGTCTTTAAAATCTTGTCTCTGACAATACGGTGGAAGTGTTTTTAGCCATAGATATTCTTGTATCAAGACAAATATAACTATTAGCTAAACCATCAAATCTGTCTGTTGAATAGTGTGACATTTTCACACCAGGGTCTTTAATTGTTGTCTGGCAAAGTCGAGTACATGACAGCTAGTAAAATGTAATTTTCCGTTATTAAGCTGGCATTGAGGTACAATGGCTGTGGTGGACTATTGTAGTCAAATAATGGGATAGAAACTTCTGGACATTAATGATAATAGTACTCCACTTTGTTGTTAAACTTTTTTCAAATAAAAATGATAATGGTATTTTATTGAGGTTTCAGATTTGAAAACGAGTCAGAGAGCCTACTTCGAATGTTGCAAAAAGTTCATAAAACAATGTGTGCCTAAATTACACATTGATAGTAGCAAAGAAGAAAGAAATTGGCTTTGGTTATTGGGTCACGAGTGAGTTTAGGGTAAAGGGTCAACTGCACGTACCCGTTACGCTGTTTCTGCCTAAAGATTCCAATTAAAATCTTAGTCTTTTATATGAGTACTACATTTCCACTAACCCCAATACAATTAACACACTTTCTCACAAAATCACAATTCTATTAATATCGGACAATATTTTGGTATCTTCATGTCGAGTTGCATTCCAAATTTATCGGTTCAATGTTTTTTAACTTCTCCAATCTACGAGTTCTGTTCCTTATAGTAACATTTTGATTGAATGGTTATTTCTAGTTCATTAAATATCTCTACTTTTGCATATTTGCATATGCTTATATTCTGAATTAATTTTCTAGTACAATAAATTATAGGATACCCTTTTGTTTGTTTTAACTTTTGGATAATCTGCTGGAGAAGTTTTTGTTTTAAAAAGTTGATTATCGTTGTTAGTTCGTAATAAAGAAAAAAAGAGAAGAAATATGTCAAACAAATACACTGGAGAAATTTTTATGGACAAACACGGAAAAAAGTATTGTATATATGTCTAGTCAAGATTAATCATGAAGAAAAGGGAAATTAGATGTGTAATGTAAGTGTAAAGCCACCCACAAACACTATAGTACACATCCAATCTATCATAAATGGTTTCCCTCAATCGGATTGATGTCTTTCAGTTATCTTTTCCTTTTTCTCTTCCCTTTCTTTTCTGTCTATCTGTCAACTTAACAAAAAAAATATTCCAATTCACAAAGGAAAAGAAAGGAGTCAGGGAGTCACGTGAATCAATGAACTACCGTCATCCATTTATACACCAAAGTATGAATTTAAATGTCTATATATACAGTGATGATGAGAAGTAGTACTAGTACTCCATTATGTTATAAATAAAACTTAAACTCAATAACTGTGTTAAGTTTTCTTAATATCATATATTTAATCTGTTACAGAAGGTTATAATGTAAAAATTATTTTAGAATAATGGTATATAAATAAAAGTTAAACCAATACATATTAGAGTGTGATCTAGTGATTAATAAAGTGAATTGAGAATTATTGACTTCTCATTTTAAAAATCCATCAAAGACAAAAATACTAAACGACTTCTTAATTCCAATCTTTTCGAGTCTTAGGACATAGAGTTACCTGGTATGGTGGAAAGTAACAAATACAAATTAAACAATAATAATATATTCGGTATAATTTCACAAGTGAGATTTGAACATGTTAGACTATACCTAGATCTTATTCCTATTTGTAAGAATAATTACTTTATTTTCTTCAATTATTCTCTTCCAAAAGTAAGGGTAATATACCCCTAATACAACCATAATTTAAGCTAGACTTAGGCTATCTAATCTACCTACCACATACAATTGATTCTTACTATCAATCACATTAATTACTATATAATCACACTAATTACTAAATAATTATAATAAATATAATTATTTAATATAATTATTCTATCACTCCCCGCAGTCGAAACGGGAGGTAGACGTATGCTGAGACTGTACCGAAAATCTTCAAATAAAACTAGCGGAAGACCTTTAGTAAAAATATCTGCAATCTAATAGTGGGACGAGACATGTAACACACGCACTTGTTCGCGTGAGACCTTTTCACGGACAAAGTGGATATCCAGCTCAATATGTATAGTCCGTTGGTGATTGACAGAATTCCCAGAGAGGTAGATGACACTAACATTATCACATTATACTAATGTGGCCTTTGGAATTGGGCAATGGAGTTCGAGGAGAAGATTTCGAAGCCAACATGATTCCGACACAACATTGGCAACACCTCAGTATTCTGCTTCGGCACTGGATCTGGATAAGGTTGCTTGTCGTTTCAAGGACCAAGATATCAAGTTATCACCAAGAAATACACCATAACCATACGTGGAGCGTCTGGTGTCCGGACACCTATAAGTGAGGATGTCGACGATGGATATAAATGGAGGTCATACTCGAGAGTGCCCTGAATGTATCGCACAATGCGTTTGAGAGCATACATATGACCATCCATTGGATTATGCATTAAAAGGCACACTTGTTGCACAACATAAGAAATATTCGGTCTGGTGAAGGTCAAATACTGCAGGGCCCCTGCCAAGCTGTGGTAGAGTGTCGGATCAGCAAATAGTTTGTTGGATGATGCACTCAATTTGGATTTAGTGTCCACTGGAGTTGCCGAAGATTTACAAGAGGACATGTCAGCACGTTCAACAATTTCGACTGCATACTTCTTTTGGGATAGAAATAAACCACATGCATGATGTGTCACGGCTATACCTAGAAAGTAGTGTAGTGGCCCTAGACATTTCACTACAAATTCATAACCAAGTTGTGACATGATGGACTTGCGAAGAGCATCTGAGGAGGTGATTAGTATAATATCATCCACATATAAAAGAAGATAAGCAATATTATTTTCCTGACGGTAGATAAATAGAGAGTGATCGAAACGGCTGTTGAAAAAACTAACATGTGAGATAAAAACTGTAGACCTTTTGTACCATGCCCCGGGGCTTGCTTTAGCTCATATAATGATTTTTTGAGCAGGCACACATGATTGGGATATTTAGAGTCCCTATAACCCAAAAGGTTGGTACATGTAAACAGTTTCATGAAATTGTCCATGAAGAAAGACATTTTTGACATCCAATTGATGATGTGACCACGCCTTTGACAGAGCCAGACTAAGGACTGTTCTGATAGTTGCCGGTTTAACCACCAGACTGAACGTCTCACCGCAATCCACATCAAATTGTTGTGTCTTCCCATCACCTACAAGACAGGCTTTATGCCACTCAAAAACACTATCAAATTTTTCTTTGTGACTGAAAATCCACATAGACCGAGTTATATTAGCATTAAGGGGACGTGGTACCAAATCCCACGTCCTATTTTTAATAATAGCATTAAATTCATCATCCATAGCGAATTTCCAATTCGGGTCATTAAGGTTGCCACGGGATTACGATGTAATGGTGATTTTGAGACTTGAGTGTGTAGGCTATATTTAGTGTTGGGTTTAACAATGCCGCGTTGGCTACGGGTGACGGGCCAAGGGGCTAGAAGTGGGGCCAGAACTGGAGCAGTGGAAACTAGGCCCAGTTCGTTGGTCAGTAACTGCCCGAGAATGGGCCATTGTTTCGGAGCCCAAATTATTTGGGTGAATTGGGTCTGTCGAAACAGTGGCGGTGGGTCCTGATATATGGTGAGTCAAATACGGGGATAGACCATCATCTAGAAAAACTCATAGGTATGAGGTCCGGACACATGCAATTTTATAAATAGGAAAGTGGCTTCATCGAAGAGGACGTGACGACTCACAATGATTTTATTGGAGGAGATGTCGTAACATTTGTAACCTCGATGATTGGAAGGATAACCCAAAAAATGTAAGGAGTAGATCGGGATTGTAGTTTGCGGATGGCGGTGGATGGAAAAAGAGGATAGCACAAACATCCAAATACCCGTAAGTGAGAATAAAATGGGTCCCGCTAGTATAGGATTTTTACTGGGGCTTGATATGATAATTTTTTGTGGGATAATATGTTCAATAAATACATAGTCATTTGTAGTGCATGATGCCAAAAAGATGGAGGTAGTGTGGCATGTGCAAGGGATGTTCTAATAATGTTATTGATGGTTCGGATTTTTTGTTCCGCCTTCCCATTTTGTGAGGATGTGTGTGGGCATGACAGGCGGAAATTTAAACCATTCGAATTCCAAAAATACATATTATCAAACTCCCTACCATTATCACATTGAATATTTTTAACATCCCGTTCAAACTGTTTATGGATGAATACTCTAAAATTAAGAAATGTGGAAAAGACCTGTGATTTTTTTGACAAGGGAAATGTCCATAAAAAATTAGAGTAGTCATCTAGCAATAACAAATAATATCTATGGCCCGAAGAGCTTAAAATGGTGATGTTCAAAGATTACAATGGATGATATCAAATGGCATAAGTGTGCACAAATTAGATGAAATAATCGGCAATTGAACATATTTTCCAAGTGGACATGAACGACACATATTAGAATTACGTGTTTGAGTACATGAACTAAAACTATTTTGTTTGAGAGAGGCTAAAACATGTGCCCTCGGATGATCCAAACGTTCATGCCAGAACGAGGGTGCAAAAGCAGCAAAAGTGGAAGGTAACTTGGTTCGTTGCTTTGGCGGTGTAATTGGATAGAGTCCCCTTGACTATCACATCTCATGAGAAGCGTCCCCGTCTGAAAATCCTTCACGAAAAATTCAAAAGGGTCAAAAACAACAGACACCTAATTATAGTAGTAAATTTTCTAGCAGACCCCAAATTTTTGATTAATTGTGGTTCATGAAGGACATTCTGTAAAATTAATGATGGATTTGGTGGTGACAATTTAGTAGAACCATAACCTCGAATTGGAATAGAATGGTCATTTTCGACAATTATACAATTATTTTTGCTCAAATTAAAATAGGACGAGAGATTACCTTGGAAGGATGTCATATGTGACAACGCTCCAGAGTCCATATACCAATTTGCACCGGGCGAATTAAGTCCAAGGGTGTGCATGGCCGACTCAATGTCCGTTGGGCTTGCCACTGCCGAATGGGCCTCCTGCCACTGGTTCGGTAGTGACCCAAAGTTGCTGGAATTGCTGGCTGCATTGTTTCTGGGCCCAAAACTGGGTGGTTGCTGCTGGTAACCCGTGCCCTGGCCAGTAGGCCTTGGGTTGGGCCTGGCCTAGTTACCCGACGAGTAAGGATAAGGTGGCACAATCCAAGGCCACTGCCAGACCCACTGGTTTGGGCTGCCGCCCCACTGTGGCTGGGGCTGCCACTACTGGCCGCCGGTGCCGCTGTTCCTACCGCCATTTCTGCCACTACCTCCGCTACCGAAATTTCGGTTGCCGCTGCTTTTACCATTGCGGTTATTTCCACCTCGATTTTTGCCACTGTTTCATCCTTTTTGTCCCTGATTTTGTTGTATATGCTCAAAGTTGGTGGTAGTGTCATTGGCTATCATGGTAGAATTTGAAACGGTTGCGACCTTTTTGGCGAAATCCGCCTCTTCAAGATAAGCATTGAACGAGCTTGATTAAAAAATGGCAGAGGATTGCTTTGTTGGATAAGCGTTTCCACGCCACTATATGCGTCGGTAAGACCGGCAACCAATTAGAGAACCAATCGATTGTTGGTAATCGGCGAACCAACATTCTTGAGTTTATCCGACAATACTTTTAGGCATTGACAATACGCCGATGCATTCGGAAAATCCGCCATATCAGTGGTGGATAATTCTTGCTCTAACGTGACGACACGAGAATTTTGTTGTCTTGAAAAATATCCCGCAAACGATTCCAAGCCTCCATAGCTGTAGAATCGGGTTCCATTATTGTATGCAATAAATCACTAGAGATAGTTGCATAAATCCATGAAAGAACGGTGGCATCAAGAGTTTCTCAAAGTTCTTTGTCATCATCGATTTTTAACTACTTTCCTTTTCCCGTCGCCGACGGAATTATGTGATGAATAACCCTATGGGAACGACAACATATCTTAAAAAAGCTTGCATAGTGAACATTCTCCATCTCAAGAGTGATGAAAATATGTGTTTTGATGTTAGAAACGGTAAGGGCGGGATGAAATATGGATTTGGAGTCAGACTTTGTGGACCGGAAGATAAAGAACAATAATGGAAGAAATAAAAATAAGGCAAAAAAAAAGATGGTGGCCGGTCGGTGGTCGAGGGAGGAGTATGATCGAAATTTGGAGAGAAATGTATTTAGGGTAGGATCTTTTCCCTAATCTTCTGATATCATTTAAGAATAATTAGTTTATTTTCCTCAATTATTCTCTTCCAAAAGTAAGGATAATATACCTCTAATACAACCATAATTTAGGTTAGATTTAGGCTATCTAATCTACCTACCATATACAATTGATTCTTACCATCACACTAATTACTAAATAATTATAATAAATATAATCATTTAATATAATTATTCTATCACTATCTTTATAAGATCGAAATCGAGAGTCTATTTCCATAGACCCTCAACTAAAAAAGAAAGAAAGTAAAAAATAACAAATACTTAATAAAATTAGTTGAGAACTTGAGATGCGTATAAATTGATCTAGACATATAAATATACAATAACAACATACCTAGAAATTCTGCAATTGGGGTCTGAGGAAGGTAGAATATACACCGACCTTACTTCTACCTTTGTAGGTAGAGAGAATATTCTCGATAGTCACTCGTCCAAAGTAAATGAAATCAAAGCAAGATAAAAAGAAAAATAGCGACTCAAAAATAAAAAAGATAAACAAAATAAATGAATCAACAAATAATAGATCAAATTAAAGAATAGAAAACTACGTAAATATTAAACATTAACATTACTACTATATAAGAAGAAAATGAAAAGAGGGGATTAGTCCCCCGTCTCACTAATATACTTTCCTTCGATCTTAATTCTCAATCTCTATACTTTTTTATGTGTCATGTCTTATGTAGAATAAAAAGGAAAAGGTCAAAAAACCCTATATAGATATCGCCCGTATTTGTCGCGTGCACTGCAGAAACCTCTTTTGGTGTGCGTCTGACCATAAAACAATGCACTATGACTACACTACTACTTGTGCAGAGTTCTTTTGCTTAGGGTTTTGTTGTCAGTAGTCAACAAAAACTCCCATTTCTTTCTCCTCTTCCTTTTTTCGGAATTGCTTCACTCTTTCATTGCTCTTTTTTGTTTTTTCTATTATCCTATACCCTTGCCTTTCTTTATGTTTATTTATTCATAATAATATACTTCTCTCCTTACAACATGCATCTACAATGCATTCTTCTGTGTGCATGCCTGTCTTGTATATTTTTTTTAGTTTTCCATTCAATGTCTGATATTCGCATTAAAATTCGATTAAATTTGAATTCGTTCCATATAGGATTTCATTCGGGGAAAAGCGCTCCTATCAAGAATTTTTTTATACCCAATACTTAAATCCGAGACCTCTGATTAAGAAAGAAATAACTCATCAATTGCACCACATTTTTTAATAGTAAATATGTATGTATATATTCCTTTGATGGTATGAGTGTCTGTATATATTTGGTCTTTTATCTCCTTTCTTCCAATAATTATCTACAATAGTCACAAAATAAAAGCTAAGTGAACATCTTTTTAATTCGAAGAGAGTATATAAGTATATTGTTTTAATTTAATGGATTTAATTCCTTGTAATTTACATCCATTAATTAAAAAGAGTATTCCTTTGGTGGAGTATCATTCTACTTCCAGTCCTACACCGCAGCTATATATCAATTTCAGCATCTTTTCAAAATGAATGATTGGTATTCATTAACTAAAGTTTAAACACCTGTTTAAATATAATGAAAATAAACATCCTTCATTTGTATTACCGGAGTACGTTGTATCTTTGTAGAAATCTTATCTCCATTATAACAAACCAACGAAACCAGAGAACATTTCATATATCGACCCGATATTTATAAAAAAATTAACTATCAATTTTAACATTTTTATCTGAGCTTGGGCCCGTTCACAACACGGAATTTTGTAACTAGTAAATATATACATATACACCAACCCAGAAAAAATATTTCAAACTATTTCAAATTATATGATATAGTTTAATTAATTATGATTGTTTTTCTTTTTGGTGACTTTAGAAACTTTTTGCTTTAAAACATACATCATAATATTTGAATGATTAAATATACGGTTTTGAAACTCGTGTTCTTAAACATATCATAATATTTATGTAATTATAAATATGTAGGGGTCATTTAATTGGTGGAATAAGGATTAAAACTTGGGATAAAATGTGAAGTTATTTTATTCTACGTTTGGTGATGGATATTAATTAGTCCTAGAATTGTTTTTGTTGGGTATTTTTGTTCTATGGTACTTTATAAAGCAGTACGGGAAGTATATAACTATTACAAGTATTCGAAAGGATAAACAAAGATTCAATAATTCATCTAGAAATCTGAAAATTACAATATAACCACAAAACTGAAATTACAATTTTGTTGAAGACGGAAAAATGGAAACTGATTTTGCTGAGTCGAGTGTGGCACTCTGTCCTTAAGACAATATTGCCCCGTATGTATCCTTTATACGTCCTGGACAATTTGTCTCTCAAGATAAAACAACAATGGAACACTTGAGCAAAGGAAACTCAAGAGCTACCGTGAAGAATATTGAGTAACGAAATGATGCCTTGGAAGGTGTAGGAAGAAACTGTTTTGATTGTGTATTTTTCTGTATTTTCGTGTATCATATATGTATGTTCTTAGTGCTCAACAATGGTGTAAGGGGGTGTTTATATATGTGATGGAGGGGCTGAAAAACTGTCTCCATAATAGCCAAATAATGACCATTATGGAGGTAGTAAAGTCACCAACATAAATGGTGAAAGACCAACGGATTTGGCCATTATATGAGGAGTAATTCAGCCAAAATAAATGGCTGAATTGAGTGCTTGGCGTTTACGCTTTTGATCGCCCAAATTCGACGCTCAAAACTTCAGGACCAAATGACATCTAAAAGAATTTTGGTCCGAATTGTACATCTGGAACTTCGGGATCAAACTGTACTACGGCAAAGTTCTCTCGCCCAAAAAGATAATATCGAAGGCCCACAACGCCACACCGTGAACCCTAACCCTGAGCGGACGGCGGCGGCAAGGCGTGTGGTCTTTCCTTGAACCGAAGCACATCTAGGTCCTCCCTCCTTTAAACACATGGAATACCCCTTGGGGTCCCAAACCCCAAACCAATTTCGAGTCTTATATACACAACAATTCTTTCTTCATCTACTGATGAGGGAGAATTGAACACAATACCACACTTTCCATGCTTCAAACACCTTACTTCGTGGACCAATATCTCTTTCATTTCTCAATGAAATTTGACGATTCTTGGCCCTACGGTTATCTACGTACTTAGTAGATCATGCATGTATGAAGAACCGGATTCTCCAACATACGTAACACTAGTGTTTAAGCCGTTAAAGTTGGTCGGTCGCAACTTCCGCTAAAGGCAAATTTCCAACAGTTTTATCTCACCATTTCTACTAAAATAATCGGATTAGCCTCCCATATAGAAGGTGAGATAGATAACTAATCTCATGAAATATCCCAACCTACCTATTGAATATCCTTATATATCCTGTATCCAGCCAACCAAACGACCCCTTAGTATTATTTAGGGTAGTTTATTTTTAACTTTACTTTCGCTAATAAAAATACTCCTTGTATTTTGCTTTTGTAATAATGTCTAAATCAAATAAGAGACCTAAATGATCATGATTGAAAAAGTAACTAGGATGATTCACTAATTAATTTGAGAAAGAGAGAGGGGGTGGGGATATGAATTTCAACTTGATAAGACGTGGAACAAATGCTTTATAGAGAGCAGCCTAATCATAGATTATATTTCAATTTTCAATCCCTCGTATGATAAGACCATGTCGGAGACACTTTGCATTGCAGAACAGCTTAGTCAATGTATGGTTGATTATACACTTAATATTGTTTTTTGCCTATAGATTTACATATGACAAGTTCTAAGTATTCCTTATCAAGTTAATATATTTTTTTGAAAATTACATCGATAGCAGTTAATTACAATCTTTCATTCTCAAACATCTATAACTGAAAAAGATGTGAGATAACTTTGGATGGAGGTATATCTCTATATAGACTATATTTGCATACTGACCAAATTCATATGCAATATTAGAAGTTTTAATTTACCTACACTTACACTTAAAAGTGAGTTATTCAAGTTCTACAAGAGAGTCTCTTTATCATAAAGTAAAAAGAAAAAGAAAAAAAGAAAACTTATCTCCATACATATCAGTATATTACACCGTCCTTCTCAAATTATTTATAGTTTTTGACTTACATATCCCTTTAAGAAACATTAAATAAGGGGTATTTAATTACTTTTATCCTCATTTGATTTATACATCTTCATTAATAATAAAATTCTATTAAAATTAAAATGAAGAAGAAATAATTAATTGTATATTAAACTTTTAAAATAAAAAATAATTTGAGATAATTATTTATAGTAACTATGATAAATAATTTGAGTCGAAAGGAGAGAGGATATGATGTTTTTTTGGGCAGACTGGTATTTTATTGATGATTTATTACTCCTAGTAGGAGTACAAGTTAGTACTCGATTAAAGAGAAGAGTTAAGAAGTAAAAAAATTGCAAAACTTTTGAGGGGAACAGCACCCTTCCCATTTCCCAAAACTAAAGAAAGAATTAGCAGAGACAGTATTACTGTAAGAGGTAGCACGAACCCCAAGCTGGCCACAAACACCTTGAGAATCCACTTCACTAAACCCATCTTGAGAATTGGGTTTGCGTAAAAAAATTGGCAACCATCAATCCCAAGATTATCTTTTTCACCAAAAAATAAATAAAACACAATGTTTTCCACTTTCTCTCTAAAAGCTTGGCTCCTAATTAGAATTAGAACCTTAATGGATTTGATTTATATGCCTTGCTTGCTAGTTGCTACTCATGTAAATTTCGCCTGTCTAAATTTGCTCATATTATCGATTTCAAATCTAAATTATATAGAACTTTTTTGTATAATAATAATTAGTGTAGAATTTATTAATTCATAACGATAAATTGTCACTATTTTGGAAAACCAAAGAGTTACAGAAGAAAAGGAAGGCAGTCTCTCTCTTGTCCAAATATATAGATGTATGCTAGCTGATAATATGAGTTAAGAATTAAGATTAAATAAATCAGAATTGATTTGTTTTAGACAAAAGCATATTTATTATTGATGTTACGTATTATTGTTTGCATTGCTAGGGTAAATAATATTATATTTTCCGTCTCAATTTATATGACATATTTTTTTCTTTTTAGATTGTTCTTTCTATATCTAAAAATAATTAAATATAAATTTTTTATTCTTTAATGAAATAATCTATAACTATATAAATATTTAAAATTTATTTTAAACTATAAAGTTAAAAAAATTCATTTTCTTTTTTAAAATTTAATGCTAAACCATATATAATACTATATAAATTGAAAGGAATGAAGTAATCTTAATATTTTTTAACATGTTATAATTGTTAATTCATCTTATTTTTTTAAGTTAACATCTCCTTCACTGAACTGCTATTATAATTATCTTTTTACATGAACTTTCTACAATGTGTACAAATGTTAACCAAAAGAGCTTCCCATCATTTCCCACAAACCAATGCTAAAAAACTCCATCATTTTGAGTTAGACAAGTGAAAAAGTAAAGAGGCAACACGTAAACAACACAACAACAATATAAGCAATAGACGTGGAAAACAACAAACAAAAAGATTCATCTCTCTCTCTCTTCTTGCTTCAATATATATGATATATCGTACTACGACATAGTTGAATGACAAATGAGGAAAATTTAAAATTCAACTGAAGGTTTGTAATATGTGTTTAAACCTTGGTGAGAGTAATTTACTCTCTTCTGGAGTATGATTTTCTAGGTGATATCAATTGATCTGTTCTCAAACTCTGTTCATTCAGACATATTTCGTGATCTACTAGTAGTAATACTGAGAGATCGAGATTACTATCTCCAGAAATAGTATATCGTAAGTCGGAAAGCCGGATATATATATATATATATATAATAATAAAAAACTAGCGTGTAGTAGTGTTATTAATCTGTATTCCAAAAAATCAGTAAATAATAATAACTGAAAATAAACAGAATCAGTGTTGAAAAATAAGAATAATTTTTTCAGAATATAATCGAGCCCACTTAGTTCAAAGTGTGTCCTTAAGGAAATTATTCTCCTCACAGTACTCGAGGTTGATGAAATATCCCCTCTCAGGATAGAACAATTATCTTACCAGAATAGTAGTATTCCAAATTCAGGTAGCGGCGAACCACTCAACGGCAGTTTATCACACATAATTTATTTGTGCAGAAAATGAAGAAGTTTGTGTTTTTTCAGAAAATTAGTGAGTAAAATTCTGAGGAAACAAATGAATTTATAGCTATGGAAGTACTGTTTCTGAAGGTTTGCAACCCTTCTGAACAGCCACTAAAAACTGGTGGAAAATTTAAATATGGGAAAGAAATCAGGTCGGGTCAGACACACGGATCTGAGTCACTAACAGGTAGGATTGGATTAGTTAATTAATTTAATTAAATAATAATTAAAAATCAAAGAATATTTGGTCAGATTATCATCAATCAATCAGATCATTTGACCGAATCCGGAGCCGAGCGACGACGACGGCGCGAGGGGAGACCTCTTCTTAACCCTTTAGCAACAAAAAGGAGTACTTCTACTTATAAGTAGAAGAACTTTTCTTTCCACTACCGATGTGGGACAAATTCTTATTTTATAAAGCAAGAGTGAACTCCCACTTTTCTTTCCACTACCGATGTGGGACAAAGCAAGAGGGAGTTGATCAGGCGACACTCGGATTTGAACTGGGGAAAAAAGGATTTGCAGTCCTCTGCCTTACCACTCGGCCATGTCGCTTTTTTTGGCGTCCACTATTCTATTCCCGATCTTTTGAAGGTCAGCTTCTAAAGTAATAGCTTAAATAAGCATTTTCGAGAATCGACCTTTAAACTAAGCCAA